>QNUK01000057.1:317500-492500 GCA_013621035.1 Clarias magur
GAGATATCGCTGAATTAGTTTAGTCGTTATTATAGAAACGATTCTCCAAATGCTACGCCGTACATCAGCTGGGACGACCGTGCGAGCCGCTGTCACAGAAAATTAATCCACTGATCCTGACCAGTCCGTCTTCACTACTGTAAAATGGAGCACAAATACAGATGATGGCATCGTTCTGGTTTATATAGTTCAGTCTCATTCACGGTCAGTGAAGCGAGCTGGACATGAAGGGAGCCTCCGAGATCTAACAGATAATGATTGGGTGTCTGGGGAACTTTTAAGTGTACACTTCTTCTTTACTTCCTGCTGAGGAAAGTAACGTCTAAGTGAGATTGTAAAAACGCTGCGAGGGTTCAAGTCTCTGCGTGTGCTGATGGCTGCAGGGTGGCTGCCGTGGAGACCGAGAAGCAACGTACACTCAGAGGTATCTCACATGATTTGAGAGAGTTATTAAAAGAGAAAATAAACAGCATGTGACATAGCAGTAGGACGAAACACGAGACACTGGATTTGATGTTACTGGACCTCTATTAGACTTTGAGACTGTACTGAGATGCTACTGAGACTACACAAATACTGTACTGAGACTATGGTGACTATTTTGAGACCCTACTGAGACTTGACTGTGTGAGACTAAACCGAGTCTACCATGAGACTACGCATTAGACTATGCAGAGACTATGCTGAGACTACATTGAGACTATGCCGAGACTACGCTGAGTCTACACTGAGACTACGCTGAGACTATGCCGAGCCTACACTGAGACTATGCCGAGACTACGCCGAGACCACGCTGAGACCATGCTGAGACTACACTGAGACTATGCCAAGACTACGCTGAGTCTACACTGAGACTACGCCGAGACTATGCCGAGACTACGCTGAGTCTACACTGAGACTACGCTGAGACTATGCCGAGACTACGCTGAGTCTACACTGAGACTACACTGAGACTACACTGAGACTATGCCGAGACCACACTGAGATTAAAAATATAGTACACTATACACACATGTGATGATACTATGCTTATGACTAAAAAAACAAAGTGAGAAAAAGAGAAAGAGAGAGGGGGGGCAGGGTGCAACAGAGAGAAATAAAATGAGAGAGATGAAAGAGAGGCAGAGAAAGACAAAGACAGAAACAAAAAGAGAGACAGACAAAGAGATACAGAGAAATTGGAAGTGAGAGACATACAGCAAGAGGAAAGGAGAGACACGATAATTGAAAGAATGACAGAAAGTGAGAGAGACTTAAGGTAAGATCCATCAAGACAGAAATTGATAACGATACAGAAATAAAAATGGAGAGAAATTACGTGAGACAGAAATGACGATATTGAGAGAGTGAGTGAAAGGAAAAAGGCCCAAGAGAGAAAGAGAGAGACAGACAGAGACAGAAAAGGGAGAGAGAGATAGACACAGAGAGAAAGAAACAGAAAAAGGGACAAAGAAACAGAGATTCTGAGAAAGAGACAAATATGCAGAGAGAGAGTGAAATAAAAAGGAGAGATCCAGACACAGACAGAAAAACGGAGCGAGATACATCAACAGAAAGAGTAAGACCATGACATAAAAATGGACAGAGACACAAAGAAAGACACAGAGACAGAAAAAAAAGACAGAATAAGAGACCGAGACAGAAAAAGGGAGATAGAGGCACCGATACAGAAAAGGGGACAATGAGAGAGAGACATAGACATAGAGACAGAGACCATGGACAGAGAGAAAGACACTTAGACAGAGAAAGACAGACACGTAAATGTAGAGAGGCAAAGAAATAGGAAGAAATACAGAGCAAAAAGAAGAGAGACATGGAGATAAAGAGTCTGAGACTTCAAGAGGTGATGAAGTGCTGGCTTTAATTTAAGCTGGAACAGAGAGTGTGTTTTTCTACCAATAAAACAATAAAGAGACTGCAGTGCTTAGCTAAATAAGATGGAAAAGTGATCAATCCTTAGCTCAATACAAACACACCCACCCACCCACACACACACACACACACACACACACACACACACACACTCCTGCGCAAGGTGTTAGCAGTGGACAAGCCACGTAGGGTGTGTGCAGTCTCGCAGCTCGGATGTAAACAACAGCTTGTGAGAGGGAAAATAACTTTCACCTGACTATATGAAGTTCCTCACACACACACACACACACACACACACACACACACACACACACACCAGATTATGTGTACCTGGAAAATATAAAAATCTGTTCTTGTGTGAGAAAGAGCAGAGAGTCAGATGCAAATAATTACTGAGTAACAAGGTCAGCACCATTTGACACAACACACACACACACACCCAACACAACACACACTAAATACGAAGGCATATAATCTATACAACAAATCTAGCCTGCGCACATCACTCTAATCTTTTACGCACCTTCTTGAGGCCATGGAGGTTAAAAAGCAGCAACAGCAGCAGGGGGCGACGCTGAGATCAGCACTGCCAGCTAAAAACACTAATTAGTTCCTTTTATAGCGATTAGCTGAGTTTAACAGACACGCGGCTCAGCTGCTGAGAGCAGTACGCTGAGATTAATTCAGCCAGAGCTCAGGGTCAGCGTTTCAGACTTCTGGAGGACGGAGCAAAGACGCCGCCGCATGCCAGTCTGTTTCTCTGCTGGTTACTCGATAAATAATGCAGCGGCTCTGTGATGTGTAACACACACACGCAGCGGTCACAGCACGTCTGGTACACCACTACAGAAACACTTCACTGTGTATTTCTATGAAATATCCAGCAAGTGATGGAGCCCACTTCTCATGGAGGTGTGGGTTTTCTGAGGTCTGGGAACGGGTGTGATTTGTAATTCTTATTTTATGTCTTGTTCTCCTCATGTCAGGATACAGGATGTGGGTTCACGCTGGATTTCCTGGTTTCCTCCCAGCTCCACAGACAAATAGTAAGGATCCTCAGTGTCCTTGGCAACCCCAGTCTTCCCAGCATCCCTAGTTTTCTCAGGCATCTCCAGTGACCCCAGCCTTCCTGCATGTCTAGGCACCCTCAGTGTGCCTAGGCATCCCCACTGTCCTCAGTCTTCCCAGGTTCCCAGTCATCTCGAGTGGCTCCAGCCTCACTGCATCCCTAGTGTCCCCAGGCACCTCAGTGATTCCAGGCTTTCACAGAGACCAGAGTCTTCCCATTGTCCACAGCCTCACAGGCATCTCTAGTGTCCATTGCATTGCCAGGATCCCCAGTGACCCTGGAACCCAAAGAGTCCCAAGCCCCCCAGGCATCCTCAGAGTCCCCAGCATCCTAAGAGGCATCAGTTCTCAGTCTTCCCAGGTTCCCAGTCATCTTGAGTGGCTCCAGACTCACTGCATCCCTAGTGTCCCCAGGCACCTCAGTGATTCCAGGCTTTCACAGAGACCAGAGTCTTCCCATTGTCCACAGCCTCACAGGCATCTCTAGTGTCCATTGCATTCCCAGTGACCCTGAAACCCAAAGAGTCCCCAAGCCTCCCAGGCACCCTCAGAGTCCCCACCATCCTCAGAGGCATCAATATCTCCAGCATCCCTGGCATCCCAAGAATCTTTAGCCTCTCCTGTCTCTCCTGTCCCCAGCAACCTCAATGTTCCAAACCATCCAACTGTTCCTAGCATCCCAGGCATCTCCACTGTCCACTGCAATCCTGGAATCCAAATCGTCCCCATCCTCCCCGGCATCCTCACTGTTCCCGACATCCCCAATAACCTAAGTGTCCCCAGCTTCCCCAGCATCTCTATTGTCTCCAGCCTCAAATTGACTTAATTTGACAGCATTCCAATTGTCCCAAGTATCCAGTATTCCCAGCATCTTAGGCATCTTAGACATGTCTCCAGCCTCCCTGGCATCTCTAGTGTTCCCAGGCACCCCTGCGTCCTTGGTATGCATAGTGTCTGCCACCTCCCCAGAGTTAGTTGTCAGCCTTCCCAGTATTCCGAGTGTCACCAGCCTCTCTGATGTTCCCAGTATTCCCAGCCTCCCTGGCATCCCTAGTGTCCCCATCATTCCGAGCTCCAGTTATGCCTACAAGGTGTCCATTAAAGCAGAAATAAATTCATCAAAGTGCTGCAATTCCAGAGAGGGAAAATTTAAAAAGAGAAGAAGAAAAAGAAGAAAAAAAAAACAACAACCTTGGCCCAGTTTTTCTTAAAAGCATTGTAAGATTCCGTTCAGAGGACAGAAAGAGGATTTAATAAGATGCTCACTCTACCATTTAATGATGATCTTTAAGAACTGGGCTCCAATGTCATAAGAAATTTCTATGAATGTAAAAAAAAAAGAAAACATGGTGATTCCATTTGCATTTCATTACAGTTTATATGAATCAAGTAAGAAAAAGCACTAAACTAACCGGAACCCTTTCATAAAACGTGATTGCGAACAGTTTTTTAATAATCATATTTAACTAGCTGCCTGTGTGCAGATTTTGCAAGCTAATGTGCATATTATATTACAACCTCATTATGATCTGTAATGTCCACCCTATGATGTTTTTCATTTAAAATGATAAAGTGCTGAACGCTCACCGATGCAGGTTATTATTCCGGTTACTGAAAGCAAAAAATCGTGAAGGAAAGCTTGAGTAATAACACGATGGAGAAAGTGGATGTCCATATAATAATGAAATGAAAGATATTCAGCTGTCTCGCTCAATAATAATGATGATACTTCTTTCCTATTACTGTAAAAATTGCATCATAAATTCATACCAGCACAGCCCGATGCTCTATTATAGAGTGTTATTGTAGTGCTCGTGCCGCTGTGTCATTTCTGCTTAGTTCCAGATATGTATTTGTCAAAAGAGGAATAATAAATCTTGATCATTCATACAGCTCACCCTTGATTTCCATCAGGAAAAAAGCCAGAAAGATCATTTGGAACCTGCTGTATTTACTGCCTCGTCATTTGCATGAAACACCTACGACTTGAATAATAATAATAATAATAATAATAATAATAATAATAATAATAATAATTGTGCAATAATTATTAATGACGGGTACGTCAATCAGTGGACCGCATCGTTAAACATGTCCTTCTGAAAGAGAAAATGTAAGAAAGAAAATATGACCCAGGCGCCCTGACAGAAATTATTAACAACAGCACATCCCAAAATTTTACTATTTCTCTTAAACTGCAGAAATTTACCAATTCTTATCAAGTGTTTATTATTAAATATTTACATGATACAGTAAAAATATTTATATATACATTTAATAATGAGGGATATCTCTGGATTAATCGTTACTATAGAAATGTTTCTCCACATCCTATGGCTGCTGTAACAACTGGAAAATCAATCAACACTTTCTGACCAATCAGATCCTGACCAGTCCGTCTTCACTACTGTAAAATGGAGCACAAATACAGATGATGGCATCGTTCTGGTTTATATAGTTCAGTCTCATTCACGCTCAGTGAAGCGAGCTGGACATGAAGGGAGCCTCCGAGATCTAACAGATAATGATTGGGTGTCTGGGGAACCTTTAAGTGTACACTTCTTCTTTACTTCCTGCAGTGTCTCCTGCTGAGGAAAGTAACGTCTAAGTGAGATTATAAAAACGCTGCCAGCATGCTTCACCTTCAGGTGATCGTCTCTTTGTGTGCTGAAGGCTGCAGGGTGGCTGCCGTGGAGACCAGGAAGCAATGTTCATTTGGGCACTCAGAGATATCTCACATGATTTGAGAGAGATATTAAAAGAAAAAATACACAGCATGTGTCATAGCAGTAGGACAAAAATAAAGAGACAGGGGATTTGATGTTACTTTTAGACTGATAATACTTTGTGACTGTACTGAGATGCTACTGAGACTACACTAATACTGTACTGAGACAATGTTATACAGTAAGTCACAGACTATATTAAGACTGTGCTGAGATTACACACAGACTGTATTAAGACTATGCTGAGACTGCACTGAGACTACCTTAAGACTATTCTGAGACCGCACTGAGACTACTTTAAGACTGTGCTAAGACTACATTAAGACTATGCTGAGACTGCACTGAGACTACATTAAGACTATGCTGAGACTTCACTGAGACTACATTAAGACTATGCTGAGACTGCACTGAGACTACATTAAGACTATGCTGAGACTGCACTGAGACTACATTAAGACTATGCTGAGACTGCACTCAGACATTAAGACTGTGTTGAGACTGCACTGAGAATACATTAAGACTCTGCTGAGACTACATTAAGACTATTCTAAGACTACATTAAGACTATTCTAAGACTACACTCTGACATTAAGACTCTGTTGAGACTGCACTGAGACTACATTAAGACTATGCTGAGACTGCACTCAGACATTAAGACTCTTTTGAGACAGCACTGAGACTACATTAAGACTATTCTAAGACTACATTAAGACTATGCTGAGACTGCACTCAGACATTAAGACTCTTTTGAGACAGCACTGAGACTACATTAAGACTATTCTAAGACTACATTAAGACTATGTTGAGACGGCAATCAGACATTAAGACTCTTTTGAGACAGCACTGAGACTACATTAAGACTATTCTAAGACTACATTAAGACTATGCTGAGACTGCACTCAGACATTAAGACTCTTTTGAGACAGCACTGAGACTACATTAAGACTATTCTAAGACTACATTAAGACTATGCTGAGACGGCACTCAGACATTAAGACTGTGTTCTGACTGCACTGAGACTATATTAAGACTATGCTGAGAAACTGCTAAGACTATACTGGGACCATACCAAGATTACACTGAGACAATAATGAGGCTGGCTGAGACTTCACTGGAAATAGACTGAGAAAATAGGAAGAATATTTTGAGACTATTCCTAGACTACAGTACTTTGAGACTATCCTGAGACTATACGGAGATTATACATATATTATACAGAGGTTGTACAAAATGTATATTATGAGTATATTACAAAAACTATAGAAAGTGTATAATGAGAATATACTGAGACTAGACAGGAAATATAATGAGATTATAGGCATACTTCTAATACACACAGCACAAATAAAACAATCCCTCTCTCTCTCTCTCTCTCTCTCTCTCTCCCACCCGCTCTCGCTCTCTCTCTCTCTCACACACACACACACACACACACACATGCACGCACACACACACACACTCACTCACTCACTCGCAGCCAAACAAAAACCTTTAGTGTGTCAGCAGAAAAGGTTAATCAATGCAACAGCATAAAACTGAGCGATGAGAGAAGCAGTGAAAAGGCCACCATACCCTATATACTCCTGACATCTGTCTAGATTTATGTTCTCTATTTGGCCTCATTGTTCCTGTTCCGTAAGGAAATCTTACATATTATTTATAGCTTGTTATTTATTTATTTATTTATTTATTTATTTATGTTTTCTAGTAATCTCAGTAAATCCATGGGGTGGAAGAGAAACCACATTCACTAACAGGAGCACAAGTTTCACTTTAACCAATGAAAATGATGCTCATAAAAACCCAGTAACGCATGTTTTTTCCGGACGTTATAAAGTTTGCACATGTTCTTACACATTTTTTTAATCGCTAGAAAATCAGGACGCGCGCATGATGCACAACCGACCCGCCGGACTGAGATTCAGAAGAAAGTGTGCATTTATCTTTTTAATGTGAAAAATGAATACAAACGTTTGAGAGAAAACTCCCGCCGCGACGTCATTATTTCAGTAAAATGGACACGATATTGGGAAGCATGACAGCTCTGAGGCTCAACCAGACCGACATGCGACTGCTGTTCAAGAGGCACTTTAGAGCTACTTTATTTTACGTCCTCTCCAATCTAAAGCGGCGTAGCTGGCGGTAGGCCTAAGTAGATTGGCAGAACGAAATCCAATCTCTGCCAAGTCGCACTGCACCGGCAGCTAAAAAAATGTGTTGCTGGTTATTGCTGGAGATACACTTTGAGAAGCTTTTACTGAAGAACTTCAGCAAACTACTGTACCTAAGAGATGCAGGAAAATATTGAAAGTAATTTGCTCTGGGAAAAAAGAAGAAGAAAAAAAGAAAAAGAAGCAGATGGTGCAGCTCACGCATTGCTATAAATCACTCAAATTGTAGAACTTGCCGGAATAAAACTAGACTTGATAACAGTGAGGTGTTTGCAATTTACTGAAAATGCCTGTAGCTTTGAGGGCTTGGTCGGTCTCAGGATTTTAAAAACACTCACATAAACATACACACAGCTGCTGTTACGTTTAAATAATCTGCATATAAAGTACGGTACAGTACACCGATTAGCCAAAACATTATGACCACCCACTGATATTGAACGGGTCACACCTTTTTGCCACCAAAACACTGACGCACTGTGTGTTCTATCATAACCAGCATTAACCTTTTCCTCAATTTGATCTGCAGTAGCACTTCTATTGTATCAGACAACCCGGGCCAGCCTTCACTCCCCATGTGCATCAGTGAGCCTGGGTCGCCACGACCCTGTCGCCGGTCCACGGGCACGTGTGGTCCGATCTAATGGAAGCGTTACTGTAGACCAAACTGAGGAACAGAGTTAATGCTGGTTACAGCAGAAAGGTGTGACAGTATTAGACAGGTGGTGATTATGTATTGATTATTTTGACACATATTGGCATTTGCAATTTAAACTGCGATATGCAACTATTAAATGAACAGTTTTCTTTTCAAGTCTATTTACTTGGACCGACAGCAAATAATCTCATTAAGAGGATGGTTGCCAATTTATTTATCACCTCAAAGCTATTTTAAGATATACAAAAAAATCTTTAAATTACTGATAAATACTACATAAATTCCCAATATTACCCCTAACAAATTGCACAGGTCAAGATCCAAGATTCAAGATTCAAAGAACTTTATTAATCCCAGAGGGAAATTGCTTTGTCTTGGTTCTACAGACGCTTTGATTAATTTACAGGGAAGAAAGGAAAAATTTGATTAAACGAGGAAAAACTTAAATTAAAGAAATAAAAAAAAATTACAAATAAATAGAAAGAAAAATAGAATTAAATATGGCACACATTAAGTTACATATTGCACTAAAAATAATTTATATACAGATATTGCACTTAAAATGTAGTGCAAATGAAAAGAAAGAAATTGCACAAATGTACTGGTAATCAGATATTGCACTGTTCCACTTGCACGGATATTGCAATTGCTATACATATTTACATTTACATTTAGGCGTTTGGCAGACGAGCTTAACCAGAGCGGCTTACAAAAAAGTCTATACAGTATATATCATTTACATAAAATTTGAAAATAAAAAAAGCACATGATCTTATGTTACATTTCAAATTTTATGTAAATTATTGGCCTGTATTAAAAGGTTAAGCTCAAATCATTATGTAATACAACGGAGTGGTATAATGAAGCAGAGTGACTGCTACCACTTAAACGTTGATCATTTTCTAAGAATGTACTGTATTTATCAGATTATTATTCATCTGACTATTCTGAGACAGCATTAAAAATACAGTATATTGACAAAAAAAAATAACATTATACTGGTACCATCCTGAGACTACACTGAGACTGTACTGAGACTACACTGAGAATATACTGAGAATATATTGAGACTACACTGAGACTACACTGAGACTGTACTGATACTACACTGAGACTATACTGAGACTATACTGAGACTACACTGAGACTATACGGAGACTATATTGAGAATATACTGAGACTAAACTGATACTACACTGAGACTATACTGAGACTATACGGAGACTATATTGAGAATATACTGAGACTACACTGAGACTACACTGAGACTATACTGAGACTACACTGAGACTACACTAAGACTATACTGAGACTACACTGAGACTACACTGAGACTAAACTGATACTACACTGAGACTACACTGAGACTACACTGAGACTAAACTGATACTACACTGAGACTATATTGAGAATATACTGAGACTACACTGAGACTATACTGAGACTACACTGAGACTATACTGAGACTGCACTGAGACTATACTGAGACTACACTGAGACTGTACTGACAACATTCAAAAACTATATTGAGAATATAGTAAGAGTATTTTTGAGATTCCCTCACCAACGTCTCTCAAAGTTACTAATAAAAAGCTTATCATGTTACAGAAAAACTGTAAAGTGTAAAACTCCTCTGTGATGATGATGATGTAATAGTTTCCAAAGTGAGGGGAGACGTGACTGCTTCGGCTCTGGCTGTCACAGAGTGCTAACACTGAAGACTCCTTCCACAAATGTTAAATAAGCATCTTCTATACATTTTTAAAAAAATCAGCAATTACATGTTTTTTTTTAAAGTTTTTTTTTTTACATTTATATCATTCCCTGTGATATGAGCTGTCGCTATAGAAACACTTCAAATCATTTGTATTACAGCTGATCAAGCAAGACCTTCTGACCAATCAGAATCCAGAATTTAGGAGTGCCGAAGTAAAAACAGTCTTTAGTTAACAAATAGTATTTAATTGTGGATTTTAAATCACCATAAACAGTCCACTACTCTGGAACACAAATTCCGCCTGAGCGTTTCTTTAAGTGTGTTTAATCAGAGGGAATTGGAGTGCTCTTTAACAAATCACAAGAACACTTAAGCACAATAGAAAATCAGTCATCGATCTGAAGCGTGGGGAGAAACAGGCAGCGTGAAACACAACAGCCGAGAGATTACAAGAAGCCCAGGTGAACATCGAACGTGTCCAGTGTGTGCAGTACAGTGTGTGCAGGGTGTGCAGGGTGTGCAGTACAGTGTGTGCAGTGTGTCCAGTGTGTGCTGGACACCGGAACGGTCAAGAGCTCGACTCGATCGTGTAAAAACCACCGAAACAAACCAAACCACCCGACCGCTGACACCCCAGAGGCGGAGATTTGAATGTGCTTTAAATGTCTATTCCAGAAACGTCAGCAGTGTCATTAATCATTCTGCTTCACGCTTTAATATTTCATCAGGAGGAAGATGAGTTTGTCAGCGGAGAGTGTGTGAGACGCCTCGCTCCTCTTACACGTCCTGTTTCCCTCATTCATTATGTAGAAACATACTAATATACAAGCTGTGTCTATACTCACACCAGATCAATAAGGTCACGCAACAGCGTTCTTCCATATGTCTAGCGGGAATTATAACACACACACACACACACACACACACACACACACACACACACACACACACACACACACACACACAAGCATGACGGCGGTAGAACAGTGTACACATTCATTATAACTCAGGGGTCCTGAAGAGTTTTGTTGCTGATATCCGTCTGTGTGTGTGTCGCTGTTGTAATCTTGTAGAAAAATGTAGTACAATTATTGCATTCATTTTTTTCAGGTTTTAATCAGGGGGGGAAAAACAAAACAAGTCTTGCTTATAAAAAACCCTTTCTTGCTTAGAAATGTTCAGACAGAATATAAATGTGAGATTCAACTTTTTGTCAGATTGTTTAGCATTTCCAAATATTAAAATTTATTTGACTCATTTATTTGACAAAGTTTCGTCTTATTATTATTATTATTATTATTATTATTATTATTATTATTCGGTTTTGGCATTCCCATTCGGATTCAGAATGTTTACACGTTTAAAGTTATTAAAAATGATCCATATCACACATTATCTTTTAGCTGATTGATGAAGATCTCTATATGCAAAAATTCTTTATTTTTCAAACAAAAAACAAAAAAAAGTCACTCCAACATTTCATAGACCACCATGAGCTTTGATTCGGCGCATACAAATATATAACCTGGTGATTCAGGACATTCAGGTGGTCAGCTGACTTCATTTTATTGCCACATAACGTTGCTGAGTCTCGACCTGCGCGACTGCATAATCTGCACGTCTTTGGACTGTGGAAGGAAACCGGAATACCCGGAGGAAACCCACCAAGCGCGGAGAGAACATTCAGACTCCACGCACACACACACACACCCTGAGGTTGGGACCGGACCCTCGACCCTGTAGGTGCACGGCCACAGTGCCAAGCACTGACATAAATCAAGTTATTTTAAAATAAATAAAGTTATTTTTAAGGAGATGAGTTAAGATGTAACACACTCGGAGGAAAGTGCAGTCAGCCCACTTACGTCTGTATGAGCTCTCAGCCCACCAATGCCGTACCACAGCTCATCACGAGTCCGGGGCCAATTACGCTCCCTTGGACTCCCGTCCACATAGACCGCGTTTCTTTTGCACTGTTCCAGATGGGTGATGACATCACTGGTGTTAAACAAAATATGACAGAGCGGGCAGCCTAATGAAGGCTAAAAAAAAAAAAAACTCGTTTTTTTTTTTTTTCCAGTCAAGGGCAATTAAAAAAAAAAAAAAAAAAAAAACCTTGGTTAATAATTATTCTTATTTGGAAACGTACATGTGTGTTTCTTTCACTGTGTAATTTTTCATTTTTAAAAAGAAATGAGTATTTGCAAATATATTACACTTTCACCCTCTTGTAATCAGAAACCCTGACACACTCTGTGCTCTATCCCTCACAACACCACAACAGTCTGATTCACTGCACCACGAGTATTTCTCTTTCTTCCTGTCTGATTTCCGTTCCCCGGACTCTTACTGTGTCCTATAGACGCCTCATCCATGTTTTTTCTTCCCGTTTCACGTCTAAGGCAGATGATACACACACACACACACACACACACACACACATCTGTGTTCTCCTGTCTTTCCCATTTCTCTTCCACATTAATACTCCTGCTGCAACCCATTGACCCCCCCCCCCTGCCGCCCCCCCCCATCCCCCTCCGCCCGCTCAGTTCTCCTCCAGCAGACCCCGACAGCGAGCCAATGAATCCCCCGTGCTGCTTTCTGCAGCGCCTTTAATCTCCTTTAGCCGTGACAGCGCGCCACAGCGCGGCAACACCGGTGCGCTTTCTCAAAACAGCCTCATCGACCTGCACATCATTAATACTCATCCCGAGGGAGTGGACGGGTCGAGGCTTGTTAGCCCCGTGAGTCCGGAAGAGGCTTTTTTTGGTATTCGATGATCGATCGGCTCGCCCCCGGAACCCTAAAGACTCCGTCTTCCTGACAGGCGCTGGAGCGGGGAGGACACGTGGGTGCTCCGGGTGCCACCCGTCAGGCCTGAGCTGCTGTTTAAGGTCTCCGGGAAAATAAAACAGTCACTGGATGTAAAGCCGCATTAAATTAACAAGCAATGAATAATTTTCTGCGTCAAAGCATATTCAAAAAATTTAATTTATTTACACTCTGTTCGTCCGGACAAGTGAATTTCAACCTAAAGAAAGTGCTGATGCACTGGAGTGACCTGTGGATAATAACATCATCATGAGAATTCAAACAGTACAAAAATGTCTGCACCTCAAATCAATCACTCGGGGGTGATTAAAAAATAATCGATTCATACTGTATAATGAAACTGTAAAGTGGGCGTGTCTGTATATTGAGGATAATTGTGAAAAAAATATTCAGAGGGACGCAAGATGAGTAATAGGACACATCAAGACGGTTTGTGGAATGTTTCATCTGTCTGTCTCTCTGTCTGTCTGTCTGTCTGCCTGTCTGTCTGTTTGTCTCCCTGCCTGTTTGTCTGTCTGTCTGTCTGTCTGTTTGTTTGTCTGTCTCTCTGCCTGTTTGTTTGTCTGTCTGTCTGTCTGTCTGTTTGTCTCTCTGTCTGTTTATTTGTTAGTTTGTCTGTTCGTCTCTTTGTCTGTTTGTTTCTGTCTGTCTGTCTCTCTGCCTGTTTGTCTGTCTGTCTGTTTGTTAGTTTGTCTCTCTGCCTGTTTGTTTGTCTGTCTCTCTGCCTGTTTGTTTGTCTGTCTGTCTGTCTGTTTGTCTCTCTGTCTGTTTATTTGTTAGTTTGTCTGTTCGTCTCTCTGCCTGTTTCTTTGTCTGTCTGTCTGTTTGTTTGTCTGTTTGTCTCTCTGCCTGTTTGTTTGTCTGTTGATTTGTTAGTTTGTCTGTTCATCTCTTTGTCTGTTTGTTTCTGTCTGTCTGTCTGTTTGTCTGTCTGTCTGTTTGTTAGTTTGTCTGTTTGTCTCTCTGTCTGTTTGTTTGTCTGTCTCTTTGCCTGTTTGTCTGTCTGTCAGTTTGTCTGTTTGTCTCTCTGCCTGTTTGTTTGTTTGTTTGTCTGTTTATTTGTTAGTTTGTCTGTTCATCTCTTTGTCTGTTTGTTTCTGTCTGTCTGTCTCTCTGCCTGTTTGTCTGTCTGTCTGTTTGTTAGTTTGTATATTTGTCTCTCTGCCTGTTTGTTTGTCTGTCTCTCTGCCTGTTTGTCTGTCTGTCTGTTTATTTGTTAGTTTGTCTGTTTGTCTCTCTGCCTGTTTGTTTGTCTGTCTGTCTGTTTGTTAGTTTGTCTCTCTGCCTGTTTGTTTGTCTGCCTCTCTGCCTGTTTGTTTGTCTGTCTGTCTGTCTGTTTGTCTCTCTGTCTGTTTATTTGTTAGTTTGTCTGTTCGTCTCTCTGCCTGTTTCTTTGTCTGTCTGTCTGTTTGTTTGTCTGTTTGTCTCTCTGCCTGTTTGTTTGTCTGTTGATTTGTTAGTTTGTCTGTTCATCTCTTTGTCTGTTTGTTTCTGTCTGTCTGTCTGTCTGTCTGTCTGTCTGTTTGTTAGTTTGTCTGTTTGTCTCTCTGCCTGTTTGTTTGTCTGTCTCTTTGCCTGTTTGTCTGTCTGTCAGTTTGTCTGTTTGTCTCTCTGCCTGTTTGTTTGTTTGTCTGTTTATTTGTTAGTTTGTCTGTTCATCTCTTTGTCTGTTTGTTTCTGTCTGTCTGTCTCTCTGCCTGTTTGTCTGTCTGTCTGTCTGTTTGTTAGTTTGTCTGTTTGTCTCTCTGCCTGTTTGTTTGTCTGTCTCTTTGCCTGTTTGTCTGTCTGTCAGTTTGTCTGTTTGTCTCTCTGCCTGTTTGTTTGTTTGTCTGTTTATTTGTTAGTTTGTCTGTTCATCTCTTTGTCTGTTTGTTTCTGTCTGTCTGTCTCTCTGCCTGTTTGTCTGTCTGTCTGTCTGTTTGTTAGTTTGTCTGTTTGTCTCTCTGCCTGTTTGTTTGTCTGTCTCTTTGCCTGTTTGTCTCTCTGCCTGTTTGTTTGTCTGTCTGTCTCTCTGCCTGTTTGTTTGTCTGTCTCTCTGCCTGTTTGTCTGTCTGTCTGTCTGTCTGTTTGTCTCTCTGTCTGTTTATTTGTTAGTTTGTCTGTCTGTCTGTCTGTCTCTCTGTCTGTTTGTTTGTCTGTTTGTCTCTCTGCCTGTTTGTTTGTTTGTCTGTTTGTTTGTCTCTCTGTCTGTTTGTTTGTCTGTCTATCTGTCTGTATGTCTGTTTGTCTGTCTTTCTGTCTGTCTGTCTGTCTGTTAGTTTGTCTGTTTGTCTCTCTGTCTGTTTGTCTCTCTGTCTGTTTGTCCCTCTGTCTGTTTGTCCCTCTGTTTGTTTGTGCACACATCACGTCAAAACTACTAAATAAATTGTAATATTTTTTTTATGGCTTTAAGAAAAACATGCGTAGAATAGATCTGGTCTGTTTCTGTCACTGTGACAGAAATATTATTGTTGTAAATGTGATATCTGTTAAATTATCCTGTGAATTATTATCCACAGTTACTGGTATCCTTGTGTGCATCCCATCCCGCCCATGTTCCTATCGGTCAAGCTCGTTGCAGTTGTGCTAATAACATCCCATGCCTTTGAGATGAAAAATTCAACCTGCGTGCAGAATTCTGTCCCCAATTACACTCAACGCTGAGCACCGAACGCTGAAGCGACAGCAAAGCAAAATCTCTGTGCATACGCACCACGTCCACCCTGACCACCCCGGCGCTGCGTGGCTGGATTTAATTATTATATATTTTCTTTCTTTTTCTTTCAGCGCGGCTAGCAATCACTGGCAGTCGTCCCCAGCCTGGGCTCTGATAGCGCCCTCCAGTCTTTTAGAGACTTCAGAACAAATCTGGAATTCCAACATGTGGGAAAGAAAATTTTCATTCACATGTTCGGTGCTCGAGCTGATTTTATGGCATTTGACATCATCATCCAGTTAAATGAGATTTACAGAATTGTGCAAAACTGAAACCAGCTGTCCTGATATAACGCCCAAACACACACACACACACACACACACACACACACACACACACACACACACACACTCATAATGGAATTTGAATCCTCTTTCTTTTGGTACTCACCACCAGAGAGAGCGGTCTCTTCCATGACACGACTCCGATCAGACCCGACAGCAGCACCTGCACACACAGACGAAGGGAAAAACAACACAAATCCTTTCGTCAGTTCAATCCGATAACGTTACTGAACGTACTGTAAATCGGGCATGGTGTGTGTGTGTGTGTGTGTGTGTGTGTGTGTGTGTGCCGCAGAACTCTACTGTAAACCCTCTGCGCTTCATCTCTCCCGCGTTCGCTCTTTCTCCTTCACCCTCTATTAAACCCCTAAAGTAGCGCTGTGCTGCGTGACGCCGCGCTCGGCTCCTGACTTATCCCTCGCGCTATTTCCCTCTCCGGAGCGTGGCAGAAAACGATCAATAACTCGGCCAATTATGGATGATCCTGGTGTGACAGGATGTTGATGTCTTGTTATTTTCTTAAAGTGAATTTATCCGGCTGAAAGGTCACCCTGAGTCTGTGTGGGTTTCTTTCAGGTACTATAGCATCATATACTGTACCAGACAGTCGGATAACTGTGGTACATCAGACATCACCACGGTAGACAGCACAGGTCTTTATGGAGGACCGGGGTAGGAACTGTGGCACTTCAGTGGGTACTGTACCGTGGTAGTACTGTGGCGTGTATCATACAATACTATGATGAATACCTGGTGCTCAGTGGATAGGTATTGGGTAATATGTGAGTTATGGTACAGTACAGTACAGTACATGTAGTACCATATTACCTTATATTGTAGTACCACTCGTTATAAATTAGCAGCTTTTCCATGTTTTTCCAGAAAGACCTGCGAACTGGAAACGACGTGCTTCCCGTTCTGACTCCGCCTCATTTTATTAATGTTTATTCAGATCTCTCTTTAGCACCCTCTCTCCTTCAACACACTCCTGTTTCACTCTCTCTCTCTCTCTCTCTTTAACATGCACACGTTTCGATTCTGCTTAATCTCGTGACAATTTGTTGATTGCAAACTTGCTCACTTGCTGTCAGCCTTGACCGCGCGCTCACATCGCCAACGGGACACGAAATCAGACAAGCCTTATTCCATATTCATCACTAACTACAGTATGAAACTGAGCAGAAAACGCTCTCTCACACACACACACACACACACACACACACACACACACACACGCACACACACACTCGTTTGTAACGTGCGTGCGCCCCTGTACAGTTTCTGTACATTCATAGATCGATCAATGCGTACAGGCACTTCATGTATTGTGTGACTACAACATCATAAAAAGCTCTTAATAATCTGTCAATAAATATCGACTTTTAAAAAAATAGCCAGTGGGTGTACTTAAAAAGATTGTTATTGATCAGTTGTGCTACTTAACCTGTTAATGGCAAAGAAATCAAGATTAAACAGTTGAAATGATACAGCGAGATTATAAATAAATATAAACATAAACATAAACATAATAATAATAATAATAATAATAATAATAATAAGTTTAGCACTCTTGTCCTGTACCTCCAGGGTTTGGGTTCGGCTCCCACCTCGGGGTCTGTGTGCATGGGGTTTACTGTACATGTTCTCCCCGTGGTTGTTGGGTTTCCTCCCACAGTCCCAAGACACACAGATCAGGCTAATAGGCCTTGGCAAGGCACATCCTGTAATGCTTATAATCCTCTAATATCATATTTTATTTGACAGTTTTGTACATACAGTAGAGACCAAATCAATATTGATATCCGCAAACCAAGTTAGTTTCTGCTTAGGTGTCGAGGCTGGACGTACCGTAAGAGCGGATTTCTCTAGACGTCCTCAAACACAGGACTGTACTTAAAGCGATCACTACACCCGAAACAAAGAGAGAGACGTACAGCAAACCCAACGACTGTAAAAGACTATAGAGAGCTCGGAACCTAAAGAACGAGACCAACTAGAACTCATGAGACACACGAGAACAAGGGACGGAAATGTGGAGCCAGAAGCCGCGGCGCGCCGTCAGAAACGTTCCGGCTGCTGTAAAGTTCTCCAAGGAAAAAGGACAAAACGCAGCTTGTGATGATCGACGCCGGTTCCTGGACGATTTTATACAATCCGCTATGTCAAAAAAGATAATTACAGAACATATTGTGGTACATATCTTTAGATTTATTTCTCAGCACCTTGGCATGTTTAATGCACACTCAATCTCATTTCATAATAATAATAACAATAATAATAATAATAATAATAATAATAATAACTGTTTACCACAATGTAGTTTAACGTGTCTGTTTCAACTCATCAGTTTTACGTTTCAGCGAATAAGTATTTTTCTTCACTCCAAGCAGTCTTACAAAATAATAAAACGATGGAGGAATTGTGAAGTAGAAGCTGAAAGTAATTTTTTCCTGAACAAAACGCTAAAAACTGCTCATTCGTAGCCCAGACGGGTCCCAAGATATAAGCACTTACAGTACACTGGCTGTGTGTGTGCTGAGTGGAGGGGGCGTGGCTTAGCTCAGTTACTATGACACCTGAATAAAACTGTTTCCGGACGTGGCCTGTACCAGCTGAACCAGTAACTGACTTCATCTTTTGATTCCGTTAGCTATTTCTAGCCGTTAGCTAAAGCGACACAAAAAACGATATCTAAAGTTGCTATGGCGTCGCCGTTCACGTCACCAGTATTCTATTATTTTTCTCAGCATCGGCAGCAGAAACACTGCACTATCAGTCTGCGCCACTTCAGCAACATTTTTAGCTACAGGTTAGAATGGCCGTAACGCTGCACAAAGCATAACACGGTTTTATCAAAGGTAGCACGTTCTGACACACTAGTAGCACTTTCTGACACGGCCTTAACACTATCAGAATGTCATCCCTGAAGTTACGAACTTTAAATTCATTCATTAATTTCGTTGTTTTGTGGGTCTGGAGAGCGTCCAGTTCTGTTTCTACTTCCTGCATCACGCACTAATCAAATCATTAAGGCTTTTGTCGATACAAGGTGATATTAACCAAATTTACTAGATGCAAATTCCTTACGGCGTCTGGAGAGCGTTGTAGAGGACGGTAACGGCTCCTTCCAAGCTCGGTGTGAATACTGTTGTGTTCGTTAGCATCGTTGGTGTCTAAATTGGAAAATGTTCGAAAATTTCGTCTGGCGCCTCCTGACTACATTTTTCAACAATGCCGCGGTAACGTTTTAATATCGATTCTATTAAGTTGTTATAGATTCTTAAGCATTGGCACCGCCTGCTTACCTGTTCTGCAGCATTCGTGTCAACATTCGCCTACGCTCATTTTCATGTCCTTATAAATTTGCTTAAACCGCTAACAGTCGCTACACTTGAAAAATGAACTGGATTCGTACCGACACCAACGACTTCGCTTTCAAATCAGGAGACGACTGTAGCAACTTCGGCTGAGTGGAGCTTGTTCCCCATCCCTGACACCGGAGACCATTAATGCTACAAAAACACCTCCATACAGGAAGCTCCCTGCTGATATACGAACTGCACAAAACCAATCAAGTAATCTAATAACAGGAAAAAAAAAAACTCAATGACCAGATTTTTTGCATTCTCGCTACAAGCAGCACAGCAATTAGCGTAATTAAGTTTCAGCAGTGAAGTGGAGCGTCATCACGTTTGAAAAATTCCCACTCAGATGCTAAAATTAGGTTATGGAGTAGTTGAACAAGCACACTTCTCTAATACTATTCAGACAATACACACTTTAACCAGTATTTCTGCTTTGTGTGTGTGTGTGTGTGTGTGTGTGTGTGTGTGTGTTTTCCTCATGCCTGGTAGGTTTCCTGCCACCATCCAAAGACATGCGGTGTAGACTGACTGGCGTTCCCAACCTGCCCGTAGCGTATGAGAGAGCGTGACAGCTTGTGCGCGCGTGATGCGTTGGCACCCCATCCAGGTCGTATCCCGCCTCGTACCCCGAGATCCCTGGGATAGGATCCAAGCCCCTCGTGACCCAGCGAAGTGTAAAGTACAGATAGAAGATTGATGGATGCTCATTAAAGAAGCCAAAACCGCCATCGCATGAGCTAAAAGTCTTCACCCCGTCTACCTGATTAAGAAACCGAGGCCATTCATTTACAGGGTGATTATTTTAATATCAACAAACAACCGCAGAATGAGATTACACCCTCAGCGAGACGGACGCCGACACAGCGAGCCGGAGTGTTCGTCTCCGCGGTCCCCGCAGACCAGGCGCGATTCGACTTAAATGACAATGTCGTCCCGTCATTAAAATCTCTCTCTAACTGCCGAGGATGTGCTCGAATTCCCGGCGCTCGGAAGCGCACCGTATTCCTCGAGCAAGGTTTTGTTTATTTATTTAGTGTGTTTTTCTAAAATTGTACGCCGCATTCATTTTCTCTGCCTATTTCCATAATTCATACAGTACGGTGAAAGGAAAGGAGATAAGGAGAGAAAGAAACGGAGGAAGATGTGAGAGGCTTCACTTCCTGTTTGCTCTTATGAATTATTGATCTCACGCTCATGTGTGAGATGGAGAGAGGACGAGGAGGAGGAGGAGGAGGAGGAGGAGGAGGTGGAAGAAAAAAAAAACGATAAAGACGGAGAGAAAGTGACGGGGAGAAGGTTTTTGGCTGGCTCACTCGGGTAGATTAGGGCCAGATGAGCCGATGTTCAACACACCTTTTCACACCTCAACTCACACTGTCACTATTTATTACAAGCTTCCTGCATCACATTTACACACACACGCACACATACACACACACACACACACATACGCACGCACACACTCCGTTGTTTATGGTAGCACCTGCTCCCGTGACCCTCTAACCCAAAGGGACGTGTGTAAATGGGAGAGAGAGAGAGAGAGACGGTTGCGGCTCTGCGCGCGAGCCGCTTCCTCTTTTTATTTTATTTTCACTTTAGACCCGCGGTGTTTACGGTTCCCCACAGGCCACTCATCAGCGCACTCTCCACAAAGCCAGGCGCGCTATAAAGGGCTATAAAGAGCTATAAAGCTAACAGCGCGCTGACGACGGGTGCAAATCCGCAAGTTACGAATTATCGCGGTTAGCGCGCGACTTCATTTACCGCCGCTTTAACGTTACTGTCCGTGGTTCTGATGTTGGACATGAAGGAAGAAAAAATTAAATCCCAAAACAATAACATATACAGGTATTATTATTAATCCATAGGTGTATACTGTATATAAAAATTATATCAGGTATTATTATGTCCATTTAAATTGGACAGTCTGGGTAAGAGATCCCTCGTGCAAACCTTGATGCCAAGCACAGAGGTTTGTGTCTGCAAAAGGACCAGGACACTTTGCAGGCCGAGACATAGTGTACAGTACCAGGTCACTCAGTCATCAGTCGGCCTTAATTAAGTGTCACAAAGCTTTAAGAGAAGAAACCATAATATATGGAAGCAACTGAGCCATCGTCCTCCTTATCCATCTTATCCTTCTTTTACATAAAAAAAAAACTAAAAAAAATAAAATAAAATAAATAAATAATAATAATAATACAAAATAAAATAAACAAACAAATAAATAAATAAATAAATAAAAATAATTAAAATAAATAATAATAAATAAATAAATAAAAGAATTTATTAAAATTTTAATGTATTATAATAATACATTATAATAATTATAATATTATATTAATTTTATTATAATAATTTTATTATAATGTATTATTATTTATTTATTATATAATTAATAATGTATTTATTATATAAAATAATTAATGTATTTAATTATTTTAAATAAAATTATTTTTTATTTTTATTTTTATTTTATTTTTTTATTCTTTTTTAATTCTTTTTTTTTTATTCTTTCTTCTTCTTCAAATAAATAAATAAATAAATAAATAAAAGAAATAAAACCAACAATTAAGACAATTAGGACCGCTTTTACATAGCATGTCCTAATTGATGGCTTTATTTCTTTTTATCATTTATTGATTTATTTTTACTTAATATCGTTTTTGTATTTATCCACTTCACCAAGCGTTTAAGTGATCTCTGATCGTTCGTGATTTGTTTCTCTCCACCACATGTCCATATCCTTCCCGGATTTAATGCATTGGCCAGTTTTGATCCTAATTCCAGTCATCTCCTTTAGTTGTTCTCTTTGCCTGATGCGGAATACTAATCTCAGTGCATTCACATAAATCAGTGGTTTGCCGCTGTTCATTCGGACGAATGGTTGCATAAAGCGTGACTCTGAAATGAAATCGTTCTCACGTCTTAACAGGTAAGATGTCATGGCTTGGAAACGGCTAATACAGCTCCACTTCTCCCACTCGGATGCGAGATTAGCGTGCTCAGGAGAATACGGCTTCCACTGAGCCATTAAAAAGACGAGCGCGCTGCTTGCGTGTTTGCCGGGTGAAGAGTTAAGACTGTAGGTGTTGATACAATACACCGCCTGGGAAGCGGTCGATGGAAATGCAATGGTGACCACAAACAAGTGCGCAGAGCAATAAGACTATAAATGTAATCAGCGGGCCACAATCAATAAAACGCCTAATAAGAGAGTTAGAGCGAATAAAACTAATTGTCTGAGAGCATTTCTACACATGCACGCGTGTCTGCGCTCCAGCCGTGATGTCAGGGGCGACTGTTGTAGCTGGCGAGGAGAAGAGAAAGGAGACGAGACCGACAAGAAATCTTCAGCAGGTTTGCTCTCATGCATTATTGATGTCACATCCGTGTGCAGCGGACGGAGGGAGGAAGGAGAGTGTGTTACTCGTACATTTCACTCCATTGCAGGTTAGAGTTCTCTGACTTTTGACATTTCTATCTGTTCTATAAGTTATATCTAAAAATGTACCTATAATATAACGTATCCATCTGCAGTAGGGAGGGGAACCGCCAGGGAGCACCTGGTAAGGTTCTGGGTTACTGATAGGAAGGTTAGGGGTTCAAGCCCCAGCACTGCCAAGCTGAGCAGCTGAGCAAAGCCCTTAACCCCATCTCCTCCAGGGGGCGCTGTGTTCTGGCTGACAATGAGCCCTGACCCCAACGTCTTAACTGGGACGCGTTACTGTGCAGTAAGGAACGTGACAAATAAATCTAATTATCAATTATCATTATACCTACAGTAGGTGCTGATTTGATTTGTATTGTGATACTGTTAGTATCATGATTTTCTAAATGATAATAATTATTAATTTAATATTAATAAATTAATTTATCACTCACTCATCATCTATAACACTTAATCCTGTATTCAGGGTCACGGGGGGCCTGAAGCCTATCCCAGGAGACTTAGGGCACGAGGCGGGGTACACCCTGGACAGGGAGCCAATCCATCGCAGGGCACACACACATACACACACTCACGCCAATTCACACACTACGCGCAATTTGGAAACACCAATTAACCTAACCTGCATGTCTGTGGACTGTGGGAGGAAACCGGAGAACCCGGAGGAAACCCACCAAGCACGGTGAGAACATGCAAACTCCATGCACCCGGAGACGGGGATCGAAACCCATTTTAATTTTTTTCGATATTAACAGACAGTGTTGAGCATGAGCGAGCAGAAACGTCACTGTGTACTGAACACACACTGCACCTGAGAAACGGTGAGCTGAACGATTCAGTTTGCAAGGAAACCAAAGTGGAAGTGAGCGCTGTTAGCATGCAGGGTGCTGAAGACGAGCGGCAAAGCCTTCGTTCAGTCAATTTACATCATCATCAAGTTCCAGTGAGCCAAAGAAAGAAAAGTCTCTCTCTCTCTCTCTGTCTGTCTCTCTCAGTCAGACTGGATGAAGCGAAGCGCATGAGGATCAGAATCCTCTAATGACGGGACACACGCAGCACTGCTCAGTGTGCCCTGTTTAGCGTTCATTTTATGGGAAATGGGTTTATTTTTTATTTTATTCTGCAAAACTATACGAGTTGAAAACGGCAAGTTGCTGAAACATAAGATGAATGCGTTAAAAACAAAAAAAGTGAAAGCACCCTGTTTTACATACAGTAGGTTTATATTTTAATTATATATAAATAAAAGAAAGGTTTGGTCTGTACGTTGGTCAGAACTTTAGATCTCGTACACTGGAGGACCAGAAACCTACTGTCTCAGAAAATTGTAATGTCTGTATGTCTGTATGTCTGTCCAGCATCACACGAAAGCGGCTGGAGAGATTCTTAGGAAACTTTGCCAGTCCTCGGGTATTTGCCTGAAGTTAAATCTGCACCATAAATAAAATCAGACTGTTAATTACATAAGTGAAGTCATGAGCGGGTTTCGTGCCAGGTTATGTCGCGGTGTCATCTAACACTTTGGTGGGCGTGGCTATACGCTTCACTCAACAGGGCCGATCAAAGCGAAGGTTTACTGTATGCGAAAGACACAGACTCGACCGCAATGACGGCGCAATCCTCAAGAAACGGGAAGGAAAGCGCGACACGCGAGCGGCTTAGTCCAAAAAAAAAATGGTGCGTAGACTATGAAACCTGAACCTCGCGCGGTAAATACGATCAAAATGTTGAGCAGAAGTCAAGTTAGGAGCAGGTGTGGCTGATGCTGATCAGATTATTTTTAGCTTTAACCTTGAAACTATTCCTACAAACTTTTTACTTACGCTAGTTTGATTTAAAACAACTTTGATTGAGCAAAAAAAAATTTTAATTACTAAAGATAAAATCCAAAATTGGAATTGAAAAAACAAGGTACTATGCAGGATCTGCTCTGTATCAGTATCGCCACTGAAGCTTTTTAAACGATACACAGCACTATTATTTGGCGAATATGAAAAATACATAAAAAAAAACAAAAAAAAAAACAACAGTTAATGAAGCAGCCGTGTCGCACTTGTCCGGCTCTGAGCTTATTAAACATCTACACGCTCGGACTGTAAAGCGTATTCGACTTCATTATAAGTTGTAGGAACGTCTGCCAAAAGCAAAACTGTAAATGCAACTCTTATTAAATCTCCACTCGGCCCTGCGAGAGGGCTCGGCGGAGAGCAGAGCAGAAGAAGAAGAAGAAGAAGAAGAAGAATGGAAGAGGGATTTTCTCCTTCACTGCACTTTCAACAGGATTAAGACACGACACTTAGTGGCATTAGATACAGCTCATTTTCAGAGGTTGTCCATGAAGACTGGGAGCTAAAATTGAGATATATTTTAAAAATCTGATCTATCAAGTAGCAGAGACTGGAAACTAGAAAAAAATGAAACACACACACACACACACACAAACACACACACACACACTGCTATAAATTATCCTGTAGCCTAAAGAAATGATTAGGTGCCAGCAGTAACACACAATCAGTCAGGCGATGGGATTTAATTCCATGATTGAACTCGGGACGATAATAACACTAATAATAATGATAGTGCAGATTTCCGATGAAAGTGTGTATTAGTGCTTTTTAGTCCTACGTATATAACACCTACAGTACGAGGTGATATGCGTGTGTGTAGGTGGGGGGTGTGTGTGTGGACGCGGCTACCTCGGGCAGCATCATTAATCATCGCACATGGTTTAGATGAAATACCTTCACACACACACACACACACACACAGTGAGAGAGAGGGGGGGGGGGATGTGTGGAGGTGGAGAGATGATAAATTTACTGTGTGATAACCGTTTATCAGGTCGTCACCGTTTTTAGAATATAGAATTGAGTGAAAAAGATATATGGAATGAAAGAAGATTCATAAGAATCTGGATTCATACCAAGAAGACATCAGAAGATTTGACTTCATTATCAGAAGTAAGAATGAAATTACTGGCATAAGCGGTGAACACTGTTTGTTCAGTACGCACGCCTGCTGGAACAATCTGCTGACTCCGTACTGCGGCGATCGTCAGGTGGATTTACTCGAGCATTTCCCACTTGGACGTCACAATCTGCGCACAGCACTGACGTGTTTTTCAGGGAAACGAAGCATCGATCCGCCTGGGACCGCATGCGAGAGAATCAGATCCGTTTCCCTTTAATACGGTAGCGTAAGCGACGTCGCCCGGCTGCTGAAACACTCGACTTCACTTCTCATGTCGCTGTGATGCGAGTGGAAAACCCTAGCCGGTTCGGCCTCCCGGTTCTGATTCAGATTCAGTGTTTTGTAAGAGAGCTGGCCTCGGCCCAGATCCTCCGCTGTTCATCCTCTTAATGAAAGAGCTGTTTACTGGCTGCGTGTACACCTGGGACTCGCGCTCATTAACACATAGTGACGAGCTGGCCATTTAAATACGAGCAGAAAAATCACACAGCTGTGAAAAAGCCCCGCTGACAACAACCCCGTGCTTCTCGACACGGCTGAGAAATCAACAGCGCGGCCGGATGCGGGAAAGCGCGACGGCCTTCTGGCTCGAGCGATGAAAATAGATCATTTAGAATTTCGTCAAACGTACAGCACACAGTTTGTACGGTATGATTGTGAACTTTATGAACGTGTATACAGTTAGTTCCTGTTGTACGGTCAGTCCTGAATTTGTGTAAATACAGCCGGACCTCGACATACAAACACCCCGCCTTCCGCCTTAGGAACTGCTTTGCTGCATCTGGCACAGGGTGTCTTGAATCTGTGCAGGGTACAATGAAATCTCAAGACTATCAAGGGATTCTAGAGAGAAATGTGCTGGCCAGTGTCAGAAAGCTGGGTCTCAGTCGCAGGTCATGGGTCTTGCAACAGGACAATGACCCAAAACACACAGCTAAAAACACCCAAGAATGGCTAAGAGGAAAACATTGGACTATTCTAAAGTGGCCTTCTATGAGCCCTGACCTCAATCCTATTGAGCATCTTTGGAAGGAGCTGAAACATGCTGTCTGGAAAAGGCACCCTTCAAACCGAAACAACTGGAGCAGCTTGCTCATGAGGAGTGGGCCAAAATACCTGCAGAGAGGTGCAGAAGTCTCATTGACAGTTACAGGAATCGTGTGATTGCAGTGATTGCCTCAAAAGGTTGTGCAACAAACTATTAAGTTAGGGGTACCATCATTTTTGTCCAGGCCTGTTCCATGAGTTCATTTTTTTAAATAATTCTGTTGAAGCATGGTTGAAAAGCAATGTCTGGCTTTCATTGGTTAACATTCATAGAATTCTTATTTATTATTACTTTTGTCAGATTAAAGTTATTTATGTGACCATTGTGAGTTTTACTTTCATTGACCGAAGGGTACCAACAATTTTGTCCACGTGTGTATATATTACACTAGAGATGAGTTACCGCCCGATACAATATCATCACGATGCCCAGCTGCCAACTTATTTAAATAAATAAAAAAGATGCTGGGGTCAGCGTGGCGAGACATGCATTACCACACAAAAGAATCGTGATAGATTATTTGAATCGATTTCTCCCCCATCTCTAGATTCGAGCTTTAATGACTTTATTTCACTTTAAATTGAATTAACAAAATGTTAATATCAAATACTTTAAAAGCTGTGATTCCAAAACAATTCCATTAAATAAATGAAGATAAATAAGACGAGGTGGGTGGTTCATTAAAAATAATAGTATAAAAATAATAAAGAAATAATCCAGTTCTTGTAAATGTGATGGAATTTTGAGCTCGATTCAGCCGAAGAGAAAAAAAACATGAAAACGTACAGTATGCGCCAAAATTACTGACTTTCCTATAATACAGCAAATATATATAATATAAGACAGGAAGTGTGTGTGGCCAGTCTGAGGTTTATGCAAGATAAAGGTGACCCATCTCACTTCCATACAAACTATTTAAATTGCTAATTTCAGCCGTTTTGGAGAGATGATTTTATTCAGTATGAGCCCCAGGAATTATCCGTGTTTTACTGTCTCGCTTCAAACAATAATCATTTAACATGCAAATTATTTATTTTTCTTTATGATTATTGACACTAAAATTGGTGGAAGCTTCTAGAAGCATTAGAGCATTCCGTGCAAAATCCCCCCCGAAAATCGGTAGTGTCCGTAACCATGTCAAAGTCGTGTTGCAATATTGTAACAATTTAGTATTTCAGAATAAGACACTTTTTCAGGTTTATGCCTTTCCATGTAAAATCTAAATCGGCCAAGTTTCATCTGAATGACACGTTGGATTGTTTTTTTTAATTTTTATTTTAATTATTTAACTGAAAATTCACTCTTTCACGCAGGTGAGACACTTTTCAGCACCGATGCGTTTCGGCCGGAACAAAATGTTACACACATTGTATTTGGTTTTTATAAAGTCTGATGTGAAAGTTTTATTATTATGCATTTTTACTAATAAATACTATAACTGAAGCTCACAGGATTAATAATAACACTGTACATAGTCGTGTGCGTGCACTGGGTGCGTAATCTTCAGTAGCTACGTTATTCAGGTCAGGCTCAGGGTGGGTTCGAGTCATAACATATCGCGTTTTATTTTGGGAAGGAAAATTATTAGGAAATATCGCTGCGGGTCCAAGCAAAAAAAAAAAAAAAAAAAAAAAAAGATCATATTGAAGCAAATGTTTTATTGAAGGAAAAATACTCTTTAAAAAATTGCATTGAACTTTAACCATAAACCATCGTTGTGTGTTTGAGGTCAGAATATCGCTCGCTGCATCAGTGTGTGTAACTCATGTTCAGTCACTGCACTGCATATATACGGTACATCTCGTGTAATGTGGAAACAGGGTTCGACATGGAAGAAGAAGAAGAAGAAGCGAGAGAGAGAGAGAGAGAGAGAGAGAGAGAGAGACGGTATGAACGGAGGTAGAAATGGGGGCCATGGTTGTTGCCGTGGAAACCTTCTCTGGCCTCTTGCCAAGCTTCAAAACGCTTTTCCATTTAGCCCTCCGAGAGGAAAGGGACTGCAAATCTGCCTCAGCATCAACATGCAACACACACACACACACACACACACACACACACACACACACTAAAATACATGACCTGCATGCACAGACATCACATATGTCGGAACAGACACTCGGGCGCTGCAGCTCGGATGCGTTCGCAGCAATATCGCACCTCCGTCTCGTCTATCCCGCTATTCTCGAACACCGCAGGCTTCCGCGTCACGACGTCAATCTGCTCAGATCCACCGCGTCGCTGTCCTCTCGTATCGATGCGCAACACGAGGAAACTGTGTTCAAACGTGGCAGGAATTGCGCAAGTCTCATTTTTCAGTTCATCGCCAAATGAGATCAGTGTTGAGTCGCTGGCTCTCTGGCCTTGTGTTCTCTTTAATCACATCTGCAGCAGGTCTTGTCTGTTAGACTGCGGTCTGGATTAATGGTCTGCGCCGTGGCTCTGTGTGTCCCGTGTTCCTGCCGAGACGTCCGGAGTGCTCATCACCGTGTAGGTCACCGAGCTCCGGCCAAATGAGCGAGTGTCCTTTACGGGTGGAGAACAAGATGAAGGCGCTTGATATTTTAGGGCACGAATGTCAGAGTTCTGGAAGAGTTCCTGCAAGAACAGTTTTTATAGCCGAGTGCGTTTGCAAAACCCATCGAGCTCCATGATGAAACTGTCTCTCATGAAGACCTTCCCAGGAAAGCAGCTCTGCTGCAGAGGAGACGTTCATTTAGAGTCACCGGCCTCAGAAATCACCAATTAATGTAACAACCAGCACCTCAGATTAGAGCCGTTATGAACCTTGACAGAGCAGAAGGAGCAGATATACATCTCAATATCAACTGTTCACAGGAGATTATTACAGTATGTATTTTGGATAAACGACTTCAGAAAGAAATAAAAATCAGGAACAAATCTATTTTTTTTTTTTTTTAGATGGAGGTAGAAGGGGTGTACAAACTTTTGACTGATAGAGTAAAGCGTGCGCAACAAGGAATGGCCAAGATGTTAACATAAGAGTTATTTATTTTATCTTTTATACTCGTAGGTCCTCGTGCTGTAAGAAGTCCAGTGCCAAGAACCTGCACACTCTACATGAACGCTCTCATACTGTAGATGCTGCAACTACGAGCTGGAACCATCGCGGAAATGCTTTGAAGTTATATACTGTATATTTCCGTTCTCCTAAAGACATTAAATACAGAGTCATTAAACTCACTCACTCACTCATCTATACCGCTTTACCCCTGTGAGGGCCTGGGGTCTATCCCAGGAGACTTCGGGCACGAGGCGGGACACCCTGGACGGGGGGGCCAATTCATCTCAAGGCACACACACATGCACACTCGCACACTCGTTCACACACTACGGCCAATGTGGGAACACCAATTAACCTAACCTGCATGTCTGTGGACTGTGGGAGGAAACCGGAGTGAGTACCCGGAGGAAACCCACCGAGCACGGGGAGAACACGCAAACTCCATGCACACACACAGACGGGAATCGAACCCGAACCCTGGAGGAGCTAGGCGACAGCGCTCACCACTACATCGCCACGTTAAATACAGAGTCACTAAAACTTACTCACTCGCGGTCTATACTGCTTTACCCTGTATACACGGTCATAGGGGCCTGGAGTCTATACCAAGAGACCTGGGGGACGGGGTGGGACACCCTGGACGGGGTGCGAATCCATCACAGGGCGCACACACACTCACACGCTAAATACTAATTGAACACTAATTAGCGTAATCTGCTTGTCTTTGGACTGTGGGAGGAAACCGGAGAACCCGGAGGAAACCCACCAAGCACGGGGAGAACATGCAAACTCCACACACACACACACACACACACACACACACACACACACACACACACAGGAATCCTCGAGGTGTAAGGTATAAGGAGTAACGACAGACATACCATATCTCAGTCTTAAAACCCATGTCCGTTTCCATGGTAACGCACATCAAGACATCGCCGCATGAACAATCCTAAAAAAAAAATATATATATATTAAAAAAAAAAAAAAAAAAAATCTTATCAGCCTCCATTTTTTCCCCCACCATCATATCTACATCTACTGGTGGCTAAGGTCCAGTTTCTCTTCCTTAATTAAATTGAAGCGCGCGCTGATTAAAGTGGACCCTCTTTTTAAGCAGGAGATCAGAGCTGCATCATCTGTACGCTGTGTAATGGAAAGGCAGCACTATGGTCTGGTTTGCATAAAAGCAATTCCCTGCACCAGCAGTTTCCCATGACGTATCGGCCTCAATTTGGTGATTGCATCCTGTAACCATGACGGCACCTTGATCAAATAAACCTGTCCGGTGGGTGATACAGTCGATCCCGTAAGTAAGCGTGGACGTGCGCTGTAAATTCGCCTGATCAGGGCTGCGACCGCGCCGCAGCCGACACCCGGATCACTAGGGTGTGATATCAATATCTGTGATGCGGAATTTCAGACGGTAGAAGTATAAAAGTCAGAAAGTTCTTCATGAGACTTTATCAACTTGGTTTGTAACGTACACTATGAGCGATGCGTTTTATTGCAAATCCAACTCTGTCCAAAACGAATGCGTGTTTGGATGTTAGGCTGGAATGCAGTAAAGATGTGTCGTTGTGTGCACATGACGCTTGGCAACGACTGATTTTGAGGAAGACAAACATTAAATCCTCATGCGTTTAAGTAACAAAAGGAGAAATAAATTGGGAAAATAATGTGTAGTCGGTGACATTCTCGCTGCATTCTGCAAAAACAAGAAAAAAAAAGGCTGTAACTTGTCATTTCTGGGAATATTTTGGTTGTCAAATTTGGCAACATTACGGACGTTGGGACAAAGTTGGTATTAGGTCATTTTTGAAAGTTGTAATGACTTGTATGAAATGATGTCAGAACAACAGGATGATGGGATAACGCGGGAAGAAATGCTAATAACGCAAAAGCAACTTTAAAACTATTTTAATTAAAACCAAACAGAATTTCGTGATTGGATCTTGAAGTCCCATAACTTAGGTGAAAGTACTGTGCGCTTCCCACTGCACCACTAGGTGGCGTGCTGCTCTCACTCACTCATCGTCTATAGCACTTTATCCAGCATACAGGCTCACTGGGGCATGGGGCCTCAAGACGGAGTGCCAATCCATCACAGTGAACACACACACACACACACACACACACACACACACACACACACACACACTATGGGCAATCTGGGAACGCCAGTTAGCCTAATCTGCATGTTTTTTTGGACTGTGGGAGGAAACCAGAGTACCCGGAGGAAACCCACCAAGCAAGGGGAGAACATGCAAACTTCATGCATGCATCATGTTGCAGCCACATGGTGCTAGAGCTAGTAAACGTGTGTACATAACAACCAACACCAAGAACAGCAATGTAACAAAAAAGAAATTTCAAAAAGCAGGCAAAAAAAAAAAAAAAAAACCCAGACGGTAAGAAAGAAAATGAAATAACGAGGTTTAACATTAAAGCACTCAGAGATGCACACGCTGTGTGCGGGAAGCTGTTGGGTCCGACTCCACCTCCGATCGGAATGCTAAACTCTGTAAGAAAAAACAGCGTTGTTGTTCAGGCGCCGTCATCGCAACATTGTTACGGCAGTAGGAGGTACTGTAGATCTTAGATGTATATGACATCATATTTGCCGTCATTTCTCAAGCCATATACTGTAAAAGCTATTAAACAGAACATTGAGCCAATGAGAAGATCGATGAAGGTGGACCAAGCTGACCAACAGTAACGTAACCAAAATTAACCTTCCAGAACACTCCGAGAGATCTGGCGTGAAATATCGAACATGCTTTAAAATCGTTCTTGCATTTTTTTCGGAGAACAAAAGTGTTCCTGCTCAAGGTCGAAAGAGCGGGATTAAAAGAATCGCACATCAGACCTCTCGCTTTTATTCTCTCTGCTTTAGTGTGATTCAGTGTTTCCGTCTGATTTCTCCTCCGTACCTGTTCCCACCTTAATGCAGAACACTTAGGGTGCAGAACAAGGAGCTGCTTTTCCTCGTCGTCATGGCAACTGAGGAACAACAGCAGGGTTTCTGGTGATGCCTGGGCAGAGGGGCTTGTGAGTCTTTATCACTCCTTCTCCATCCTGTAGATCTTTTCTGCATTGATGTGACTGAATATCAACCAACAAATCATTACCGTGATGATGTCTTTTTCCCACGGTGACAGACCGACTGTATCGGCTAATTAACCAGGTTAACTAATTATAGAGATGTGTTAACAGTAAAGATTCGAATGCGTCCAGAAAGGGGGAAAAAAATTGTAATGAAGAGGAGGATTATTTATCCTTATTGAAATACCTCTGATTGACCTGACTTGTACTTTTTCTTTGGTGATGTGTTTGATGTCGGTGATGTGTTTGACGAGCTTCATTTTAAAAAAGAATTCATTCTGCCTTATCGCTGACGTACCTACTGTGTTTATAACACCCTTGTGACGCAAAGAAAATATACACAAGCAATTTTATATCAGAAAAACCTTGAGTTTTTCCTCAAAACTGTAAAAAATGGAGTTCTCTCGTTTTGCCGTCAAATTGTTCATATGAATCCAAAGTGGTGAAAAACAACACTACAGTAAGTGTGTTAATCAAGCATGAGGCCACGTCCAGGCAGGCGCAGCCAGGGAGGTCGGAACGGCATCTAAAAATCAATCAAATCAAATCAAAGAACATTTATTAAAACACCTCGTACGACAGCAGTTTTATTCTACGCTCACATGACGCGTCACGATGCGCAATTCTGGTCCGACTGGATTTGCATGTTGCGACGGTTCACATTCATCCGACTCTAATGTGAATGTGGATGCTCGTCCAAAACCTCACAAATGCGCAAATCCATACGTCTTCGGACTCATTCGTTTCAAACAACGAACGCGGTTTTAGCAAAAACACGCTTGGGGTTTTGCTCAGGAGGACGGCGCTGCAATGAAATCCGCGTGCTGCCAGTGCTGACTGAAGTCAGCGCCCTATGCACGCGCAGAGGCAATAAACAAACAAATAAATAAATACAAGTACAACAACAACAACAACAACAACAACAAAAAGCCATGAATTCCAATCTGACCGTTTTCACTCAAGTTGCATGACCGTGTCATCAGGTGTGTATCTGATCTAGGAAACCTATAAAAGTGACTCAGAAAAACAGATTTGTACGATCAGACAGCCCTAATAATAATAATAATAATAATAATAATAATAATAATTTGTAAAAAATGGTCAGTGTGACTCTACGGTGACCAAAAAAAATGATCTAATTCGAGTCACTTCAGGCTGATGATGTGAACGCAGCTTTAAAGCCCAAGAACCTCGACTTCATTACTCTCATAAAGTCCTTTTTCGTTTGCATTTACTAAATAATATGATTTGAAATGACGATAATGACGTAATATCATGGCACTTACAGCACTGACATGAGGATAAACTAACTACTAATTAAAACACATAACAGCGGATCTCTCGAGGCTCCGTGTCCTGATTGGTCGATCAGAAGCTTAGACGTGCTTCCTGTCTTTAATCTCGGCGCGTTTTTTTTCTTCTTCTCTTCCCCGCACTGATCGCCGGCTCCGGGGGAGATCTGTGTGTTTTCTTTGTTCTCTGCCATGCACATCTGATGAGCTCGTCTCCGTCGTGCTTTTTGTGCTTTTGCTCTGATCATCATTAAAGAGCTGATTCTTCAAGGTCTTGTTCCTGTCTCTGGCCTGGACGTTAATCCGATAACAAACATAACACACACACACACACACACACACACACACACACGCACGCACACACACACGAGCGGCGCTGTAAAAAACGAAATAATAAAAGACGTGCCAGGCCTGGGGGACTCTGTTTATCAGAGTGGAAATGATTTCCCTGCTGTTCGTCGCACCTGGACGTGAGAAGATCTCAGAGCGTCCTGGTCCCAGACGGCTTGTGTGTTTAAACAGCGACGGACAACTGGAGGAGTTTCCTTGTTTGATTATTGCATGGAAAAGACGAAAATCTGCGAGAAAATAGAAAAGGCACATTTGCTTCCATAGTGGCGAAGTGAGAACTTATTTAAAAACGTTTAATTCAATTAAATCCACTGCTGAAGTAGATCATTCGGACTTCCATTCATAATAAGCAACCAAAAGTTGTTTCATTTTATAATGTACCTGACTTAATTCATAACGAGAATAACAGATCTTTAATTAAGCTGTCGTTCCTTTAGTGGTTTGTCGAGAAAGAAATGCAGAAAGAAGAGAAGCAGCGCTGCTTCCAATTTTCCGCTCTTTCATTTAGTTTGCAAATTATAAGTAAAAAAAAAAGAAAAGAAAGAAAAAAAAATCAAACGGAGCAGGTTTTCAAACACTAAAAACGAGAACTGTGAATGGCTTCTTCCGTTTCAGGTCACGTCGGCACATGTGACGGTTATATCCAACGTTTATCAAACGCTCATCTTCATAACGTCCTCATTTACAACTTTCATACATTTTAAACTCCTTTGAAAGACTAACGGACTCTTTGTGGTGACCGACCGCTTACAAAAAAGTGCTGCTAATTAACAGAGACAAGCTGCTGTTTCGTTCTCAGCGCTGTGAGCTCACGTCCGTAGCCTTCACGTCACTGCACCTAGTGGTCGGAAATGGGTACTGCAGTGAGTTTAATGCTACAGTTATAACTCCCGTCAGCGGCCACGCCCTCGCCAGGACTGAGGATGCGAAAGGTTTGCTTTAATACTACATGTTCACGAGTCCTCTACTTCAACCAGTTAATTAGATGTTTTTATTATCATTATAATATTGTTTTTTTTTTTATTTATTAAAATTTGTATAAAGATTAAAATTAAACAGGTTTTGAGAAGAAATGTAAATGTTTATGCAAAGTATAAACAATATGCTCTTAAATCTGCCATTTTATTTATTTTAAAACCACAGTGGGTTTTATTGCAAAATGAGATAAATCCATTCTGGATGTTTCAAGAACACAAAAAGTCACAAAAGGGTGTTTCAAAAGCACAATTGCCAAAGTACTATAGTACATAGAAATCGTTTGGGTTACGTCAATGTGCACTTTGCATGATTTCGCAAAACGCTATAACTCCACCTCCACACCACCTTCTTTTGTCACAATGGATAAATCAGTTGTGTTTGTCGTAGTTTAAGTATGCAATCTAGTATTCAATTTAATTCACTTGTATTCATATATTGCGCTTTTAACAATGGCCGTTGCCTCAAAGCAGCTTCACAAAACTAAAAGAAAATTATGAAAATGTGTATAAATCATAAAATTATCAATAAACGTTTCAATGACCATGGTTGAGTTTGACAAAAAATTATAGCAAACTAAATTGACTCACTGGCAATAAACATTGTTGAACTTCTGTCTCACAATCTTTTTAATTCCAGACATGTTGATGAAGATGTTGAGAAAAACAATATATAAAAAACGAACCAAAAAAACAACATTAACCTCTATCACTCGGGTAGTTGATGAGAGAGCCGTATAACAGAAGTCCATGACTGCTGGGGAAACTTTTATGGCAGTAAACGTACCTTAGGTTTCTATGGATGTAGAGCATTTTGCTATGAAATGCAGATGTTAATAGTCATGGTTTGCCGAAAAATAATTGTGTGAAAGTCTGAACATGCTGTTTAAACATGTCATATTTCCATATTTCAACACAGGGTTGCCAGATTGTTTTGAAATACTCCACGTCACCTTGTTTCATAGCAAATTAAAAAAAAAAAAAAGTTAATTAAAAAAAAAAAAAAAAAAGCAAATATGGGGATTTGGTCACACACCAGAAATCAAGATGCTATGAAAGAGAAGAAAACATCATTCTGAATGTTTGGGATAGTTTGAGCTATTTACATTCAGGCATTTGGCAGACGCCCTTATCCAGAGCGACTTACATTTTTATCTCATTATACATCTGAGCAGTTGAGGGTTAAGGGCCTCGCTCAAGGGCCCAGCCTGTAAGCTCTGGTTAAAGACATTATCATGAATACCAATGAGGTGCTCGATTCTTTTTACACTGGACAACAGAACGTCGTCAACCGCTGCAATAATACAGGACGCTCTCGACTTCATCTTGCTCGAGGCAGTGTCGATATTCATGTCCTCCTCCGACACAAGGAATCCGCTGCTCTGATAAAACATCACGGATATATTATCCTAGAAAAATGCAGAATATCCTGAACTGAAACGTGATTTCTAGGACTTTCCTGTAAAAACTTGAAAGTGTGATAAAATGACCAGTGAAGCTCTGCGCATAAAAACACTCGCGGGGGCTTGAGCGACCTGAAGCACTCGCGTCTTTATGGCTCTGTGTTTTTTCACAACTGAATTAAATCCGTCATAAAAAGTCATTAGTGACTAAAGTGCCTAAAGTCAGCTCTCATGCACACAATGTATGAGAGATGTCAGACACACACACACACACACACACACACACACTCAATTCTGAACATCTGGCGCTCGATTCATCTCAATTAATTCCCCATACTCTATATAAAACCCTGTGTTTCTTTTCTCTCCGCTTCTCTTTTTAAACGTCTAAAAATAATACAAATGATCTCTCACTTCCCCTGAAATGCTCCCCGACACGTTCGAACCCCTCTGTCTCGCTCATCTCCTCGTACCAACGATCAGGCACAAGATCCCGCAGATAAACAGTTTATTGATTATGAATTTCTTTTTGTCTGCGATTCACAGCTGCAGTGAATAGATTTCTTTTCAAATGCCCTGATAATCAGCTCAACATGTTCAGTGTGTGTGTGTGTGTGTGTGTGTGTGTGTGTGTGTGTGAGAGAGAGAGATTTATCGGGCTTGTCATTGGCTGCTCCTCTGATCTAACCCAATCTCTGTTTCTGCTATTCTGTAATTTTTCTCTCGTGTGCTTCTCGTTCTGGATTGGCTTTTGGATTTTTTGGACAAACGCATCCATCTGGAGGGAAACTACGGTCCACTTCAAAATCTCTATGAATAAAAGAACACTGGTCAGAACTCGCTCTTTCAATATCTTTATGTTTCATACACTGGAGGAAAACCAGTCTCACAAAATTACAAGCTGCCACAATCCTCAACACACACACACACACACACACACACACACACACACACACACAAACACACACACACACACACATGACAACGCATCAAAATAAATGACGTACACTATCAAAACTGAACCTTGCACCATAAATGAAATCAAAATGTTGAGTAAAGGTGAAGTTAGGAGCAGTTTTGTGCCAGATTATAAAACCACAAGTTTGGACAGCGTCCTGCGGGTGTGTCAGACTGTGGGCGCGTCTTAAATCGACCGCTGGACAGAAATGACTGAATCTTCTGCCGTACTTCGATCTCTGGCTGAAGTTGAATCTGCACCATCAGTGAAATCACAATGTTGAGTAAAAGCGATGTTCTGATCAGTTATGTGGTGGATTTAATAATCTACTTTACAATAACCTACTAATGCGCTGCTGTCTCAATGTAAACAAACACCTGCACCGATAGATATGAATGAGAAAAGATAAAGTGAATGTTTTGACTGGGATTAGTTCAGATTTTCACTTTGGCTGAAATAACAGCGCTGAAGTGGTAGAAGTGAATTTTAACACGCCGGAGTCGTTTTAAGACGAAACTTCATCTTTATCCGATCGACGTTTTCCATTTCTCATCTGTGATTCTCTCTCCGATTACCGAACAGCGAGTGTGTTTGTCTGAGCACCAAAGAAGTCCAACTTAGTGTAAACAAGGCGTCAGATACTCGACCTTACAGAATGTGATTTCTGTGGATTAATAAGTGAGACAGAGAGTTCTGCTGTACAGAGAGACACACAGACATGGACGTGGACTTCAACCTCAAATAATAATAATAATAATAATAATAATAATATCACTGATCACATTAAAGATCAGCAGATTATTATTAGCTTTAACTCTTTAACCGTCGCCGACGTGTACTGATGTTAATTCCTTAATAAAGGGAACGCAAATCTTCTTCCTCTTTGTTTTTCGGCTGTTCCCGTTCAGTAACCCGATTCCCAGCAGCACCCTGGAAGCCTTCAGCGCGGCTGCCGGTCGCTGTGGCGCTCGGTGTTAATGGTAAGCGAGACTGATCTGGGAAATGTTTAACATTGCAGTGCTGCACATTTACTAAGAGACACGCCGAGTTGAAACGCTGTTTATTATGGGATATTCTTTGTTCAAGCGTCTTCAAAAGTTCCAGCTCTATGGATAATTAATGGACGCATGATTAGATATTCTTGTGTGCGTTGAAGAATTAGTAGAAAATGAAATTATTAGGAGATTCTAAAACGTCACGCTGAGAAATCTGAATTGAATAATTATTGTATTTCGGCCTCCAATTTTAGAAGCAGATTTATGCAGATTTAATAAGAAGATAATACGATCCTATTAACCTGTGAACACGGGCTCCGCTCCCGAACTGACCTTCAGGCTGCCATAAATCACGCCGCTTTCCAAGGACTAATCTGTTTGCATAGAAACCATCCGGGTTTGGTTTTTATCAGAATAAACAGACGACTCTGCGTCTTATTATGGACACAATATTAAATTAGCGTCCGTGTTTGGGGTTTTTTTTTTTTTTTTTTGTGCCTGTTATGAACTTTGCAGGTCCCCCCTCCCATTTTCTTGCACCCCCACAAACACGCACAGGACGTGTGGATGTAATATTCTCAATTACACAACGGCTCAGCAAGGGAAGGGCACAGAGGAGGAAAGAGCTGGAAGACCAATTGTGCTTTCAACTGGAATGAACAGGATGTGTAGTGACACACACACACACACACACATATAAAAAGGCCAGTGCCTATACGGTATGACTGCAGTAGCACGACAGTATTATAGGACAAAAATCATCTCAAATAAAATAAAAAATAACTCAGACACTCGCTCTTTTCCAGCACATCATGAAGAAAGAATTACACATCATACTTGAAAAAACAAACAAAAAAACATTTTTTTATACCAGTTTATAATATGTCATTAAAAAATGTTTCCTCTCTCAATGAAAAACCCTTAGAGTTACAAAGTGCCGAGACTGGAGACTCCTTCCACTGACGTTCCGTTAAACATCTCATCTACAGGAGCTTCAAAGCCGTGCGAGCCGTTACCATAGAAACGACAAGGTATTCAGACAAACACACAACACACCTTTCTCACTCATATCTCATCACATCCGGAACACGAGCGTAAGTCAGGATATTAAAATCGGGAGATGAACAGGACAAAATGGTAAAACGTTTCAGTTTCACCCGTGAGCTGTGAAAAGCTGCAGCTTCGTCATTTCAAAAAGGTCTGATCCCGGTGCCTCTGACTGGACGTCCTCTGTCTGTTTCTGATGATTTTAGCTGTGAGACGATGTGGATCCGTCCTGCTCATAAACGTCTACTGAATATCTTTTTAGAATGATTTAATTGATCTTCATTTTCAGGACCCAAGCACTATGACATCACCCCTATTACATCATCGTGTGAAGGGCTCTCTTGGTGGTTAATAACGTTCTGTGGGAAATCATATTTAGTGACGTCACATTGCGTGACATCATAGGGTGACGCTTTTTCCCAGCATCTGGGGCTTTTCAGAGGTCAAAACATAAAATTACCCCTTTTCTAAAATTCTATCATAATAGTATTGGGGGATCCCCTTTAAAGGCATGTGCCCGCTGTGCCCGGGTGGCGACGATGCCAGGCTGCTTGCAACTATATATTTTTGTTGTTGTTTGTTTTGTTATATTTGCAGTAAATACAACACTTCACACATTAAATAGTCATTCTGATTAAATGCTTTGAGCATGAACACTTATCAGATCAGTGTCCATGTAAAGCGTCCGGCTGGAATCTCTAATCGGAACGACTTCAATCGGATTTCAGATCTGCCTGACTGGACGCCAAACTAAAGGCATTCGACTGACATCCAGCTCACCATGACCGACTGGATAAGAGAAGAGAAGACGAGACCTTTAAAATTTGTAACGAGTACTTTATAAGTCTAAATACAAACGTAAGATGGAAAAAAAATATATGTTTTGCATGAAACGTAACTAAAAAAAGTATAAAGTAGGCAAAACCTCCATATCGTAACGAAGTGTGATCCCGAAATACACTCAACTGTCGCTCACGACTGGTTCCGTTTCCTTCAGAGCAACGTTACTGACCTTTACATCTGGCCGTGTGATCTGAACTCACAGATGCGGAGGTGGAGAATAAAACTGAAATGGAAATGACACACACACACACACATTATTCATAATTATACCAAATACACAACAGAAAAACAAGAAGAAGAAGAGGAGGAGGAGGAGGAGGGACAGCCTCACGGGGATAGAGATGATCCTTTCATCTCATTAAGATAGGAAGAGCGATAAGGTCACACCCGAGGTCTTAGTAACGCTCACTGAACAAAGAACAAAATCAATCATTATGAGATGAGGAAACTTTTAGCATGATGTAAGCCTGATAGGTTCGAGTCACATCTTTAAATTTGAGTTTTAATGATATTAATAGAAACTCAGTCATGTGTGTGTGTGTGTGTGTGTGTGTGTATGTATTGCAAGACTCAGGACTCTTTGTATAAAAGTGTATGAATGTGGTTTAAAGACAAACGATGCTTAATTCAGATCAAAAAGCAAAAAAAAAAAAAAAAAGTTCTGCAGCGAAGGTGTCTCGCTGTGCCCAGTCGGGCGGGCGAGCGGGCGAGCGCGGGGCTGAAATCTGGAATAAGCGAGCGGGACTGAGTTTGACTGAGTAAAAATACATAACATTATGATCCAGCAAAATCACTCAGGATCAGGATCAGGAATCTAAACCTGTACTTTTCAGGTCGGGGAGTACTGTACTGTACATTCAGAGCCAACGTCTGGATCAGGGTTGCCAGATCTGCAGGTTCTACCTACAGTGAAAATGAATGCTCGAGTTCTAATACGTGATTGTTTCTATGGTTACAGAAACAATCATTCACATCGTCGCACTGTCCCGTGTGAACAGGTCACGTCCATGTGTACCGGCTGATATGGTGGAGTCTCTGTCTGACTGTCTCGGCTACACGGCGACGCGGCTTATCGACTTCACGGGGGAGAAAAACAAAACAAAACAAGACGGTGAGACTGTAGAACAGACGACCGTTTCTAGCTGTTGTCCATGTAAGTATGATGTTCCGCCACGTTAAAATGTACATAAGTATCAACAGATCAAAACGTTTATAACATGTTTACATTTATCTTGAAGCATGTGGCAGATGCTCTTCACAGAAGTGCTCAGAAGTTCCAGTCACTGGATCGATCCTGACACTGGGTCACTAGATTTCTAACTACTGTATAAGTATCAGTCACAAGTATCTTCAAAACAGATTTTCGACTTTGGTTCTTTACTTGAAATAAATAAATGAATAAATTTATATATATAAAATAAATATTATATTCATTAATTAATTATGAAATTGTGAGAAGCTTGCTGTGGTGACCTACAGGGTGTAATTTTGAAAGTTTTTTTTTTTTAGGTAACACTAACTATGGTTATCACATCAAACTATCATAGCTGATTATTTTCCCAGAACAAAACCACAAATCAAGGTGTCATGTGACCCGATGAGTCCAGAGCGATGGGCGTGTCGGGGTGAGAAGGGTAGAGCATGAAGCGATGCTCCCATCATGCATTGTGTCCACTGTACAAGCCTCTGGAGACAGTGTTATGATCTGGGGTCGAGACTCAGCAACGTTATGTGGCGATGAAATGAGGTCAGCTGACCACCTGAATGTCCCGAATCACCAGCACATCACATCTATGGAGGTTTTCATATCTGACAGCACGATCGTATTCCAGGACTCAGATTGTAAGCGTTGTTCTGGAGGCATTAGGAATTACTTTCATTACTGTGTTCGTTGTGTGTGATCGCATTCTTGTGTCGTCCTGAGCCACACCTGGGTACCGCGATGATCCCGCTGCCTGATGAAGACACACGCAGTACTGTACTGTACATCACCTTCATCTTTACTGACTGAGAAAGTGTCTCTCTGGTTGTATCATGCACAAATGAAGAGACACTAAGTGTTAATTTGCACTCTGTAATTGTGTGTAACCTGCAGCGCTAACCAGTGATAAACACCGGCTCACCACAAAGCGCTCCTTCGGCCACAAACCAGACCGCAGCACTGATTCACTCGATTTATAAGAGCAGCCGCACAAATCAATGGGGATTAATTTTCAGGCAAACAATATTGCTGTGGCGGCGCATTTCCAATAAAGAGAGAGAACATTACTGCCCTTTCGTGACGGTGGGGTAATTTCGTCTATCGATCGAACCACAAACAGAGCTAATCTACTGCATAGGGTTTGGCTTGTACAGCAAATCTGGGAGGGAAAAAAAAAAAGAAAGAAAAAAAAAAAAAGCTCTAAGCCTAAAAGAGAAATGAAATTTCAGAGCTAGTCGTAAGAACGCACACGCCAGCACTCGGTGTGTATATGATTAGAAGCATATCTGAGTTTATATTATGTACTACAGAAATCCTGAAAAACGATCGTGCCCGTACAACACGAATAATTCGCCAGCAAGAGCTGTGAATAAAGAGATAATAATGGCACGCCGTCTAGCACTTCAAGGAAAGTGTAACAGAAATCACCTTTTCCAGCTGTCTGCGCAGGAAAAAGAAACAACAAAACCCTGAAGGTTTCATTCCTGCCAACCCGACTTCATTTGCTCAGCTGGGACGTCGCACGAACAACCCTCATTTCACAGATCAGAGGAGGAGGCTGAACACTTCAGCACACATTCAACCTGAATCAACTCACACACGGAGCATGCGAGGACGTCACGAAGAGGAAGACGAAGGACACACGGGGCCCCGCGTGAAGGACAATACAAGGGGAATGTAGTCTCTGAGGCGCGTGGTCACAATTAGAGTATCAGACAAATGCTTTGTAGGGATGGAAATCACCAGGGGTCACCTGATCACCCGATATCATCACGGTACCGATTTGATTTGTATTGCGATTCTGTAAAATCATTATTTTATAAATATCACGATGCAAATTACAATTCTAAACAAACTTAGCAAATAATTTGCTTCTACCACACAGGCTGCTGTACTGCCTGTATAGCTTACAGAGGATTATACTGTAGATGTACTTCAACATTTTACCACCTCAAATGCAAGCATACATATATACAGTGGAACCTTGGATTACGAGCATAATTCCAAAACACTCATTAACCACATCGAATTTTCCCATACGAAATAATGAAAACTCAAATTATTCGTTCCACAGCCCCAAAAAATTAATACATAAAAATAATGAATACAATATATAAAGTAAAAATAAAACAAATTAACCTGCACTTTACCTTTGAAAAAAGTAAAAATAAATCACGACAGATAAGTGTTTCCGTTTGTGCGTCCAGGCGCCGTGTATTTGTGTGTGTATGTGTGTGTGTATGTGTGTGTGTGTGTGTGGAATTAGCCCCTTCCCTCGCCTCGTCTTACACAGTAAAACTCCTCCTCCCTCCTCCCACCTTGCTTTTTAAGTTTCACTACAAACACACACATAACGGAAACACTGTTTTAACGGAAAAAAAAGAAATCTCTCTAATGAAATCTCTCTAATGCGTGAGTGCAAACTAACAAAAAAAACCCCAGCACTTTACCTTTGAAAAGAATCGCAACAGAGTAGAGTTTTCTGTATAAAGCTGAGAGTGTGTGAAGCCGGAGAGGGGGGTGTAAAGGCGAGAGAGTGAGTGTATGTGCACACACATAGGAGACATGCTGAAACAGAGAGAGAGAGAGATGTTGATTATTCCAGTAAGAGACGAGCAGGGGAGACGATTCCACAATTACCCACAATTCCGCAGCGCAAGAGAGAGAAAAATCATTGGCTCAGTTGTGATCACGTGATGCTCGGTGTCAAAACAAGAGTGCACGCGTGATACACGATACTCAGCACTCGTAAACCAAGACTTGCTCTTTTTTCAAGTCAGAATTTAAATTTTTTACATTTTTTGCTCGTCTTGCGGAACGCTTGCAAACCGCGTTACTCGCAATCCAAGGTTCCACTGTACTGTATATAAACATCATGCATAGTGTCCACTGTACAAGCCTCTGGAGACAGTGTTATGATCTGGTGTTATTTCAAGAGCACATGCACACACAGTATGAGCATCTCAAAAGAAAACACAAGAACTCACTGGAAGATTCTCCAGAGCAGATGCTAACGGCTAATCTGGCAACATCGCTTTCTAGCACATTGGTGCGTTGGAAAAAGCTTGTTTATACGCGGATCAAGTTGAAGGCTGCGGCTTCCTCCACAGATTTCATGTTAACTAAGAGGAATGCACTTGATACTACTTCACTGATTTTATTTTGTGTGCTGTTTTTTTTTTTTTTTTCAGGAGCCAAAGCCGTGTGCAAGGTTTTCATTTAAATGAATAAAAATATTATCTTATATAAATCCCGTCGCTGCATGCGTGCCACACGCGGCCTACGGACTTATTCAATCCTGACTCTTATTTATTTTTTATGTAGGAAACGTTTAATTTGTAAAATAACTATTTTTATGAGAAAATGATTGAATAAATGGTAAAACGATTAAACGTCAAAGTGAGGGTTAGTGGTGAGGTTAATAAAAAAGTAGTTTCTTTCCCATATTTATTAATTAATTGTCAGAAAAAATAATCCTTAGACTTACTGTATGGACTAAGGAGGAATGAAATAAATATTGATAAAAAAAAAATCGATAGATTAATCGATAAAAAAGAATTGAAATAAAAAAAAATTCTGAAGTGTATATATTTACAAAAAAAAGAGATTGTTGTTAATAATAAAAAATGAAGCAAAGATCACCACTATGCCACCGTGCCGGCTGGCCTGATTTTAATCAACCCATTAATTTGTAAATGTGCGTTGTCGTCTGAGGCGCAGTACGAGCAGCATCCAGGTGTCTCATTAACCACCAGCGACCTGCGACCTGCTGACAAACAGATTTCTGACATGGTGGAATTTTTACTCGGTTGTTTTGCAGTGAGAGCGTGTTCACAATCTGATCTCCCAGAATTCCTTGAGAATGTGTACAGCACAGATACAGTATGTGCAGTAATTCTTGAATTCTTGGACGGGCCACACTCTCCACATCCCCCCACATGTTGTAAATGTTGTAAAAGTTTGTATGATTTTTTGATTGGTTTGTATGATCATACAAACTACACAACATTTACAAGACAAATCCAAATTATACTTTGTAATAATTTATTATAAATACCTCCATAAGACCATTTTATATCCATAGAGAGTGAATAAAAACAGGACTTTATGACAAGATGTTAAAACAAATGAAGTGCTGATATTGGGGGGGGAGGGGGGGGGGACACCACACACACACACACACACACACACACACACACACACACACACAATACACATGCAAGTGCCGTCAGTGAAGCGCTGTAAAGATTCAAAGGGGGATTTGACGGGGACACCCAGTGATACAGTATGTACAGTATAACGTTCCAGTGCTGTTACTGTCTATTATCATCACTTGTAGGAATACTGCAGCTCTCACCCAATCAGATCACTCGGTCGGAATTAACTGTTGTAAAATACTAATATGTAAGGGTTAGTGCCTCCTTTTTTTGTTTGGGTGTAAAAACGATAAAAATCGAAACAATACAACCTCAGATAAACAACACTTTTCACTGTGCCATTATTTATCTAAGAAAAAAGAGAACCAAAGCTCGCTGAGAACCAGATGATTTTAAAAGAATTTAAAAAAGAAATAGCGTTTTTATTTTTAATAAACGCAAAGCATTAGCTTTAGCCAGCTTTAGCCTTAACTTCTTCATGACTAAATATAGTTATTTATTTATTTATTTATAATATTTATTATAAATGTATTATAAATATTATTATATATTTTTATAAATAAATTATTATTTATTATAGATTACTTATGATAATATCGTTTATTCCAGACGCACGTCACGCCCCTTCATGCATTACGGCATTTCACACTCACACACACCTACGGCAAGTGCTTTAGATATTATAATAATAATAATAATAATAATAATAATAATAATAATAATACATTTTATTTCTAATGCACTTTATATTTGAAGCAAATCTCAAAATGCTACAATTTCTTCCAACCCAACAGCTCTGATAAAAAGATACGTTTCAAGACCAGGTTTAAAATCATCAACAGTCTGTGGCGTCCTCAGATACTCTGGACCTCAAGATGGTTCCACAGTCCAGGTGCCGCTGAGCAAATATCTGTATCAAATATACCGTACACAGCATTATTTGCACGAGCGCACGTATGTGAAAGAGATCTGATCTACACAGTAGCTGCTCTGCAAGCTGACGGGATTATCAGCAGCCGCCTTAAACGAATAATTAGCTCGGCATTTTGGATCCAGTCTGTGGCATTTAGTTTGGTGTTTTTCCTTCCCGGAGAGATCTCACAGATGTCACAATCCCTTGCACTAACAAGCTGTTAGAAGTGTGTAAGTATAATGAATACCGTGCCATGATTTTATTTACAATATGAAAAAAAAAATGGAGATATTACAGTTACTTCGGTCAGTATTTCACACACGATATCATTAGTCTGGATTTATTTTCCAAGCGTCTTCCTGCTATAATGTAGTAAATATTCTCCAGTGTTCCACCGGCTTCACAACACGTCTAAAATTAAAGATCAATGATTCCTTTATACTCTCTCCATCTCTCTCTCACACACACACACACACACACACACACACACACACACACACACACACACACACACACAAAAGCTATTCGGTATGTTGTTTTTTCCCCCCACAACTGGCCGGTGGCAACAGAGATCCTAAACCCGCATGTCAGATTTTGATATCAAAAGTAATAAATAATAAAACATTGCAAAATCATGACAAGACTGTCAACAAATTTGTCGCGCTCTCTCTCTCTCCCTCTCCCTCTGCCGCTCTGTCTCGAGCTCCTGCCTGCTTGTTTTGTGTCAATTGCCGAAAACGGTGCAATAATGACTCAATGTACGCCTCTGAAACAGCGCGAACAGTCAGAGCCATCAATCAGAGCACAGCAGCTGCTTCCGACTGCCTCTGCATTCGTTAGAAAAATTTGTTTTAACTCTATACCTGTCCCTCTCTAAACTGAAGATCATTTAATAGAACCGTGCGCGTTCTTAGACGTCTGGTTTGTAAAAACAAGAACAACAGAAGAAAAAAAAAAAAAAAGTCAATCTTTTTTTAAAAAGGTAGGATGGATTCACGATGGAACTAATCGAGAAGGAGATCAAAATCTTTTTGTTTTGCTGAGGAGAATAAGAAAAGCAACCCAGCGGTACGAACGGCAGGGTCACGGAGATACGAAAACGGACTAAAGGCATCGAATCAAACCGTCGTCCCAATATGTCCCAACATCCGTCATCCCTCGTACTGTGTGCATTCATATCCATTGTTCTTTTTTGCTTCCGACATGAAACCTCCCTGGAGGACCCTGGAGCCGGAATCATGCCATCATGTCCAGGTTTTTAAACAAGTTTGTTGATCTCAGTCTGTCCCTGGGACGCTGAGCATGAAGCAGGAATACACCCTGGATGAGATGCCAGGCCATTCCCGGACACGCGGTGCGAAGAAATCAGGAGACGGGAGACTGAGGCGGACACGGGGAGGACGTACGAGATCGACCTCGGAGGCGGCAACCTCACCCCGAGCTCCACTCATCCCAGATTCACTGGGTGCCAAATCTGCACGGAATCCCATGGGTATTCAATTATAGCGCGGTGGGAAATCCGGCATTTTAATGTCTGCGTTTATTAATTGGAGTACAACTATCATTAATTCCTAATTTAATTTGATTGCTGAACTTTTCTTCAGGGGGGGGGGGGGGTGGTCTGGTTTCTGTTGGAGTTGGGCGTATTACCCAATGCACTATGGGATTTTTCTAGGAGAAACTGAAGGAGAAGTCAAATATACAGTAACTCATGAAGCCACCTTCAATGTTAAAACGCTGAACAGATCCAGTAACAGAAACCATCCATTCATCTACAGTATGAACCTCTGTAGTCTAACTAGGGCCCGTGGAGGCCAGTTGTATTTATTCCCACTTTCGCGTAGCACCTCAGGTCAACATTCAGACACTACGGGCAATTTGGGAACGCCAATTAGTAGACCTCTTCTGCATGTGTCTGGATTATGGGAGGAAACCCACCAAGCACGGGGAGAACATGCGAACTCCATGCACGCAGACCCCGGTGTGGGAATCGAACCCGGACCCTGGAGGTGCAAGGCGACAGCGCTAACGCTAACCACTACACCGAATACAGAAAGCACATCAATCTGCATGAGCGAGTTGTTGTTAAGCCTCGATTTGTCCACTATAGGGGTGCCAAGAATTATGTTAAGTGTGGCAGCATACGGTATGTACAGTATATGATCCTGCACAAATCTAAAAAGCCATCAGGAACAAAAGAGGCACACATGGTTTCCCCTGGAGCAAACATCTTCTCAGCTACAGTCCCAGTGGGAGGATGTGACACGGACGCATCCGTCTTAGTCAGGACACGATGGAGTGAGTGTGTGATATTGGACAGAGAGTGAGAGAGTGAGAGTGAGAGTAATATACAGCCCGCCTATTCGTCTGCGCAGGGAAAGACGGTTCGACTGGATGCTCTGTCAAAGGTCACAAAACTAAATCCTTCCTCTCCTGGTTACTATATTGAATATTATACAACAGTTTAGCTCCGGTTCATCAATCTGATGTTGAACTGCATTCCAAGAGGGCTTACGTTGTTCACCACGTAGAAACAAGTCGAATTTGTAACAGTTACTACAGCAGCGTTAGCGCCATCATCAGGGGACATGCCACATTATCATTGCCTGCAGTGTGTGAATGAGAGCGTGTATGTGTGTGGCACCTTATCCAGGGTGTACCCCACCTCGACAGATTCACAGGCATGGACAACTCTATGTGAGCTGGCTACTAGGGATGGGAATCACGATACCTAGGTGGCGATTTTTATTGCGATTTTATTTTCCCCCAGTCGATATATATTTTTTTGTTCTTCAGATTCGTCAGTTCTAAACAATCTTCGAACCTAACTAGCTTGTTCTACACATAATGCTGTGCTGCAAGAATAGTTAAGAGTGCGCCCCCTCCGGGATGATAAAAGAACTGCAACATTTTACCATCTCGGACTCGAACATACTGTAGCTTCTACTTTTTTTTTAAATCTACGTTGAAGTGGGATTGGCGAATGTTGTGAATCTCCACGCAAAAGGCTTGCTGAACATAACTGAATCGATTTTCCCGCATCTCTACTATCGACTCTAGCTACAGTAGCTAGCCGACGAGCTATCAGCCAGTGTGGCTTCTTCGAGATCTATTCTGGCCTTCTATATAAAAATAAATAAATAAATAAATAAATAATAATAATAATAATAATAAAATGTAGCCATGTCGTGTCCAAAATATCACTCAGCCTATATACATTTTTTTGTTTATGGAACGGTCACAATTGCGCGATCTAGCTTAGGCATCCATTCTAACATTAGGGACACTGAGAACATTAGCACGCTATAGAACGTGTGTATATGAATACGACTGTCAAGTCAACACTCAATCTGATCTGATTAGTACGTATCACATGACTACATCATGTACACTGGTTAATTAGTGTGTGATGTCTGGCTATAAACCGACTCGTAATCATTAGCCCATATCACACCGCACACATCGCGGTCATGACGCTAGCACTGCCTGTAACTGTTAGTTCGTCGTTATGACGTCAGCATTCTCACTCGCTCCCGACGCTGAATCGTTCCGGGGATGACGAGCTGTCACTGCTGCTCCTATGTTTTTAACCATGTTACTGTAGATGTTCTCAGTGATGAGCTCCTGCACCGCGAGCAGCGGTGTTTTGTCTTGCTGTATGCAATCGCGCAATGTCAGCAGTGGAGACATTCTCTAGAGTCGTCTAATTGCATATACAGTAAGGACAATCGAGATAAAAATGGTGAATAACTGATGGTGTCTTGTTTTCACATGAAAACTTTCCTTGCCTTCGTGCAGAATGAAGTCACTCCAGCTGTCACTCGAGGCAAGATACACGAGTGGGCTGTGACAATAAAAACGTCTTAAAATACCGCGCTGTGCTCGAGCGCATACTGGACTGTACAGTGAGAAGAAAAGATACTCAAACACTTCAGGGCTTTTTGTTATTTAATATACAGGACTCGTGAAACACCCCTCATTTTTCCATATTAAATGAAATGAAATGATTCGGAACAAATGAAAGAAACAGGGACGATTTTTTTTTTTTACTGCGACAGGCTGCAAAAAAACTGCTGAAAGATTTGCAATTTCACGCGAGCAGCGAGCTCGTTTCCCCTCTCGTCTGTTCCAACCGCTCAGCATTCAGCTCCAGCAGTACACTAATCACCGCCTGATCATCATCTGTCATCATCTGCACCTGTTTCTCACTGGGCCATGCCTTCAGTTAGCTGCATTTCTTTTTTGAAAGTTTGAATGATTTTTCAGGTCACTGTGTGGATTAACAAACAAAAAAACATTCCTCTGAAACTGCACTCAGGTACAGAGATTAGACTACTTAAAATACAGTACAAGACATTCTGGCTCTTTGGAAGTAAAATATAAAGAAAAAAAGTGGGGGGAGTGGCGTGGCGTGGCGTGGCGGGGCGGGGCGGGGGGGGGCGGTCAAAACTTTTGCACAGATCTTTGCTTCTAGTGCACTTCATATTTAATGATGTCTTTTGACTTTGTACTTATAACTAAAATATGAACGGAAAAAGTGGAAATGATGTTAAGTGGAAAAAAGTTTGAAGCCACTAGGGTTGATGGTTCGATTCCCGCCTTGGGGTCTGTATACATGGAGTTTGCATGTTCTCCCCGTGCCTGGTGGGTTTCCTCCGGGTACTATAGTTTCCTCCCACAGTCCAGAGACATACATGCAGATTACGCTAACTGGTGTTCCAAATTGGCTGTAGTATGTCCAGGGTGTACCCCACCTTGTGTCTCCTGGAATAGGCTACAGGCCCCCTACAGTCCTGTACAGGATAAGTCGTATAGAAAAAGAATGAATGAATGAATGAATGAATGAATGAATGACTGACTATATGCATGTTTGCATTTGAGGTGGTAAAATGTTGCTGTTCCTCTATAGTCCTGCAGGTGGTGCTCTCTAATCTATTCACCAAGCACAGCATCCTGAGTGGTAGGAACAAATGATTTAATGCTTGTTTAGAACTGTAATCATTTTGAATGGGGATAGCTATAAAATCGTCATACTAACGATACAAATCGAATCGGCGCCCAGGTATCGTGATGATGATATCGTGTATCGGGAGTTCCCTAATGAAAAATAGATCCGTTTTGGATATCGGCACATACAAATCTACTCGGAGGCAAATAAGAGACACAGCTCAGTGCTCATTTCCCCCTCGCTGCATTTCCCAGTGCATTACAACAGCCCTGTTTAGAATTTACAGGAAATTAGACAGGAGCGACGTCTCCGCAGAATCCCCCAGAAACACAAAGACAGGCTGAAGTGACGGAGCCGGGACTCAATATCTGCTCCCAGGGAGAGAAAACATGGCGGGAAAATGGATGGAGACTGTGTCACATGTATAATAATGAGCTATCTATCATCTCTATTACGTTTCTTTCCTTCCACCAGAGCAGATCGTGTCCAAAGCGCACACACACACACACACACACACACACACACACACACACACAGTGGGCTCACAAGCCATGGCACGAGATGGCTCCATCAAAGGAAGTTGGACTCTCGTCCCTCCCCGGGTCGGCCTTTGAGAAGCCCCTAGGTGTGACGTCCGATCCAACTGCACAGCGCTGCGCTCGATCGCGTCATGTGACCGAGTTTGGACCTACTGTACTGTACAAGGGGCGCGTCCGTAAGTATTGGGACAGTGTCTTTCTTTATCACAACAATCGATTTCCATTGACGCAATGAAGATGCGACTGAAGTCTAGACTTTCAGCTTGGATATGAAATACATTAATACATTAAACGTAAAGGGGATTTTTTTTTTTTCCACTTTTAAAAGACTCCTTATTTAAAATGAATACAAAAAAATAATGCACTGAGTTTTTTGAATTAACAATCCATCCAATGCGCATAACTTCCCACTCGTTTTCACCTCGTGGGGGCGATTTTCTGAATCACAAAAGAATTTAGTGAAAAATAGAAAATAAACAGGCCGTCCATGGCGACAGATTAGCGCCGCTGCTGCGCTGCTTATGGTGTCGAGATCAGTCCTAATGAGGAGGAGGTGATAGCATGAAGAAAATCATCAGTGCTGTGTAGAGCAGCAGCTGTGCCTCCGTGTGCGTGTGTGTGTGTGTGTGTACTGTAATTGCCATCCTCCTAGACTCCTCCTCTCCTCACCTGCTCCTCAAGTGCACCCACGCTTTATCAATACCTCCAGTTTTATCCATTATTACCCAGCTGGATGCATCATACCTAAAGCATTCAGGACAAAAACAAAGACTGTATGTCTGTATGCAGAAATATCAAATATTAAACAAAAACGCAGCCTTCCTTTTAATCAACAGTCAGTGTTAAAGGCATCCAAAAAAAAATAATGGCTCCCCAGGCACGATAATTAAAGAGTACACGATGGACACGCAGCAGGGTCATCCTTGTTTGTGTTCCACATTTAGACCTGCGTAATCCTCTGGGAGTTCCTCTTACTGGAAACTAAAATAGATTATACAAAAAAAAAAAAAAAAAAACCCAGCTCAATGTGTATTAATATATAAAGCTTGAATCATGCCATTAAATGACAGCTGGACTTTATCACAGCGTGCAATAACTCACCCTAAATGTACTGTATGAAGGGTGTTCGAATCAAAGCGGGACGTTTGATTGTACAGAGTAAAACCTCCCTTTATTTCTCTATATAATCTCCAGCTGCACTAATGCACTTATCCCAGTGTCTCACTCGTGCTTGGACACAGGGGCAACACCTGCACATTTGCTGAGGGGTATGCAAGATCATGGGTTGCGCCCCACCCCAGCCCACCCCACCCCCATTTAATGTCATTTACATATTGAATAGCATCAGTCAATGTCCAAATCCTTAGAATGGCAAGCTGCAAAAATAACTTAGATGTTCCTATAGCCTGCAGTACTCTGACAAGGAAAAGTGCGTACAGTACGTATGCTCAGACCCTGATGTGGTGCAAAGCACATTTCCACATCAAGGCCATTCTTAAAAATGTGACCATTCCTATCATCCGGAGATCGCTAGTTCGATTCTCAGGTGATGCTGTAACCTCTCGCAGCCGGAGGTCTAGAGAGAGCTGATTGGCCGAGCTCTCTCAGAGGGGAGGGATGAGAGGTACATAGTGCTCCGACATTAATCACGGCTCTACAGCCAGTCAGGGGCGTCTGTGAGCTCGCGCAGCGGAGGGAGCGGATAGCGCCGTCCTCCGAGTGTGTTACGCCGCCCCCAACGGTGCGCGAGCCAGCAGTTCGAAAAGATGCGGTCGGCTGGCGTCACGTGGTTCGGAGGAAACACATGATAGTCTTCGGCCCTCCCGGCTGAGTGGTAGTAGTAGCCTTAATGTGGGAGCGCCCCCTAGTGACGGGGAGGAATTGGACACGACTAAATTAGGGGAGAAAATCGGGGGGGAAATGTGACCATTGCCGTGGATTTTGGCGTATCTTCATCATCACAACTGAGTAAACAAAATAGATGTTTCACAAACTTTGTTTCTTAAGGCTACAATAACTTCTTCTGCATGTTTCTTAATACTGTGTAAGTCATAGAATCCTGTCTGGCCTTTACCTACCTGTTTTCTTTACCTGCTCTGAACTCATTTTCTATCATTGCTTCATTGGCCTCCTTCATCTTCATGGCTGAGTAAATGAACCAGATATTTCACAAAATATATACCTTAAATCATCAATCCCAAATTTTTGTTTTGTGATATTGTTTAAAGTGGGCATGACAAGATGAATTCAATTTTACTTGACTTTTTGACAAATAAGAGGTCACTGCACTATAAAAAACATTGTGTAATTCTGGTGCACAAAAAACTGTAACTTACTTTATAAGTGTACATCGGAAAACACATTAAAATGGTAAACGTATGACACGAGCCCTTTAAGTCGTAGTATCCTGTGTGGTAGCTCCAGCTGTTCTCTTCACCTGCTCAGGACTTACAGTATTTGCTTTCTCTCTCTACTCTTCATCTTTTTCGGCTTTTTTATGAACGCTCATGTACAAAGCATTAAAATGAATGTATTTGCTAAACAGTGATGTCATTTCATTTGCACTGTTATTACAACAGAAACAGAAAAAAAGCTCATGCATTAATACATTCAAACTGCATCATTGTTAGAAACTTTGTGGTTTTTCAAGCTGTTTTTGAGAATCCTGTTTACAAAAAGCTTACAATAGGGTCTCGATGAAGGTGTAGAGGGATCCATACGCCAGTCTCGTTCTGGTTACACAGCAGGGCTTTCCGGAAAAATAATAAAAAAATCGCGCATTTATTGCGGCCCTGGACTGAACATAACGAACTGGGCGGATAAGGCAAGGGCCCAATAACTGGGTTGTGCTTAGTGGTGAGAACCTCCGTTAACATTTTTAACAATAAGTAAAAAAAATAAAACATTTTAAACCAAACGCCTATTTTTGTCAGGAATAATGATTTGATATTAATGGACGGTGACTATGCCCGGCCTCGCTGGCAGTAACCTTAAATGTTGATGAACAGGTCAAATGAGAGGTCAAGCTTACCAATCACTTTTTATCCACTTTGACATTGCTGTCCTCATTTTAAGACACTGTTTTTCATTTTCTTTTTCTGTTCTGCACGTCAGCTCTGTTCTTCCCTCTTTTGTCCATTTTGCATATGTGACTGGCAACTATAGGAGGGTGGGGCTCAATTGATATATATATATATATTTTTTTTTTTTTACCGTTTAAAATGCTAAACAAAAATAGCCTCTTAACAAATATAATTTTTCAAATATTTTTAAAGCTTTATTAAAGACAATTTTCAAAGATTTTTTTGGGCGCCCCCATGCACTGCACATACTGCATACCCCATTTTTGCGCCCCTGCTTGGACACCATCAAGGTAAAAGGTTTTCCCAGTACACCGGAGCCATGATCGGTGTGCCTACGTACTTCGCATCTGAAACGCCGGCCTCCCAGGAACTCCTTTAGTGGCTTTTCCAAACATGTGGCTCTCAGCAGAGTCTATTCTCAAGGATCAGGCGTTCCACTCTCAGAACGCTTTCGGGAACGAGTGCAATCATTCATACAGTAGCTCACAGCGAAGAGTCTCATCACCGTACTCTGCTTGAAGTCTTCTGTAAACATCCCCAAGTTTAAATCAAATGCCTGTGATATAAGAAGCAGGATTGATGCTGGAATCTATTGTACTTGGAAGAACCTCACATACACCCCTAACACGGAAATTCCCTTTGGGAATAAACGCTCAGACAGATACCAGACGTCACACTGTCGCTGTGGGACACCGCAGGAAACCCCAGTGATTTTTATATTTATTCAATAAAATATTTCATGTTGTGAAAATCTGATTTAACGGCTTCGGCAAATTCCGATTCGCAACAAAATACAATTGCGCAATTTTTCTAACGCAGTAAGATCACTAGGACAGAATTTTTTTCTGAATGAAGACCAACAAGATGACTTTACATATAAACACTACAAATGTTCCACAACTTGCTCTCGAGATTACATCGCTAGCGAGCCTCAGACTGACGGCTAGACGGACGACTCCACATCAGAACTCCTTCATTAAAAACACATCGTATGGATGTTATATTCTATACAGAGTATATGACTAATATTAGATGATGTTTTACTTCCTATTCTGGTAACGGATGCTTTATATTTTACCTTCAGCTTATCACGCAGGGTTCGTACATTTAAAATTCTCCCTCCTCATATACATTTAATACGCTACAGACTTAAATCCATATTTTATCAGTTACACTCTCTTCCAGCCAAACCGCAGCACGGCTTTCCACCCGTGTCTCTCACAGGGATCCCGTAGTCTTACACTGCATCTTGTAAAGACTACTGATCTCCTGGAGACCGAAGCATCGCCCGGGAGCAGGATTTCAGACTTGAGCTCAGAGATATTGAAGTGACAGGTGTTGAAGTTTACTGAAGGAGGAGAAAAACAAGTGGAACCAGATGCTGAAGGTGTGGATGGACGGGTGGCTTCACCATGAGCAAAATTCTAACGTCTGATCTGACGATACCTGAGCAATCCTACATGCACCAAGTGCTCGCTGTCGGGATATCTCACTAGGGAGAATGTTGGATGGACTGAATGATGGACGGCAGAAATGTCCTGAACATACTGTAACACTGAGGTGTAAGGATCGTGTCTGTACGACAAAAACAGGATGGAAAGTATTTAAGTAAAAAAAAAAAATTCATTTCACTTTCGTCTGCTGTTTCTAATGATCTATATAAATAAAAGAAAGGTTTTGTCTGTACATTAGTCAGAACTCGCTCTTTCAATGTTCTCTTTAAGTTTCATACGCTGGAGGACAAGAAACCAGGCTCAGAAAAATGTCTGTATGTCTGTATGTCTGTCCAGCCAGATTTTGTCGCAGCATCACGCAAAACTGGCTGGACAGAATTTAACGAAACTTTGCAGTTCCTTAGGTCTTCTCCTGAAGATGAATCTGCACCATAAATGAAATCAAAATGTCGCGTAAAATCTTTTTGACAAATCATAAACCACAAGTTTGGACAGCGTACTGGACATGTGTCAAACTGTGGGCGTGTCTTAAATCGGCCGCTGGACAGAATTTACGGAAACTTCTGCATAAAAGTTTCTTGGATCTCTGCCTGAAGTCTAACCTGCACCATCAGTGAAATCTCAATGTTGAGTGAAAGTGATGTTATGAACAGTTATGTGCCAAATTTATGAATCTACTTTAAAATAATCTACTAATGCGCTACTGTCTCAATGTAAACAAACACCTGCACCAGTAGATATCAATTAGAAAAGATCAACGGAGCATAATAAGCTATATTTACTGGGATTAGTTCATATTTTCACTTTGGCTCAAATAACAACGCGGAACAGAGAGTTCTGCTGCACAGAAAGACAGACAGACATGTACGTGGACTTCAACCTGAAATAATAATAATAATAATAATAATAATAATAATTTCACTGATTACATTAAAGATCAGCAGATTATTTTTAGCTTTAACCTTTAAACTATTTCTATAAACTCTTTAACCGTCAAAGACGTGTACTTCAGCTAGTTACTATTAAATCCTACAAATCCTAGCGCTCGTTTCAGAGATCTCGCTCTGTCAATCACGGTAATGGTTCTGCTCAACAAGACAAACTGGCTTCGTAAAGTCTCATCTATCGCCTTCCTGGTCACTGCGTGAGAGGACACGGAAATCTGAGTGATCCCTGCTTAGCCCTCGGGCTGTGGAAGCCAGGTGACAGGGACACGCTGCGCACAGAACTGACAAGGAATCTAACGCAAGACAATGCACAAGGACAGAACATGTCCCGAGGAAACAGGAAGTGAACCCGGAATGCACGGACATAGAGGAGTGAGATTAACTCTTTATGTTTCACTCTTATTTTTTTTTCTACAACAAAGTAATTTCTTAAACTTTAATTAGCACACAAGATATTGTGTCTTTAGTTCCTGCTAACTCCATAGAATTCTGTTGCACAGCTAGCTAGCATACTATTTACAGTATACATACTGTATATACTGTATGGCGGGCCATTTCTATGGATACACCTTAATTAAATGGGAATGGTTGGTGATATCGACGTCTTGTTTGTGGCACATTAGTATATGTGAGGGGGCCTTGGGGGCCATTCAACTGGTCTGACACTAACCCACATTGGATAGATCCCTCCAAGACTGTTGGAACAAAGAAAGTGATGGTATGTTGTGGTATATGGGGTACAAAGATAGCGGGGCCATTCTTCATCACTGGAAACCTCAAGGCCACTGGATATTTGAAATTGCTACATGATGATGTGTTTCCCTCTTTATGCACTGACGCTGGCACGTTCCCCGAGTTTTTCCAGCAAGATGGTGAACCACCACATTATGGATGTCCGGTCCGAGCATTCCTAGATGAACAGTTTCCTGAAAAGTGGATTGGTCATCGTGGGCCAGTTGACCCCCAAGGTCTCCTTATCTGACCCCTTAGACTTTTATCTTTCGGGTCATCTGAAGGCAATTGTCTATGGTGTGAAGATACGAGATGTGCAGCACCTGAAACTATGGATACTGGAAGCCTGTGCTGGCATTTCTCCTGCGGTGTCGCTATCAGTGTGTGAAGAGTGGGAGAAGAGGGTTGCATTGACAATCCATCACAATGGGCAGCACGTTGAACACATTTCATAAGTGGTCAGAAACTTGTAAATAACTCATGAAAGAATAAAGTTACGAAGCACGCCATTGTTTTTCTTGTGAAATTCCCAATAAGTTTGATGTGTCACATGACCCTCTTCCTATTGAAAAAAACAAAAGTTGGATCCAAGATGGCCGACTTCCAGATGGCCACCATGGTCACCACCCATCTTGAAAAGTTTGCCCCCTCACATATACTAATGTGCCACAAACAGGACGTTAAGATCACCAACCGTTCCCATTTTATTAAGGTGTATCCATAGAAATGGCCCACCATATATACATATACACAATAAATATTAAAAACACTGCTAAATTTGGTTTAAATTTTTAATTTGGGATTATAAAGTCTACTACAAAGTGCTACTACTTTTGTGAGCTGGAATTCCTTCACTACTGTGAAATGCTCTCGTCTGCTGAGCTTATGGCCGGTTGGTGCAACACCGCCACCTACTGGACTGGAGAACGGAGCAGAAGATTGTCAGGAAGATAAGATTATCGCTTTGTACATGATGTCTCATTTAAATGTCGATCAACGACATTTACACGAGTCACACAGCATTTTAACGTTTATTAAATACTTTTAGTAGTTTTCGCTACTTCAGTAACTGTAAGAAACATCACGCTGCCTGAGATAAATCATACAGCACACAAGGAAAAGAAAATCATACTCCTCAAAATCCTCACTAAATTAAATCAGAAACAGAATACTCCAGAAGACTCGAAGCAACATCACCGTCATGCAAGCCATCCGACAGCTGCAAACGAGGCGAGAGAAAAATCAAAAGACAAAAACTGAGATTAGATTGAAGCTCGTGACTCAGACGACCTGTACGTGTTTGATTCGGGTCGTGACTTGTAACACAGCTGTGTTTGTTCCTCGCTGATGCTTTCCAGATCTGAACCTGGATTTCCAGACGCTTGTCTCCTACTCAACACGACAAATCCACACAATCGCGTATTATAACCGCGTTAAGTGCGAGTCGCTGACGAGACTGTGGAGGTACATGCTCCGACCACAAACGGTGACTAACCTGTATTATGTTGTGGATAATGACCTGTAATCTCTTTATCCTCCATGATATCACTCATTCATACTCCAGCGCACATGGTTCGAGAGCACACCTGTTCACGGTCACCGATTACATTCGATCTGGATTAAAACAAAATCAGCGTGAACAAAAGGGAAGCTGTAGCGGAAAGCAGTTTCCTGTTGATTCTCAAAATGCACACACACACACACACACACACACACACACACACACGTTCTTACTTGCCTCTTAACTTGTACTTTAAATAGAAAAGTCAGCTCCAAGTGATCATTTACGGACGAGATATCTCACACGCACACACACACACACACACACACACACACACACACATTCATTTACAGCTTAAGGCAATTTAGAGAACTGCCAATTCATTAGAGCAGGGAGATACAATATTGTATAATCACTCACTCACTCGTTATCTGTACCGCTTTATCCTGTATACGGGCTCGCGGGGGCCTGGAGCCAATCCCAGGAGACTTACGGGGGGGGGGGGGGTCGGTGGTTGGGGTGTGTACACCAGCCCACCCTTCACAATCTACCCCATGAACAGTTAAATGTTAATACTCCCCACTGCGCAATATGATTATGTGCAAAAGGTACAACAGCACTGATATTTATTTGAAATACCCCACATTCTCTGATTTTACATCTCTGAAAGCTTCTGTCACCAAAGCAAATTCCTTCTATGTGCAAACATACTTGGCAATAAAGCTTTTTCTGATTCTCATTCTGATACACACACTCACACACACTCACATTCACACACTACGGGCGATTTGGGAACGGCACTTCCCACAAGTCTAATCTGCATATATGTTTGGTAACCGGAGGAAACCCACCAAGCACGGGAAGAACATGCGACCTCCACGCACACAGACCCCGAGGCGGGAATCGAACCCAGATCCTGGAGGTATCCTGGGTCCACTCTGTTTTTTTTTTTTTTTTTTTATCATATAAGTTATTTTACTAACTGTGTTTGTTACAAAGCAGAAGAAGGTGATATGGTAAGAAGATGTTTATTTTAAAATATATTTAATCTCAAGACATTGATTAAAGTAGAAAACAGTTCTTTATAAATACAGCAGAAAATGTATACCAAAACTGTACATCATAATAAATGTATATTTTATTTTGTGCATCACAAAAGCGTCTTTATGAATCATATGATATGATATGATATGATATGATATGATATGATATGATATGATATGATATGATATGATATGATACTTGTGGCACATCGCCGAGCCCTGAAGTCCACTGAGAACACGCAGGGAACCAACCGGCTCAGGCCAGGACCGTGTCGACCTGTGTGTTACTCATATATTTAGCTCACACACTAGCCTTTGCCTCCACAGGCTACCATTATATAACTGTTGCTATGGTAACCCCTCTACATTGCACATATACCGTGTATGTATAGAAGACAAATGATGGGAAGTTTTCTGAGCTACAGAAGAACAAAGTCTACAAACAGCAGATTAAAATAGTGCAGGAGCTGCCTCCAGTGATCCTGAGCCAGACCCTGACCTTGACCCTGACCTTGACCCTGACCTTGACCCTGACCTTAACCCTGACCCCGTTCGATCGAACCACCGTGTTTAAGCAGTGTTGTCTGGCCGCAAGCGTTTGTGTTTGTGACTGTTACCGTGTTTCACTAATCACAGCTCCGAGCAGAACCACATGTCTGAACTTTCACTGATCCGGTACAATAAAAGGCACGCCGGCGTACACAACAGGGCTTTATCTGATGGCGGAGCGGTACAGGAAACCATGTGTTTTTTTTTGTTTTTGTTTTGTTTTTTTACACCCCAACAGAAAGCGTAAAGTAAGCCAGTAACAAAATGTGAGGAAAAAAGCCGAGGTCATTCTTATTTTCAGCACGGGACCGAGCCAAGCTTTATCATTATTTTGAAAAAAATTCAAAGGAAGCAAAAAAAAAGTTACATTTTTGAATATGGAATTGATTTAATTATTTCATTTATTTAATTTTTATTATAATTATTATTAGATAGATAGATAGATAGACAGAGAGACTGAGAGACAGACGGATAAATAGAATTTATTACATAATTTAAAAATATGTAAAAAAAAAAATCCATATACATTACACACACATATACACACATTAATATAAATATACAGTATATAAAAAAGATAAATAAATAAAAAACACGCACAAAGAGTAGATGTGTATGGTTTCGTAAATTAAACTTTCAGGCGAGTTCTAAACAATTTATTATTATTATGATTATTATGATTATTATGATTATTATGATTATTATTATTATCCATGCTGATTGTAACATATCTGTGTAAGAGTTTTCTACAGTATTTCACTATTTCTGTAAAACCTTATTTGGGAAAGCCTGGATGTGTCTGGCAAACATTATCATTTTTAATATTTAAAAGCAACCGGATTAAGTTTCGCTTGGATTAAGGATTAAGTGTCACATCCGGAGAGCAGGCTCTGCGTGTCGAGTACGCTACAAACAGTGTTCTTTTATTTCTTTCTTTTTTTTTTTTTAACAAAACACTTACTGACAGACTCTGTCAAACTGTTAATTAGGTGTGAAAAGTCTTCGCCATGAGATTTTAATCTCCGTTTAAACGGAACAAAAATAGCATCCGCTCCTCATCTGGATTGAACTGCGCTCGGCTTCCCTTTTCAGGCTGCACAATAAACACTGAGCTCCCCATTCATGCCTGTCGACAAAAGGTGTATGAGGATTACCGGCTAGCGGAGGAGCACGTGTGTGTACACGCAGGGTTTCCTTCTGCACAAAGACAGCAGCGTCAAACCAAACTTGATAAGGGGGAAGAAAAATAAATGAATAACTGCGTCCTGTTGTGAATCCCTGGTGAGGACGTGCGAGGGAACGACATCGCATGAAACCAAGGAGGAGAAGTAGGAAGTGCTACTGTCTTCTGGAGGGAGAAGTCTTAACATGCAAACAGAACGCATGGCCCGGGTTGGGCTGTGTGCGCGCTCGGTGTGTGTGTGTGTGTGTGTGTGTGTGTGTGTGTGTGTGTGTGTGTGAGAGAGAGAGAGAGAGAGAGAGTGTGTATCCCTTTGAAAGCAGTCTCATCCTGTTTAAACCTCGGGCTAGTCTTCTCATTCAGCTCGCTCTGACTTCTACACTCCGCCTAATCGTTGTGGAGGGCCGCTCTCTAAACGCTTAAGCCTGGACTTTGTGTTGTCTCGACTGCATAAAGAAGAACGGAAAACTGTTTCACCCATGCACACAGGATAACATTCATCATGATGCATACAGTACTGGAAATACTTCATACGACTATATACGACAAACCCTGATCATATTATTACTCGTTCCGTAATTGCAATGCTGATGATGCTCGTTTTCCTGTCTCTATTAAGCTTATGGTTCTAGACGATTCTGAAACGAACAAACGCAGCTACATCGCACACACCCACACTGCATGACTGTGCATGCGTGTGCATACGCTAGCTGTTCAGAACAGTAGTGAGGACTGAACCAGTGGCGATTTTTTTCCCACTAGCAGCGAGCTGATCCTGATCCTCTGTCCTACATTCCCGAATTTGTTCCCAAACCCGTACAATCTCGACACTGTGAAAAAGATCCAAGGAAGATTCTCAGGAAGCGTGCAAAGTGCAGAAGAAATCTCAGAACTCAAAAGGAACATCAACTAGAAAAGTCATAGCAACACATCGGGTGGATCGTATGTAGCAGCTTCTAGGTGTTTCATAGACTTCAAAAACGTTTCGTGCTAAAAATACGTCAAATTCTTTGTTCAGTGTTGATGTGAACGGCTGTGAGCGGTCACGACTGGAATGGCTGTAAACTTCTCGCTTACAAAGGGTGGAGCACATCTGTTAAAACGGATAAATCCAAACTTGCACACTAAACTGCTTAAGAGTTAGCTCTTATATACAGTATGAAGAAGCTCGAAAAATTTGAATATCGTGCAGAAGTTCATTTATTTCAGTAATGAAACTTAAAAGGTGAAACTAATACAGTATGTGAGACAGACTCATTACATGCAAAGCAACATGCAGTAGTCCAGGCCGTGATTTGTCAAAATTGAGATGTTCACGGCTTATACAGTAGCTCATGAAAACCCCAAATCCACAATCTCAGAAAATTAGAATATTGTGAAAAGGTTCAATATTCTAGGTTCAAAGTGTCCCACTCTAATCAGTTAACTAAGCCATAACATCTGAAAAGGGTTCCCGAGCCTTTAAATGGTCTCTCAGTCTGGTTCAGTAGGAAGCACAATCATGGGAAAGACTGCTGGCCTGACAGTTGTGCAGAAAACCATCATCGACATCCTCCATAAGGAGGGAAAGCCTCAAAAGGTAATCGCACAAGAAGAAGTGCTGTATCAAAGCACATTAATAGAAAGTTATGTGGAAGGGAACAGTGTGGAAGAAAAAGGTGCACAAGGGATGACCGCAGCCTGGAGAGGATTGTCAGGACAAGGCCATTCAAAAGTGTTGGGGACTTTCACAAGGACTGGACTGAGGCTGGAGTCAGTGCATCAAGAGCCACCACACACAGACGGATCCTGGACATGAGCTTCAAATGTCGTATCCCTCTTGTCAAGCCGACAGAACTGGTCCGTTGCTCAGTGGTCCAAAGTCCTCTTTTCTGATGAGTTTTGCACCTCATTTGGAAACCAATGACCCAGATTCTGGAGGAAGAATGGAGAGGCGCACACACCCTGCAAGATGCCTGAAGTCCAGTGTGACGTTTCCACAGTCTGTGTTGATTTGGGGAGCCGTGTCATCTGCCAGTGTTGGTCCACTGTGCCTGATTAAGTCCAGAGTTGACGCAGCCGTCTACCGGGAGATTTTGGAGACCTTCATGCTTCCTTCCGCAGACAATCTTTATGAGGATGCTGACTTTCCAGCAGGACTTGGCACCTGCCCACACTGCCAAAAGCACCAAAACCCAGTTCAGTGTCTGTGGGATTACTGTGCTTGATTGGCTAGCAAACTCGCCTGACCTGAACCTCATAGAGAATCCAAGAGAAAGATGAGAGACATGAGACCGAACAATGCAGAAGAGCTGAAGGTCGCTATTGAAGCCTCCTGGTCTTCCATAACACCTCAGCAGTGCCACAGGCTGATGGCTTCCATGCCACACCACATTGAGGCAGTAATTCCTGCAAAAGGGGCCCAAACCAAGTACAGAGTACATGTGCATACTCACACACGTGGACAAAATTGTTGGTACCCTTCGGTCAATGAAAGAAAAACTCACAATGGTCACAGAAATAACTTTAATCTGACAAAAGTAATAATTAAAAAAAATTCTATGAATGTTAACCAATGAAAGTCAGACATTGCTTTTCAACCATGCTTCAACGGAATTATAAATAAAAAAAAAACTCATGGAACAGGCCTGGACAAAAATGATGGTACCCCTAACTTAATGGTTTGTTGCACAACCTTTTGAGGCAATCACTGCAATCAAACGATTCCTGTAACTGTCAATGAGACTTCTGCGCCTCTCTGCAGGTATTTTGGCCCACTCCTCATGAGCAAGCTGCTCCAGTTGTTTCCGGTTTGAAGGGTGCCTTTTCCAGACAGCATGTTTCAGCTCCTTCCAAAGATGCTCAATAGGATTGAGGTCAGGGCTCATAGAAGGCCACTTTAGAATAGTCCAATGTTTTCCTCTTAGCCATTCTTGGGTGTTTTTAGCTGTGTGTTTTGGGTCATTGTCCTGTTGCAAGACCCATGACCTGCGACTGAGACCCAGCTTTCTGACACTGGCCAGCACATTTCTCTCTAGAATCCCTTGATAGTCTTGAGATTTCATTGTACCCTGCACAGATTCAAGACACCCTGTGCCAGATGCAGCAAAGCAGCCCCAGAACATAACAGAGCCTCCTCCATGTTTCACAGTAGGGACAGTGTTCTTTTCTTCATATGCTTCATTTTTCCATCTGTGAACATAGAGCTGATGTGCCTTGGCAAAAAGTTCCATTTTTGTCTCATCTGTCCATAGGACATTCTCCCAGAAGCTTTGTGGCTTGTCAACATGTAGTTTGGCATATTCCAGTCTGTCTTTTTTCTGATTTGTTTTCAACAATGGTGTCCTCCTTGGTCGTCTCCCATGTAGTCCACTTTGGCTCGAACAACGACGGATGGTGCGATCTGACACTGATGTTCCTTGAGCATGAAGTTCACCTTGGATCTCTTTAGAAGTCTTTCTGGGCTCTTTTGTTACCATTCAGATTATCCGTCTCTTTGATTTGTCATGAATTTTCCTCGTGCGTCCACGTCCAGGGAGGTTGGCTACAGTCCCATGGATCTTAAATTTCTGAATAATATGTGCAACTATAGTCACAGGAACATCTAGATGCTTGGAAATGGTCTTATAGCCTTTACCTTTAACATGCTTGTCTATAATTTTCTTTCGAATCTCCTGAGACAACTCTTTCCTTCGCTTCCTCTGGTCCATGTTGAGTGTGGTACATACCATGTCACCAAACAACACAGTGACGACCTGGAGCCCTATATATAGGCCCACTGACTGATTACAAGATTGTAGACACCTGTGATGCTAATTAGTGGACACACCTTGAATTAACATGTCCCTTTGGTCACATTATTTTCAGTATTTTCTAGGGGTACCATCATTTTTGTCCAGGCCTGTTCCATGAGTTTATTTTTTTTTTATAATTCTGTTGAAGCATGGTTGAAAAGCAATGTCTGACTTTCATTGGTTAACATTCATAGAACCTTTTTAAATTATTACTTTTGTCAAATTAAAGTTATTTCTGTGACCATTGTGAGTTTTTCTTTCATTGACCGAAGGGTACCAACAGTTTTGTCCACGTGTGTATACCTTTCAGAGGTCTGATATTGTTCTATGTACAATCCTTGTTGTATTGATTGCATGTAATATTCTACTTTGGGGTTTTCATCAGCTGTACGCCGTAATCATCTCAATTATGACAAATCACGGTTTATCTTGCTTTGCATGTAATGAGTCTCTCTTATATTAGTTTCACCTTTTGAGTTTCATTACTGAACTAAATGAGTGGGTGTGGCTATATTCGTCACTCAACCAAGCCAATTAAAGCGATAGTTTACCGTGTATGCGGATGACACAGAAACGTCTGTAATGTCCATACAAAGTGCTGTCAATCTAGGGACCATGAAGGCCAATGGTGACCGTTGTATTTATTCCTATTTTACGACCGTGGTAGAACCTCCGGTCAACATTCATAGCTCATTCACGGCGGGGCGTGTGTTCCACCCTGCCCTGTTTTATTACCCCATATCTCCATATCCGGCTGCATTATTCACACAATATTAGCTTCCACATGGCGAGAAGGTAATAACGTTCCTAATCCTTACGTACATAAGGGCCTGAGGATTTCCTCCGAGATTTCGATAGAGACCGTCTTCCCGACATGACGCTGCTTTACTAGAATAAACTTCACCTTTATCTGAGTAATATCCTGAGTTTCTGCGGCAGGCAGGAGAGATCGGCTGTGTAACGTGAACAAAAAGTCAGCCATGCAGTCGAACTCTGACTCTCACGTTCTCAGACAGACTCGAACAAACACAGAGCTGAAGCTGCATTCACGACAACCTTTTACTCCACACATCCCAGTCCTCTCTCTCTCACACACACACACACACACACACACACAGAGGTTTACAGAGAGACAGATTGATTATATAGATATATAGACAGGCGGAGATCTATAGTCAGACAGACAACTCTACATACAGACAGACAGACAGCCGGATCTGTAGACAGGGAGATTTACAGACAGAAATGCAGACAGATAAGACAGACAGAGATAGCAAAAGGTTTTAAGATTTGCACACCGCTTTCCCCATACACCCTCCCTCAGATGGCTTAAAACCTGGAAGTGGAATGTGCTATTGATGTTCTGGCCTCAGTGTACATATTCTCGATGCACAATGACGCGAATGTTGTCCATGCGCTTGGATGAGCCGCGGACCTGCCTCGCCTTTTTCCGTTCATGGAGGTGACGGGTTCTTCCAGTGTGAAGACTGTTGCTTCGTCTCAGGCTCGTACCCGTACACCAAGTTTCATGGCGCATGTTCAAATCCCGAGTGAGGATCAACTGGACTGTTCCGTACGGCAAACCGACAAACCGCAGCAACGTCGTGGATCGTTCTTCACCAATAATCATGTACAAGTTGACGAATGGTTTCGACGTTTTCAGGGGTCGAGCTCGTTTAAGGTCTTCCTGACCTCTCGTCATCTTCCGGTGATGTTCTTTCGCTCTTGAGGATCCTTAGTATAGTACTTGGAACAGTTTATGGTGTCAATTCGGTTAGTCAGCTAATTATGTGTCCCAGTTAGTTTCTGTTAATTTATGTTACATGTACTGTATATGTAGCACCTTGGTCCTGGAGGAACGCCGTTTTGCTTCACTGCACTTAACTGTATATGGTTGAAATGGCAATAAAAGCCCACTTGACTTGACGAATACAGAAAAAGAGATAGCTGTGTAGACAGACAGGTAGACAGGTCTATAGACAGACAGACAGATCTGCAAAGACAGACGGGCATCTCGGATTATAGAGACCCACGGATAGGTAAAAAGATATACAGACAGACAGATGTATAAACAGACAGACGGATGTATGGTGGCCAAAAGTATTGAGACAAAAGTGAAATTCTGTTTTAATGATATTCTCATTTACTTTTTTTAATAATGAATCAAGATAATTAAATAATTAAAGTTATAATATAATAATTTGTTATTTTATGCAATACAATTGCAATCACTTCATAACGATCACTATTTAGCATGAAATCCTTTATTCCTCAAACCCTGCTGGAGAAAGACGTGTGCGGTTCTCTTGTGTCACTCTCTCAAGCCATGTCTGCTTGATAAACTTCCATAAATTTTGGTGGTGGACACCCTGTCTTCGGAAAAAGTAAAAGTCCTGCCACATACAGTCTTTGTTCCATGCATTAACTAAACCGGCTGATTCTAATTAGCGCGACTCTTCCGCCAGACAGTGGAGAGAACTAATTAGCGACATCACCTGTAATGTGCACAGGGAGAAATATAATACATGGCATATGTCATTTTAATACTTTTGGCCATCGAGGCAGACAGAAATATACAGGCAGACGGACAGACAGACCCACAGACGGTGACGGACCGACACCAACAGATAGCATGACAGATGCGTTTTTTGCATCACGTCTGTCGCAGAATCCTCTACTCGGCCATCCATCATTTAGCAGAAACACGAGGATCGCAGCACCACGGAACGCGGGACGCAGCGCGTGTTAGCTTAAGCCGCGAGATTCAGACTCCCCTGAGAAGATCCGGCGTGGAGACAGGAGACAAACGAGCGTGCTCGTAATGAGGAATTGCACGATGAAAGTGAATTACTGCTGACCGCTGACACCTGAGCAGCTTGCGGCATCACCGGGGGAGCTTGGGAGGGGGGGGGGGGGGGGGGAGGGGTTGGGCACATGGAGGAAAAGCGGGGGAAAAAAAGAGGCCACTGTGGGAAAGATTAATGAGCGAGGCACAAACGAACACACCTTCCATTATTTCTTGAGAGAAATGATGTGAGGAAAGTAATTATTGAGTGCATTTCAGTTAATTGATCGATACTGTCAAAGATGGGCGGAATTCATTAACTGATTACAAGGAAGGAAGAAGAAAGCGACGCAAGCTTCATCTATCACGCGGTTCAATATCGACTCGTCTCCCGTTTGATCCCGATGCTTGTATCTGATGCAATTTCGCCAGATGATTAGTGCACACGATTGATCCCCAACTAATGTCTGATTGATCGTGACACTATGATGTAATGGGAGTGAAGGCGGAAGCTGCACACGGTGCTGGAGTTACGGTCGAGACGGAAGCTACAGTAGGCACAGGACATGACTGTTGGGTCTGTATGTCAGGGTGTAAAGTGAATCCTAAAACGTTAACCTGATCGTAGATCAGAACTGTGCCGCGCAGAGGGGGCGTGGCAGAGGGGGCGTGGCTTAGCAACAGGAGGGATTTGTGTGGGGAACTAATTAACGTGGCACACCTGACGCCTATCTTTTAATGAGCTGTTTGTGTGCATCTCTCTCTCTCTCTCTCTCTCTCGCTGCTGATTCCCCGTGAGCACAAAGTAAGCATTAAGTCGCTGACAGGTTTTTCACTTCAGTTTTTATGCCTCTCACAAGCTGCGTGTCGAGCATCAAAGAAAAAGAAAAAAAAAGATGACATTAGCATTGGGAATCCTGGGTCTTTCCAGCAAAGTGACAGCAGCTACACTTTGTGCTTGGTGTTACACGCAGGATTGCATTAAGCACCTTATTTATGAGGACTTTTTGAAAGCAGTGATGGAACATGGGAAGATTGTACACAAGTCTTATTTCATCGCTGAACATCAAAACTGTTCTTGTAATGCTGTTTCAGGTTCTCCGTTCGCCTGCACTCATTCAGCACCACTTCCACAATTTTTATCTGGGATCAAGATTAACTCGCAAGCGACCACCACATTCGTCTCTGCACTCTGCACCAATTTATTGCTCAGTTGATAAAGTTGGTCAGGAATTTAAAAATGTGCAGTGAATGGAGGCCCATTACTAAAATATCTGCTCAACTCGAACCTTTTTTTCTTTACGATACTCAGACGGACAGTTCCTCGGTCAGTAATTCGTCTTCCCATCCGACATTTCAGCGAACCACGGAGCCGACCTGAAGGTTCAAGCTGTTGGTGTCTGAATGAGGAAATCTCTGCATCATCTGCCAGGGCTGAATGCTAGACAGAGTTCTCTCTCCAGGGATCCGAGGCTTAACTGTAATACCGTGCATTTCTTCCATTAACTACAAGACGTCACGGTTTTTGAAGCTGCACCTAAAAGACTCCTCCATGACATCGCACCCATTTTCATGTTCAGCGTGTAAAGACTTCTGGCTAACAGACTGCAGAGGAGGTGACGCTGCCTGACTAGATACAAATAAAACATCGGAGAAAAAAAGTCAGAATTGTGAGAGGAAAACAGTGAGAGAGAAAAAAAAAAAGTCAGAATTATGATGAAAAAATTCTGAATTATGAGGAAAAAATCGATTATGAGGAAAACGTCAAAATTATGAGGAAAAAAGTGAAGAAGAAGAAAGAAAGGTCAAAATTATCATGAAAAAAAAGTTATGAGAAAAAAATCAATTATGAGGAAAACGTCAGAATTATGAGAAAAAATATATTATAAGGAAAAAAGTCACAATTTTGAGGAAAAAAATTTATTATGAGACAAAAAAAGTCAAAATTATGAGGGGAAAAAAGTCAGAATAATGAGGGAAAAGACACAATTATGAGGAAAAAAGTGAAGAAGAAGAAAGAAAGCTCAAAATTATGATGAAAAGAATGAAAAATTATGAGGAAAACGTCAGAATTATGAGAAAAAAATTTAATTATGAGGAAAAAAAATTAATTATGAGGGAAAAAAATAGTCGAAATTATGAGGAAAAAGACAGAGGAATGAGAAAAAAATAAATTATGAGGAAAAAAGTGAAGAAGAAGAAAGAAAGGTCAAAATTATGATTAAATAAAAATGATGAGAAAAAAATCAATTATGAGGAAAACGTCAGAATTATGAGAAAAAAATATATTATGAGGAAAAAAAGTCACAATTATGAGGAAAAAATTTTTATTATGAGACAAAAAAAAGTCAAAATTATGAGGGAAAAGTCACAATTATGAGGAAAAAAGTGAAGAAGAAGAAAGAAAGCTCAAAATTATGATGAAAAGAATGAAAAATTATGAGGAAAATAGTCAGAATTATGAGAAAAAAGACAGAGGAATGAGAAAAAAATAAATTATGAGGAAAAAAGTGAAGAAGAAGAAAGAAAGGGCAAAATTATGATTTAAAAAAATTATGAGAAAAAAATCAATTATGAGGAAAAAGTCAAAATTATGAGAAAAAAAATTAATTATGAGAAAAAAATAGTCAAAATTATGAGGAAAAAGTCAGAAGTATGAGAAAAAAAAAGTCAGAATGATGAAAGTAAGACTTAGAAATAATGTTGGACGCCTGAGAACGTAAGATGCAATTACGCAAACTTTATGTGGCAGAAATGAGCTGATCAGTTGATGTTAAAATGCTTTTCGTTATTATTATTATTATTTTTCTTTCGAGTGTGTTGTAAAACCAGACAGGGCTTGTAATATTTTGCTCCAGCAATTATTTCGCTTTTGCCCAACTTTAGCTGAAACAGTGTAATGACTCTTATTCTAATGCCTGGTTAACCGAACACCTTTCCTCTGCACAGTATTTACTGTAAATGTGTCTCATTATTTCTAAAGAAAAAACAGTGAAATACCTTTTAAAAGAATTAAAATCAGATGAGCTGACATTAATAGAACCGCTGTTAGCATGTACAGTATGAAATGAATAGTTCTAGTAAAAAGTCATTAAAGTCAAACATCTGGACTGAATTCTGGTCCGTGTCCTGTCCGTGGCAGAGCTCTTATTAAAAACGACCGGGTCCTCCGCAGCTCTTCGTCTTTAATCCCAGTCTATATTAGACATCTGTAAAAAGCAATTTAACCAGCATACAGTAGGAAATGAGCAACTCCCATCAATCACAGACTCTAATTTGCCACTTAGTATGCATAGAGATCTTAATTTGCGCAGATAATTTCCCCTTCCCACTGCGGCCGCTGTTCTGCTCACATTTCACACCTCTGCGCTATAAGTCACTAATCAAAGCGTAGACAGTCATGAAGCAATCCATACACCCGGCTCGTCAGAGGGGGAATCTGCAACACGGGAGGTTTACTTACCAATCACCCCGTCTGTGAAAGGGAACACAGTACTAGTGTCTGTTAGTGCACCTGTGATTTCACTTCAGAATTCATGCATCGCATAAACTACACTTAACAACCAGCAGAATATGAATAAAAGACGTCGAGTGCTTTGAGGTAAAGCTGTCGCATCCATTTGTACTCATCATTAAAAATCTTGTTTTGTCTACAACATTTTTATTTATTTATTTAGCTGATTTTTACACTTCAAATTTACCGTGGCACAAGTTTTGTTCTGGGTGTCCTCTCTGATGGTTCCTCCCCAGTTTATTTAGGCTTGGGACTGGAACTAGGAGCACACTAACCAGTGCAACCACTCAGTGGCTGAGTGTGTGTTCCCTAACCAGGAATCAAAACCTGGGCTAGAAACTAGTCCATTAAATTAAATACTAAGGGTTGGAATCACCAGATATTATTGGTATTATGGTCCCCTACTTATGAACAAACTCCGTTCTGGGAGCGCGTCTGTAAGTCGGATTTGTTCTTAAGTCGGACAAAGTGCTTCTTATACGCCTTTGACATCTCTGTCCCCTTTCAACACTGCCATAATGTGGTCAATAATCATAATCGTGCCTAAGGAAGTTAATCTCATGGTGAAATGTTCTCTGAGCCTTTAAATCGCGCGGGGAATCCTGGACGCCATGCTGTCTCTGTTTTCTCTCCATTTTGAGCTGTTTTCCACTGTATTGGACTGTGAACTCTGTTTTGTTGAGGATTATTCACCATCTTTACAGAACAGACATTTTCAGCGGATTTTCCTCCTTATCTTTATTAAATTTAACTATAAATAGGTGAAGCATATTTTTAATAAATTTAGAAACTATTGTGTAACCATTGTATAAATGTCCCCGGGGTGGTAATAGAAATAAACGAAATCTTAACATTTTTTTTTGTGATAATTTTAGGATATTGGTGAAGGTGTGATATGCCACGAGATAAGTTAACTATTAATATTATCATTATTAGTAGTAGTAGTATTGGTATTAGTCATAGTAGCATTTGTAATATGTACCAGGTTAAACACTCTTGCATCAGACAGAAGCTTCAAGCTTCAACAGACACAGAATTGTATGAAAGAATCTACAAGAACATCGATAGTGTTTTGCTTAAGAGATCATAAAAGACTGCTGTGTATCGTAACAAGTTGTAGCAAAGCACACAGACGAGAAGCAGGTGTGTGTGATCACAGGATGAAGTACAAACCACTCGAGCCCGCATTTAATTAAATAAATCAAAGAAATGTGAACAAATGTCTTACTGCAACAGGCTGCAACCTGCCTAAAGATACAATAAAAAAAATGCTTATTGTTTATGTACCAACCACAGCAGCGACCTCATTTCCCCTCTCGTCTGCTCCAGCCACTCAGTATTCAGCATCACCAGTATACTAATCACCATCCTGATCATCATCTGTCGTCGCCAGCACCTGTTTCTCACTAGGTCAGGCCTTCAGATAGATGATATTTTTTTTTTACACATGAATGATTCATAAGTCACTGTGTGGTTTAACAAACAAATCTCATTCGTCTGAAACTGCTGGGGTACAGGGACTGGACTGTAAATAACGAGAAACAAAAGAACGTCCTTCAGGAAGCCTGGAGATCTATTCGGCAAGACTACGTTGATAAATCCAAGAAAGTCTGGAGCTTTGGAAGCAACATATGAAGAAATCAGGCCTGGCACTCTTTGCTCAGGACTGTACATGCTAAAGCTTAGTATTATTTTATTTTTTTTAAAAGGAATAAATATCAGCGGCCCTTAAGGGATCAGTGCTGAAATGAAAAAGTGTGACTGTGCCATCTGTAGAAGTGAACGGAGAATGAAGAGTCTTTTCTTTTTGGATGAGAAAAAGGCCCACAACTCGCACTTCAGGGTATTTTATTCTTTCTTTTTCCTGAAGATCCCATATTCAATTACGCTCCACCTGCAGCGGTAACTCTGATCCTGCCAAATGCTTCACCTTGGCTGCAAATGAAAAGATGGTAATAAAATCATCAAGTCCAAGCTGCTCTGGAAGAATGTGTGATTTCCCACCGTGCTCGGCTAATCCCGCTTTTGGGATTCATATCTTATCTGGCCCAATTTTCGGTTATTTATGTATTTATTTATTTATTTTCAAATGGAGAAAGAAGTCGCCCGAATGTGAACACCCTCGCTCTGAAAGTAAGCAAAATAATCTGTTTACATAGTTTACGAAAATCTGTTATGGAGATCCTGGAGCGTCCCTCGAGCCGTTCCTCTCCAGGGGTATATATATATATATATATATATATATATATATATATATAATTTTTTTATTTATTTTATTTAAGTAAGCATTTGAATGACAGGCGAATGATTTCCAGCCAGAAGGCAGTGGGAGTGAGAGGCTGAGGCATCCATTAGAGCTCAGTGAAGAGGTGTGGAGAATCGGTCCTCCTGAGTCCAGTGAGCTGATGCATCCAAATCAGACATGACTGTCCTTCATTCCAAATCTCCTTCTCACTCTCAGTCTCACTCCCAGTCTCACTCTCAATCTCAGTCTCACTCCCAGTCTCACTCTCAGTCTCACTCCCAGTCTCACTCCCAGTCTCAGTCTCACTCTCAGTCTCACTCACAGTCTCACTCTCAGTCTCACTCCCAGTCTCAGTCTCACTCCCAGTCTCACTCTCAGTCTCACTCCCAGTCTCAGTCTCACTCTCAATCTCAGTCTCACTCCCAGTCTCACTCTCAGTCTCACTCCCAGTCTCACTCTCAGTCTCACTCCCAGTCTCACTCCCAGTCTCACTCCCAGTCTCACTCCCAGTCTCAGTCTCACTCTCAGTCTCACTCTCAGTCTCACTCTCACTCTCAGTGCGGGTTGGCGTACAGTGCATCCCTTCAGCTGGCCAAGCCAACATTCCCCGGTTCTGAGTAAGCGCTCCACCTGGACACGGTGCGGCTCATTAGGCAACATTCACACTCAACTGTCCGACATGCCATGATACTGCTGTACTGTATGTGCTGCCAGTTTGTGGGAGGAGACGGATCTCTGGGGGAAAATGTAATACATGTAATCTATTGTAAGAAAGTGATGTTTTGTTACTAGATATTCTTTCATTCGTTTTAAGCGCTTCAGATAGAAAAACAATAATTGTAAAGCTTGTTTTTTTACATATCAGTTGGATATAAATATAAGCAAATAATCTGGGATTGAAAAAAAAGGAGGCAACGTGCCGTCCCTAAAAAAAAATTTTTTTGCACTTTATTTACAGAATTTGCACTTTAAAAAGGGAAACCAAAAGGCTTTGTTCTCTATTTCTCTCTCTCTCTCTCTTGGGATGCGGCCAGGCTGTCAGTGGGAATCATAAGAGAGGGAAAAAGGGATGAATGAGTGAAACAGTGCAGCGTCTCGGCACGGAGCTCGAGCCTGCAGGGACAACCACACAACACACATAAATCACCAGACCTTTCTTTGTGTAGTCTGCACTCACACACACACACACACACACACACACACACACATATATATATATATATATATATATATATATATATACATATATATATACATATATATATATATATACATATATATATATATATACATATATATATATATATATATATATATATATACACATACATGCACACACATGCACACTCCCCCACACACACATTAAGCACAAATCACTCCGTGCGTATTCTGAGGGAACAATCTATCATATACACATACGTACATACACCCACACACACACACACACACACACACACACACACACATACAAATTAAGCACAATTCACTTAGTGCTTATTCTGAAGAAACACTTTAACGTATATATGTACTGTATACACACACACACACACACAAACACACATAGATCCACAGATCGATCCCCACACACACACACACACACACACACACAAATTAAGCACAAATCATTCAGTGCTTATTATAAGAAAACACACACACCCACACACACACACACACACTCTGTGACACCGAGCTTAATGTATATATTCAGTGACTATGAATAACACGTGCATTGCGTCACGTTTGTTCTTCAGTATTTCGGGAGATGTTTTATATTAACAACATGTTTTTTACAGTCTAGTAGTTTGAGAAACACACTGACAGAAACCTGAATGTCGCATGATGTCATCATACACATGGTCGTATACAGTAGTTGTCATTTAAACTGTGATGTCGTCCACGCAAACCAACATCAGAACAACGGTGTTTATGAAAGTGTGACTGACTTTGATAAAACGGCGCTGTGATCACGCTGAAGGGACGAACCCGGGACAATGTCGCAAACACAACCTCAATATAATGGAATATCAACAGACATTTATCATAGAGAGGAATCACCAGGGATCACACGATACAATATTCTCACGATACTCAGGTGCTGATTCGATTTGCATTGCGATTCTGTAAATGTCACAATCTTATAAAAAATCCTGATTTTTATATTCTTTATTTTTCTCATTTTGCTACAAAACTAATAGTTAGCAAGTAGAGCGCCACTTGTAGGATTTTAGAGAATCTGCAATATTGTACCGCTTCAAATTCAAACATACATAAATAATAATAATTTTTTTAAAAAGCGATTTTGGACTGGTATGTTAATCGCCACACAAACTGTGATACTTACCTACATCAATTTTTCTCCATCTCTAATATTTATAGCATTAAGGTCCATTCTGCTGCTTCCCCATTTAACAGTTTGGTAGCTTGCAGTTGTTGTCTAATGGGCTTTTTATGCAGATTTTCTCGTGGTGTTGCTGTAGTTTACATAGAAACTTACACATTAAGTAAAAATCTACACTCACTACAACCTCTCACTCTCACTCATCGTCTATACCTCTTTATCCTGGGTGGGTATATGGGGGAGGGGGCGGAGCCTATCCCAGGAAACTTTGGGTACAAAACGGGGTACACCCTGGATGGTGTGTTAGTTCATCGCAGGACTCACACACACACACACACACACACACACACACACACATCTGGAAATTTGGGAACGCCAATTAACCTAATCTGTATGTCTTTTGAATGTGGGAGGAAACCAAAGTACCCAGAGGAAACATGGGGAGAACATGATTTATTTGATGTTCATGACATCTCTTCATTACACAGATAAATATACTCGATAATATTAATTTACCAGCGGGTAACTGAAAACAAAAAAACAGATCTTTTGTGTGTGGAAAAATCCACTTTACAGTAAATGTTAAGGTTAATGGAGGAGGAGGCAGAGATGGAGATGTTGAGGTTCTCTTTGGGAGAGACAAGGACGGATAGGATCAAGAATGAGTCCATCATTCAGAGGGACAACCCACGCTAGATGTTTTGGAGATTAAGTCCGAGAGGACAGATTGAGGTGGCTTGGACGTGTTCAGAGGAGAGATGGTGAGCCTATTGGTAGGAGGAGGTTGATGTTGGAACTGGCAGGCAGGAGGTCTAGAGGAACAGCAAAGAGGAGATTTATGGATGCAGTGAGAGAGGACAGGAAGATAATGGGGATAGATGGAGGCAGATGATTGGCTGTGGCGACCCCTGAAAGGGAACAGCCGAAAGACAAAAAAGAAGTGAAGGTTTCAAATGTATAAACCTGCACCAAGTTGTGTGCGGATCAGATGGTCCACTCTGGCAACCCCTCGACGAGAGCAACGAGTAAAGTTCATTTGTAAACACAGTGTTCGGGTCATGAAGTCAAAGTCGTCCAGAGTCATTTCGCTAAAGTCATTCTAACTACTAACGGTGTCACGTTGCTGCAACATTTTACCGACCAAAAATCCCTGGTAATGCTCGAAATTGAGCTTTTCTGTTTTGTTTTTATTAATTTTCCCGTAGACAGTACAGTAGGCGTCATGCGAGCTCTTCACAATGAGCTTACTCACGATCACGAGCTCGTGCATACGCATACTGTACGTAGGAGTGTCCTTAAATCCACGCCTAACCGACTTGACCACATCACCTTCTCTCCTGAGGTTTCTCTGTTTTGTCTGAAACATCCTGGTCCTTCACAGAGTTCATGATCAGATCGACCATCACAAGACGAAAGATCTGAAGCACTCAATAATCCACCATCATGTTTCAAAGCTTTTTTGCATTTTTTTTTTTTTAGCTGTGTATTGTATATATTTTTATTCGCTCAACATGTTCTAACTGTTTGATCTGGTTCTCATCTGACCGTGCCAGGAGAAAGAGAGAGAGAGAGAGAGAGAGAGAGAGAGAGAGTCTTTGTGTGGACGGAACAAAGGAGGGGATTTTTATCTTACAACCCGTTCGTTCAAACAACTCAAGGTTATGGATAAAATTGAAACCTGTCATTTCTGGTATCTTTTTCTATCATCTTTGTTCAACACTTCCATTCCAGATTACGGTTTTAAACATCCTGATTGATGCGTAATACTGTTTAAACAGCAATACATTGTTACATTGGAAATTTGGGTCCTTAAGGTGAAATTTCCTATTGTGAAACGCGTGTCCCCATAGGACTTAATGTAAATGCAGATAATCCGTTCCAGCCACACAAAAATATTACTAATGTTACCAAGTTCCAACACTATAATCATATTTCCGCATATAAAAACAATCAGATCATTTAGGAAAGACGTAAATTAAGTAAAATATGAAATAATTAGGCGTTAAGTCTTACTTAATCTTAATTTATGATTCCTCTCGGCATCGGCTGCTTTAAAAACTAGTTCCCTTTTCTTCTTGCTACCATCCTTGATAACATCCTTGGGACACTACGTCTTCACTAAATCTTGCACGAAAAATATACACAAAAGCACAAAAAAATATATATATACACTCGCTTTACTTGGCTTTCCACTAATACAAACAGGATTTGAACGGCTCCAGGATGTACGTCCGACTTCGGTTTGTTGCCGTTTTGCTTGCTGAATATGCTTTGTATGTCGAGACAATTTTTTAGGCAAAATATCAGTCCTTAAGATGGTATGCCGAGGTGTCACTGTAGATGGCTCATAAATTTAGCAAAATTGTGCAGTTCCTCAATAATCCTACAGGGGGTGCTCTAAACTACTCACACATTGGCAGGCAGTAGCAGCGACAAATTATTTTCATAGTTTAGATTAGAATTATAATAAAAGTTTAAAAACTATATAGAATTGGGATATTTATAAATCGCAGTACAAAACAGTACGAACTGGTTATTGCGATAATATCATATGAGGTGATACTTGGAGAGTCCTGTCCCTAATAAATGTTATAAAAATGTAACAAAATTTATGAATAGAAACGTGGTTTTTTTTAGAGGTGTGGTAAATTGTCAATTCGAATTATTGAAGGGTGCCAATAATTCTGGAGCTGACTATGGGTGTGTAGTAAAACTAATTATCCCAGCATGTATCATTCAGTGTGTGTGAATCTTTTTCCTTTGTTTCAAAGTGAAGCATAACTCTCAGAGCACTGAACACACACACACACACACACACACGGAAATACACACACTGAAGGGCTCTAGAGGGCAACAGGATGTTCTCCTAAGTGTTTCTGTAGAGGAGAAGAACGTGTGTACATGTACAGGCAAACAACAGAAACAAGGAGACCTGCACACACACACACACACACACACACACACACGGTACCTCCCGGCTCTTTTCCAAGTTCATTAATATTGAGCATCACACATCAACTCAATACACACACTCTCGGTGTGTCACACACACGTATTTCACACGTGGCTGCCACACACACTCCTCTGTCACTCTTCACTCAGCACTGACACTTTTCTCATTCTACAGATAATTAGTTTCCGTACATGTGACTGGAGGTTTTTTACATTTAATGATGAAACCTGGTCCATGTGAAGTGTGTAAAAACGTCCATGGATGTATTATATATACGTGTTACCATAATTAGCACACACACACACACACACACACGCACGCACCGAGCGCTTCTCGGCTACCCTGGGACCTCGTGTGAGCGTGTGTGTGTGTGTGTGTGTGTGTGTGTGTGTATCTGACTGATGTTCCACTCGGAGAGAGATGATGGATTCTTATAAAGGAGAGGAGCGGGGGAGGGGGAGGGGGAGGGGGAGGGGCGGCAGGATATAAATAGGGGTCTTCCTGGTCTCCCCCCCTCCCCCCTCTTTACATTTTTAATTCCACCTTTTCACTTTCACTTCCTCACACTCGTTTCTGCTCCTCTCTCCTTACACTACATCTCTTCACATTTCTCTTTTCCTCACGTCTATATATTCACTTGCAATTTCATTTTCATTACACTCATGTTCTTTTACATTTCTCCATGTGCTGTCTTTACCGCTCCTTTGCTTTAATTCTCTTTTTACGGTGCCGTTACATTTTCCCTTCTCGTTCTTTCAGGTTTCTTTCACCACTACTTTGTATTTTTCTATTTTCTTGCTGTTTCTGTGTATTCTTTATTTCCCCAGTTCCTTTTCGGTCCTTTTGTCTTTTTTCCTTTTGTAACATTCTCATACATCTTTATTCGTCCCATATCGATTCCCCTATGTTTCCTTTTTCCACATTTCTTCCTTTCCTCATGTTCCCTTTCCTCTTTTTTCTTTTTCCTTTTCTGTTTCCTCTTCCCTCCTTCTGCTCTCCTCAATTTCCTCTGTTCCTTGTGTTTCCTTTTCTGACCTCATTTTCATTCTCTTTACTGCGCGCTTCCTGTCCTGTCCTTTATGTTGTCTTTCCCGTCTCCATTCCCTATTCTGTCTTTTCCTTTTCTTCCCATTTCCTCTCCCCCTTCCATGTTTCTTATCCTTTCCTTTTCTCATTCTGCTGTTTCATATCCTAATATTGTCGTTCCTTTCTCCAGTCTCTTTTCTATGTTTTTTTCCTTCCCTTTCTTTTTGTGTCTTCTTTTCTCTGCTTTTACTTGTTTTCTTTCCTCCACACCATGTTGCGTTCCCTTCCCTACTGCTTGTCGTTCCGTTCAGGTGGCTACTGACAGCCCAACAGCATGCGTTCATGTGATCTGTTTTCATTCGTTCGTGGTATTTGTGTGCGTGTGTGTGTGTGTGTGTGTGTGTGTGTGTGTGTGTGTTCAGTGACCCAAAGGCTACTTATGCAAACCAGCCACTGCTGATGCCTTCTGCTTCATGTTGAATTCATGCACCGTCTGCCGTGTGTGTGTATGTGTGTGTGTTTGTGTGTGTGTGTGTGCTACAAAAGAAGCCACACACACAACAGATAATCCATCCTCTCGGCTTCTACACAGAGAGAAACGCACTGATGTGTCACAAACCAGGTTTTCCATGACAATCTGGAACACGTGTAATGTTAAAGCACAGACAGTTCAGCTCGCTATCAGGAGCCGCGCAGCTCTGTGTTCATCAGCCAGACACAAGACATGCTGTTTCACCTCTGACCTCCAGGCTGCTTATCTCCATCACCACACACACACACACACACACACACACACACACACACACACACACACACACACATTTCTCTCATCTATATGCTTTCACATATCCCTTTCCTCCCCTCCACACACACAGACACACACACACACACACACACAGTCGTCTTGCAGCACCGGAGCGCGTCTCAGGCACAAAGTCTTAGAAACGGCGCTTCGTAAATATTTACTAAAGGACGTTGTGAAATTTCAAGAGAAAGGTTTCTCTGCGTCGGCCTCGAACATCAACCGCTACACGTCTGGATTACAGTCTGCATGAATTTATGTTGCCGATGAATGATGTATAAATTATGGATTAAAGCGAGCACTTCATGCATTTTTTAAGTCAAAAAGTGTTAAAATGTGTTAATTTTTCACAGGAAACCACAAATAGCTGATTATATTTCAATTTTTAAACACTCAAATGCATCGGATATGTTTCTTGCTTGTTTATCAATTAATTATTAAATAGATAGCTACTGTAACTGATGTTTATCAGACAAGAGAAAAACACACTTCAGGTTGTGCTGTTAAAAATAATTCTTATATATAAATCACACATCCTGAAGTGTTTACTTCTCTTAAAACGCAGCGATTTACCAAATGTTACGCTTTTTAATGTACTCCTGAAGTTAATAATCAAATAAAATCGAACTAAAGAACCAGAAAGCATAAACACGAGACTTTCCTGGGAAAATCTTACTGACTGGAGCAAAAAAGCTGACATAAACGTAAAAAAAAAAAAAACATCGCACCACATCAGCTTGCAGGATGTTTATAAATCTGTGGAGTTCTTCTCTTAGAGTTTGTAGATCGTGTACCAGACGTGTCCCCGTAAATCATCTGTTTTTAAAAGATACACGCTGTGCATTATGGGAAGGTCAGCTTTACATCATGGTAATCATGTAATGCAGGGACACTGGTTGCACACCAGGAGTTCCAGTCGGTTCTGGGTCACATGATCGCAATCTTTTTCCGAAAGCCTGCTCAATGATTGAAAGTCTTCAGATCTGATCTCGCTCGTCTTCTATACTGCTGTATATCCTGAATCCAGGGTTGCGAGGAATGTGGGGGGAAACCGGAATACCTGGAGGAAACCCACCAAGCACGGGAAAAGCATGCAAACTCCATGCACAGAAAGGTGGGAATCGAACCCGGACCTTAGAGGTGCTAGGCAACAGTGCTAACCACTACACCACCGTGCCGCCATTATAGGTTACATGATTTAAAAAACATTATAACGCAAAACGAGCTCTTCAGAAGCTTGCAGATGACTTTTTTTTTTTTTGGATTTTTCCCCGATTTTCTCCCTAATTTAGTCGTGTCCAATTCCTCCCCGTCACTAGGGGGCTCCCACATTAAGGCTACTACTACCACTCAGCCGGGAGGGCCGAAGACTATCACGTGTTTCCTCCGAACCACGTGACGCCAGCCGACCGCATCTTTTCGAACTGCTCGCTCGCGCACCGTTGGGGACGGTGTAACACACTCGGAGGACGGCGCTATCCGCTCCCTCCGCTGCGCGAGCTCACAGATGCCCCTGACTGGCTGTAGAGCCGTGATTAATGTCGGAGCACTATGTACCTCTCATCCCTCCCCTCTGAGAGAGCTCGGCCAATCAGCTCTCTCTAGACCTCCGGCTGCGAGAGGTTACAGCACCACCCGGGATTCGAACTAGCGATCTCCGGATGATAGGGCGAGCGCTTTACCCACTGCGCCACTCGGAGGCCCGCAGATGACTTCAATGATGAAATCAAATCACAGAAGGTGGGCAGTTTAGCCGACTTTGGAGCTCTAGTTCACGGTTAAAATGACGCCTCACGTGCTGCTTTGGAGCTCAATACGTTTCAAACTAAACTTTTCTCTGAATTATACACTCATAATAATTAATTAATTAAGCTATGGTAAATCTGTAGTACCTTTTGTTTACAATATTAAACCCATGTTTAATAAATACCATTGTTTTGCATTATTCATGATTCATAAACTTCACCCTATTGTTTTGGTTCTTAGATGGTTTCTAGTGACATTTTGCCAGCCGTAAATTCATTTCTTGAATCTATTCCATTGTATATCTTGATAGCCTTATTTCTCACTTTCACAAAATGAAAAAAAAAAAAAACAACTGATTATTATTACATAAAAATTGATATCACAGTTATATTTCTCACAACATATGAAGAAAAAAACAAAGAAACGATGATTGGCCCAAGCCCCTGCGCCATCACCACCCGGGTGCACCAGAAAGACAATGGGCTCATTTAAAATGTGTCTCATAGTGCAATCATACTGTCTCATAATGTGATGTAGCAGTAGGTCATACTGTGAGCGTGTGACAGGTGTTCCTCACCGACAGTAACAGCATCGTAGGCAGTGTCGTAACCTGCTTTTATATAACCAAGGAAGTTATTAGCCACTTTTCGCCGTAAGTTTAAGACCCCGCCACGGCTGAACCGTTTGAGATATCAAAAATCCCTTCGCAATTTTGCATCCTCATTGTCTTGAGATGATGTTGGCCAGATTTGGTAGCGATTGTATAAATTCCCTAGGAGGATTATATAAAAATGCATTGGGTGCATTTTGCAAGCAACACAAAATAACTGACTTCCTGTTGAGTTGAGTCCATGACATACATGACAAAAGTTGTTCAGCTCAATGAGATGTAAATGTGGTTTCACATGTCTACGTGCAAGTGTGTATGAACTATTCAACAAAATCTCGTGTAAAGGTCCTATGCGTGATAGCATTAATGTTTCAATTTCACACATTTAATTAAAAAAAGAAAAATTATAATAAACTAATCATGACAACATAAAATCTGTCACTTAATTATATTTCTCACACCATATAAAGAACAAAACAAAGAAGAAAAGATCATGAGTGTAAAGTAACGCAGAATGGTGGCCCTGATGTCCCACAAGCAGTCGCCCGACTCATAAACGTGGTAAACTAAAGGAAATACTGTCTGACTGAAATGACTCACAAGATTACCCAAAATATAAAAGCCCTAGAATGAAGGATTACACAGAGTAGTTCACTGGTCTATTCACAAAGCATGACGGTTCCACTGGAACTAACTGGATTTGCTCTGCTCCACTCTCTAGGTTCCTTTTTTGACCTTCTTTGTCTTTTCAGAAACCCTCTGCATGTAGCAGATGTTGACCTTGGCCTTGACATGGAAACAAAATGACTAAGTACCGCTGAGCCGTCAACGTTGTGACAAAATGTAGTGGTGTCTCAGGAGCAGAGCACAACGGTGTCCTGTCATCGTCTTAGTGAGTCCAATAAACACCCAAACAAGCAAGTAGTGAAGCAACATGACTGATGTTTGGAAAAGATATATAACAAGCTGTATATCAGGATGGCTTTCCGTTCGATTTCCTTTTCTTTTTTTTCTTTTTTTTTTTTATTACCTTACTGCCAACACTGGCAGATCACTTCATCACCTCAGCAAGACATTCCACAATAGGCATTTAATTTATGGCAGGATTTCATAAAGCATGCAAGATCTCCTGCCAAACCACACGCCAACAACAATGGCATCTTAAAATCCGAGCGCTGCTTGTTCGGTTTAATAATGCTCTATGGTGCAATGCAGCGTTTTACAGATTATACACTACATGCTACATCACCACTAACAATGAATTTATTCTTCTAGCGTTCATTGAAACGAAGCTAGTTTGCTTTTTCTAGAACAGCTGAAGGAATTCTCAAAGTTGGACAGAAGATGCTAACCAGAGACATACTGTAGTTACAGGACAGGCAACAGCTTGGGGGTCTTGCGTTTTAAGGAAACCCCTTGATACTTCGACTGACACTTCGTCCTTGAAAATGTCCAATCCCAAAGTTACAGCCTTGTCTGGATAACATGTTAATGTGGATTTGTTTATTATAAGAAAAGAAACACAAAAATGAGGAGGCAGAACTGTGTTACTGTATGTAATGTAATAATGAAATAATGATGACAACAATAGGCAAATGCATTGAGAATGTATAACATAATGCTACGGTACTCGCATCATTTTGCAACTAGAGCTACAAGTTGAAGCTCAGTCTAGAAGGTTCAGCCTGCTTTTCCATTTTCCTTTACTGCATTTGCCATTTTGTTTGGATTGTCTTGGTAGTTTGGTTTTAATAAAGTATATACAGAATACAAAAGTCTGCACTACTGTACAATACAAAGTCGTTCTTTAATTTATCCAATAAAAATACTAATCTAGGAGTAAATCTCACATACTATACATACATAGCACTTATATAATCTAATCTAATATAATATAATATAACACATAACCCGTCATCCAGGGGAACACAATGGAAATAACATTGGCCCCTTGGATTTTCCCGTCACTGTCACTATAATCGCCTCGTGCCCCGAGTATCTGTTTCTTTTGAGGGTCAGTGTAGATGTGTTTTCTTTGATGGAATGCTATTAATTCTTATTTATTATTAATATTAGGTCATAAATTAATAAAAACGTAAAATGATACTCCGTGTCTACAGTAGAGTCAGCTGAACCACATGCACTGTCCAGCACAGCACAGCTTGATGCGCCACTGCACCACAAGGTCCTTGATTAACACAAAAGATTAACTCCTTCAGCTCAGCGAGAGTGGTTTAGTGGTCAAGGCTTTGAGTTATTGATCAGAAAGTTGAGGGTTCAAATTCCAGCATGAACAGGCTGCCTCTATGGAGGCCATGAGAACGACTTTCAACCTCAACTTGCCAAATTAGTACATACTGTACACACTATATGGACAAAAGTATTTAGCCAAACCTGATAGTTATTGAATTGAGGTGTTTCAATCAATCAATCAATCAATCAGGCCCCTCATCCCCAGTGAAGGGCAAACTTAATGTTTCAGCATACCAAGACAATGCTATGCTTCTATGCAACTTTGTGGCAACAGTTTGGGGATGGCCCATTTTTCTCTTTCTACATGACTGTGCACCAGTGCACAAAGCAAGGACTATCAAGATTAAGATTCAGTTATATGTCACTTGTAGCTTACAGCGCGGTGATTTTATAATTTGTTTTGCATATTCCAGTTAAGAAGCTGGGATCAGAGCGAAGGGTCAGCTGAAATACAGTGCCCCTGTAGCAGGTACGGTCAAGGGCCTTGTTTAAGGGCCCAACAGTGGTAGCTTGGTCATGCTGGGGCTTGAACCTCCAACCTTATGGTCAGTAAGCCACAGAGCCAGAAATGGCCTGAAAACCGCTATAAAGACATGCTTTGATGAGTTCAGTGTGGAAGAACTCAACTGGCCCGCAAAGAGCCCCGACCTCAACCCCACTGACCACTTTTGGCATTAACTGGAACGGTGATTGTGAAGAGTGCAATCACCGCTTCGCCTTCTCGTCCAACATCAGTGTCTCACTCACTCATCGTCTATATACAGGGTCGCGGGGAGCCTGGAGCCCCTCCCAGGAGACTTACAGTACAGGAGGGCACTGTAAGAGGCGGGGTGCTAATCCATCCCAATGCGCACTCACACACATTGCAGGCTATTTGTGAATGCCAATTAGCCACGTCTAATCTGCATGTCTTTGGTCTGTGGGAGGAAACCGGAGTACCTGGAGGAAACCCACCAAGCACATGGGGAACATGCAAACTCCTCGCACACACAGGCCTGAGGCGGGAACAGAATGGTGCAAGGTGACAGTGGTAACCACTAAGCCAACGTGCCACAGTGCTCAGAATGAATGGGCACAGAAACACTCCAAAATCTGGTGGAGAGCAAAAGATTTGCCCTTTCCTACAGTACGCAGTGCCGTGGTGGACAACGCATGTGGTCCAGCTGACTTTACTGTACAGCTGTCATTTTACCTTTCACTAATTTATACCCTAATATTCATAATAATAAATAGTAATCGATCAAAGAAAACACTTCTGCACTGATCCTCAAAGGAAAGAGATACACTTAGGGCCCTTCCGAGAAGAGTGGAAGCTGTTGCAGCTGCAGAACGGAGACCAACTCCATACTGAATTTGGATACAATGTCCTTGCAGGTTTGGTCAAGTACAGCACTTTTATCCACATAGTGTAAGACATATAATAGATACAGTATACTACATACAGTAGGTATGAGTGTGTTCTATTGTGAGGGGGGAAATGAAAATGCACCTGGCATTGAGAGAGAGAGAGAGAGAGAGAGAGAGAGGACTTACCGAGAAGCCGGCCCAGAATGGACAGGAATGCCTGACCCTGGGAGAGGTAGTAAGAGCCAAAGCGGCGAAGCTCACCGCCAGGATTAGACTCCCGAGCACCATCTGCGCCACCCCGAGCGACAGCATGAGGCGAGTCCGCGTCCGGAGCTCCCTGAGCCGGGAGAGGCTGCGGGACAGCGCCGCCGGACTCAGAGAGCCGCCTCCTGCTCTGGGCATGGCGTGCACGGGCATCTCGCCGAAACCGGGTCGGAACCTTCGAGCAACAACTTCAACTTCCCGATTCAGAAATTCAGTTAGTTATCCAACAACAGCACGTAGAGAGACCCGAGAGCGCACGGAGAGCATCCTGGAGATGTGTTCCCAAAACACACACACACACACACACACACACACACAAAACGTTCACCTTTTTAATGTTACACACTGCCTGCTGTGTGTGTGTGTGTGTGTGTTGAGCAAGTATCTCCAAAGTAGGTTTGGAAAGAAGGTTATCCGGAGAGGGAGATCTTTTTTTCTTTATTTTTTTTTTATAAGAAAATAATAATAATACAAAAAAAAAGCGCGCGCGCGCACAAAACGAAACGCGCACTTTCTTTGAGGACGCGCGGATTAGAGGTGATCCATCATCGCACCCGCGCGAGAGCAGCGCGGATCCTGGAGTCAGCACGCGCCCTCGTCGCTACCAGGTGGTAGAGCGCGTACATCAAAGGAGATGGAAACAAAATGTTACAACGCAGAACGGAATTCAAAGCGCGCGTGGTGTAGAGATGCTGGATGCCGCGTGCGCGTCCGCAGGTGATGCAGTGTGTGTGTTAAAAGGCTGCATATGGCGCGTTCTCTCTCTCTCTCCCTCCCTCACTCACTCACTCACTCACACACACACTCTTTCTCTCTCTCACACACTCTCTCTCACATACACACACACACTGGCGACACCAAGGACACGAACACCATCACCGACTGAAGGAAGACATAATGTCGGGTTTCGGTGATGGATGTGTTTAAAAGACGCTTCTTGGACATCTAGGTCGCTCTCTCTCCATCACACACCTTCTAATGAGGACGAGAAGATGAAACATGTTTATTTTATTTTATTATATATATATATATTGTGTGTGTAAAACACGAGCCGCACTCAACAGTGTCGCATTTAAACAGCAGCGCGTGTTATCGCCGTTTTCTTTATTTTTTTCCCTTTTCTTTTTTTTTTTTAACATAAGGCATGAGATATATAAATGAGGTCCGTTTGGGATTACGAGACGTGTAAAATATCTTCTAGGACATCGCCACCTAGGGGGCAAACATGAGAACTGCATAATTGCGCCAGTGCGGGATGTGAAAACTGATCCAAATATACTGTACTGTGTGTGGGAAGGAACGTGAGAAACCAGCCACACACGTCTCAACACACACACACACACACACACACACTTAGAGATAAGGTTATGGACGTGTACCTGTCCTCATCTCTGGAGTTCAAGAACATCAAGAATACATTTGTACCTGATTTTATTTATTTATTTATTTATTTATTTATATACACAGTAAAATGCAGACAATGTGTAAAAAGCTACTTCGGAAGTGTACGCAACATAAACTTGACAACGAATTCAAGTTCAGCCATTTTGGAGAGATTATTTTATTTGTGGCTCCAAAAATGGCCATTTTTCAGTGTTCTACTGTCTCGCTTCAAACAATAATCAATGAGTGCAAATCATTCATATTTCTTTATGAGTGTTGACACTAAAACTGGTGTAATCTTCTAGAAGTATATGACCTGTAAACATTGAAGGTTAAATTGTTTTTGGTAAAAGCTTATAAAACAAAAATTCTGTAATAATACACTTTTTAAGGTTTATATCTTTTCATGTGAAATCTAAATCGGCCAAGTTTCACCTGAATGACAGTGAAGGCCGAAAGACTTGTATTTAAAAAAGTTACGGACACTACACAAATGGGCATGAAATTCAGTTTATTATTTCATTCTATTTTTTGTATTTATAGAAAAAAAAATGAAGCATAGATCGGGAGATAAGAAGCATTAAGTATTATGAAAAAATGGTGTTATATGATCCTATCTGAAAATTCACTTTTTAGCACCAAGACCATGTGTTTGCTGACAATGAGTGGCCCTGAGGCTACAAATCACTCATCTATCGTCTATACCGATTTATCCTGTATACAAGGTCGCGGGGGGCCTGTCGCTGGAGCCTATCCCAGCAGACCTAGGACATGAGGCATGGAACACCCTGGACGGGGTGCCAATCCATCACAGGTCACACACACACATACAGCAATTTGGGAACCCCAATTAGGACGTCTAATCTGCATGTCATTGGACTGTGGGAGAAAACCGGAGAACTCAGAGGAAACCAACCAAGCACGGGGAGAACATGCAAACTCCATGCACACAGACAGGCGGGAATCTAGTACGCTACCGTACCACCTGTAAGCCCCACCTCTGTGCCTTAAATTCTTCCTAAAGCTTACAGGTGGTACGGTGATAAACACTAAAAAGTAAGACTGCAGCAATGAGGATTTTAGCTTTCAGTTAAACTCCAGAATTATTGCAACGCTTTAAAAGAACGATCAACGAGATATCTAATTATTCATCCTTAGTAAAGCTCTTCAGAATCACTGCATATTTAAGTCCATCCCAGGTACACCTATCAGCATAGAAATATTTAATCATAGAATGAAAGTGATCTGTCAATCATTTACTCTTCTGGAAAACACACCATGCAAGATAACAGCTGCAAATTCAATGTTATCAAGAAGTGCAGAATTCTAGTATGGAAAGCCCAAAGCGAGTCTCAAATCTGTGCTCACATACTGAGAAGTGGGTTGTGTTTGTTTCTTCATATCCAAGTAGTTTGCTCTTGAGACTTCCCCCCTCATTAGCATCACGCTAGCAGGAAACTCTATACCCCATCTCTGCATTCTCTCCTTCCTGTCCTGCTTTAAGTAGGAAACTGACCCAAAACACACCGAGCCGGAGGAGGATGGGGAGGAAATGGATGCGCTGTGGGATTTGTCACTGCTTCATGTCTGGGAGGGAGGAGATTCAGCACACTTAAGACGGTCTCGCTGTCACTTTTCTTTACCAGTGTTTTAGAGAGGAACGCAGTCATGTCACAGGAATGCAGCATTTACATGAAGAATAAGCAGAGAGAAAGAGGGAGAGAGAGAGACTGCTTCATCTCTGTCATGAAATGCATGTGAAATATGAACAGAGACAGCGACACAAGACATTAAGTACAGAAACCACAAGAGACACATGCTGTAGAATATGTAAATGAAAGAATATGTAAAAGAGTAAGACTATATTAAATAAAAATATATTTCTTTCCTTCTGTTGTTCTCAATAGCAGATGAATGAAAAGAGAGTTAAATAAAACAATATAAAAAGATTTCAATATAAAAATAAACACTAACATACAGTACCTGCTTGTTCTGACAAATTAGATGAGTTTTCTTTTTGTTGGACTACAGAGCCTGAGAGTTAAAGGGAGAAATAAGAAATAAATGCATACAGAAGATATGTTTTACTACATCGAGCAAATCCGGTTTTATACGAGTCTATGTTGTCATTCATTATATCATAATATAATCATTTTTAATTCATATAGTCTGTGTTCACTACACAAAGTTCAATATTTCAAGCCTTTTTTATTATTAAAAAAAAAAATCTAGTATCTGAAAATATTAAAATTTTTCCTAAGATAAGATAAGATAAGATAAGATAATATATAGCTTTATTCGCCCCACAGTGGGTAAATTCTTAAAGAAAAGAACTTCTGAAAACCACGTCCATTTATGCACTTAATACTTGATCGAGGTTCCTTTAGCACGAATTACTGCATTAATGCGCCGTGGCTGGAGGCGATCAGCCTGTAGCACTGCTGAAGCGTTATTAAACACCAGTTTGCTTCGATAGCAGCTTTCAGCTTGTCTGTACTGTTGGGTCGGGTGTTTCTCTTCTTCCTCTTGAAAACAGCCCGTAGATTCTCTTTAGCGTTGATGTCAGGCGGGCTGGCTGGCCAATCAAACACAGTAAGTTAGTGGTGGTTTTGGGACTGTGGGCGGTGCTAAATCCTGCTGGAAAAGTAAATCGACATCTCCATAAAGCTGGTCAGCAGACAGAAGCACAAAGTACTCTAAAATCTCCTGGCAGATGGTTGTATTCACTTTGAACACCAGAAGACGACGTGACACCCCAAAATCATCAGCGACTGTGGAAACCTTACAAGTAACTTAGATTCTGTGCCTCTCCACTCAACCTCCAGACTCTGAGACCTTGATTTCCACATGATGTGTAGAATTTACTTTAATCTGAAAGAGGACTTTGGACCACTAAGCCACGGTCACAGTTCTTTTTCCCTTCAGCTCAGGTAAGACGCCTCTGATGTTGTCTCTGGTGCAGGAGTGGCTTGAAGATGTCTGCGAATGGTGGCTCTTGATGCACTGGACTCCAGCCTTACTCCACTCCAGTCTCACTCAAGGTCTTGAAACAGCTTTGCTTGACAACCTTCTTCTTGAATATGCCTCAACACAGCACTCTGGAACAGTCAGCAGTCTTCCCCATGTGTGTACTGAAATAGACCAAGAAATACACGCTATTGGTACTGTATGAATAATAATTTATTCAGACCCAAAATGAAATATTCGAATATTTTGAGATATTGGATTTTTGGATTTTCATGAGCTGTAAGCAGTAAAACATTAAGAATGGCTTAAAATATTTCACTCTAAGGGATCTAGAATATATGAGAGTTTCTGTTTATTTAACTATTTTTTACAATATTAAAATAAAATGAAGTTGTTGTTTTTTTCAGCTGAGGGGTGCAGAATGAAGGCACAGGGCCAGTGGCACGACTTTATGGATGAAAGCAATTTCAAATACAGTATATTGATACACACAGCATTGTCTCATCCTGTATCTCTGTTTAAAATAGACCTTTAAAACGCAGACACGCCACCCAGCCCTAATCTGCCACAAACACACTTAAAAACTCTTAAGTGTTTGTCTTTTGTCCCTCCACGCTGGAGAACCAATCAGCTAAGTGTTATTCCAGGCAGAACACACAGAGACAACTGAAGAAGACTGATTAGTAAGAATACTGATTACGGGTGTCCATGCAACACATTCTTAAACAAACAACAACAAAAAAAGGTAGAACTCGTGGTTTTTTTTTTAAAGCTGTCCTTGTGTCTTCTAATGTAGAAAACATCAACTGAGTGTGTCCTTATTGGAAAGGCTCCAAGTAGAACAAACAGGGCCAAGTGAAGAGCACTGATTAGAAAGGATGGTGATTAGGAGTCTCCATGCCGAGCACTCTTTAAAAAATTAGAAGTGTTCTAGTGTTGTAAACCCGTCAGCCAAGTGTTTTCAGCAAGTAGAAGCTTTTTAGGGAATTAACAACCCTATGTCTCAGTGAGACGGGCCATGGATACGCGGCCAGAACGTTATATTATTCGTAATATTAGAAACCTGCAGTACGAAACAAAAATTACGTCTTAGCAAGTGAAAAATTGTTGAGTCTAAGCAAATAAATATAATGTACATATAATATATAACTGCTTCAAAGATAAGATACGACAGACCAAATTTAAGATTATTAAGCTTATTTCTAATTAAATGTTACTAAAAATGTTTTTCAAGAAACAAATTCTTAAAAAACGAGCTAAATATATAACATAATATATAAGGAGCAGGTGGCCTAAACGGTTAAGGCTGTGGGTTACTGATCGGAAGGTCGTGGGTTCAAGCCGCTACTGCTGAAGCCTTGAGCAAGGCCATTAACCCTTTCTAGGGGGCGCTATAATATGTATATACACACACGACAAATAATTGAATTTTGTTAATTATCTGCCAATAAAAGAAGACATTTTTTGCTTGCAATTTTAGCAACATTTGACTAGAAATAAGTGTAATAATTTTATATTTTACATTTTTTCGAGAGTAAAAAATATATTTCAATTGCTAAGATAAAATATGAGAATGTGATGTGGCCTAAAATGGAAAACTCCATCCTTTCAAGTTTCCTCCATTGGGTTCACCATAGCACTGTTTTTAGGAGTGTATGCTCAGAGGAAGAGTGTGATTTAAATGGATTTTTCTTATGTATTTGTCACAGATTTTGTTCAACATGTTAATTTTTACAATTTTAACTCAATGTAAGTGACACAGTTTGTCCAAAACAATAGACTTTACATGGATGTTCAGATTGTCTGCGTGGTGATAATATTTTTTATATAGTGTTATAAAGCATGTGTGCAGTGTTTGGCACGCATTATATAAATGTCAAAATGTTAATCACTTTTTTTTTTTTTTTTTTTTTGCAAAACTTACATCATCACATTTTTGTTTCCTGGGTGCTGTGTCTGCATCTTTTATTTTCCAGACCATTGCAAATCAGCGAGACGCTTCACACTAATATATGGAACCTGCTGATTCTGTACTGTACGCTGTGCACTTAGTGCGAAAATCAGAATAAAGACCAACACCTGACTTATATTGGATTTTCATTTGTTTATGCAAAAATCAAGCTTTTTTCCCCTTTTAAATAAGACTTTCAAGCGTGTGTGTGAAAACTAATAACATGAGAAAAAGCCAGCACTCTTTCCGTTTCCAGTAACTCATTTTCGGACCTGGTTGCACCGAGCAAAACAGACAGATAGCTTCTACTGTATAATACCGTCATGAGTACATCATGATGTGGACAGAAATGATGCTCGGGCACATCATGATGCTTCGGAGCTGATGGATCTTACTGATCGTCTCCTGCGATTTACCGTCATAATAAATCGCATTAAAAGACTCGGGGTGAAGGACAGAGACAGCGGTGAGGTGGATGGATTACAGCGTCTGTTCCCTTCTCTTCTTTTAATGCAGAATTGCTGTAATATTGCCACAATAAGCGCGGTAATACAATATGCACAGACATGATGGAAGTAAAATTACACCCAATAGTTTTCGATGATGAAATGCTTGCACTAAAATGTGACAATACTACTTAGGTCCATCTTTAAGCACGGCTATGACCTTTCAATAAGAAGCCTGGGGGTCAACTTCTGAAAGTCGTCTCCGCGCCGTTTGAGAACAATAACGCTCTCACTCTACGCCTGAGCCGCTAAAGGAAAGCCAACAAAATATTAACCGAGTATTAATAGCTCAACCGTACATGCTGAGAAATGTATTTTATCATGAAACTCCCGGGGTTCATTTACTTTCTGGCATGTCTGTGTAATGTCTTCCAAAGAGCTCCAGAAGCCTTGAGAGCAGATCATCACACCCCTCAGATAAGGCACATAATTCATATTTTAATTAATAGCGATGTGGAATTGAGACTCCGAGGGCATCAGTCTTATCTCCAAACTGAGAGACGTCACATGCATAATTCTGCGGCGTCTTTCTCTCACTCTCTCATGCTCTCAGACAGACGCTCCCACGGGTTCAGAGGCACGAATGCCAGCCGAGCACCCACTGCTGATCCAATGAGTCAGCACACACACACACACACACACACACACACCATCATTTCTCACAAAAGCTACCATTTAACGCCCACGCGTCAGGAAATTAAAGCATAGTCAACTTTTCTCTGCCTGCTGTTGGACATGGAATGGAATGTGGACTCGGGTCTCAGGCTTTCTCTTCATCAGAATCACTCCTGATGTCAACTTTACTGGTCAGCAATCTAGTCTCAGACTCTACAGCTACTGTAGACAGCGGTCTAGACTTAGACTCTTGGTTATGAGATACTAGTCTAGACTTAAATTTTAAGGATCAGAACTTTTGGTCTCATCTCAACTCTGAGTAATGCAACTGAGATTAGTGATAACTCAACGGCTCAAGGCTGGAATTTACAATGGAACCTGAAATTAGACTCTGGACCTGCAGTAGGTAGCCTTGGATGCTGGACTTGCTTCAGACTGGATATTTTGAGACTTTTAAACCAGTGTCTCAAATTTTAGACACAGACTCCACTGGAGATGCAATGGCTTGAGGCATTATTCAAGTCTCTAAAGTGTCTAAAGTTTATGGTCCAAACAATGGCTCTATGGTTTGGAACTTTGGACTGGACTGGGCAAGAGACACTGGTCTAGATTTCTCTGAGAGTAGGAGTAGGCTTGAGACTTGACCTGATCGTGAGTCGGGCAAACTAGACTTGATCTTCATATACATGAGAAGTGCTCTGGACTCCGGACTCGACCTTGATCCTCAATCTGTCTCACTCTCAACTAGGCAGGCTGGGATGCTGGAATCACACTCTGTGGTTTGAATGGGTCATCTCAGATTGGTACTCTTGACTTGACTCAGATTAAATGGTTTGGGAACTCTAGACCGGACTCAAATCTAATCTCAAATCTGATTCTGGACTGTATGGCTTCAGACTGTGGCATGAGAGAGTTTTGCACTATAGCATTGGGGTTTTATCTACTCACTCACCGTCTATACCACTTCACCCTGTATTCAGGGTCCTGGAGCCTATCCCAGGAGACTTAGGGCACAAGGTGTGGTACATCAAGGACAGGGTGCCAGTAAATCGCAGGGCACAGGCAATTTGAAAACACCAATCTAACATTAAGAGGAAACAGGAGCATTCGGAGGAAATCCACCAAGCACAGGAAGAACATGTAAACTCCATGCACACAGACCCTGAGGTGGGAATCGAACCCGGACCCTGGAGGTGTGAGGTAACATCGCTAACCACTAAGCCACAGTGCTGCCCTGAGTATTAACTCTTAATCCAGAAAATCTTCTGGTTTGTCTTAGTCTTAAACTGGGCTCAGTGGAGAATCCGTAATCTTACATATGAAAGTGAAATAATAAATAAATCTGAAACTTTTTTTTTTTTTTTTTAATGGATCTATTTAAAGAACTGGAAATCACCAGACAGATGTCAAAAAAGAGACGTCATAAAATAGTAGATGTATATTATATACCGTGTCCTGTTATTGCCCAGATATGAAGTCTAACATACAGTAGTTGATGTTTTATAGGGTTGATTAGCTCATGCGCCGGGAAATAAACCTTTAAGCACTCGGAGTAAAGTTGTAAGACTGGTCTGACACACTAAGCTCTTCCCAGCGTGGGACTGTTTTGTATTATGCAGTGATGATGACACTATTTACAGTGTGTGTCTTTGGCCTTCTTGTAAAGTTTAGTTTTATGCTTGATGTTCTGAGCGATCGCTTCTAAGGCTTGTGCCTGCTTTTTCTACTCAGCTTTCAGATCTGGTGTTTCTGTTCTTGATCTGGCATTTGGAAAATCTTGGCCTACTTTTTATGACTCTTGCACTTGGACCTCTCATTTTGTCACGTCTTTGCCAAAGCCCTGGGGTATGTCTGAGACGAGCATTCTGAGTGATGCTGTACAATACAGACTACAACAGCAGCTGTCGAAACGTTTGCTCAGGTCAGGACGAGGTCACCGCCTTGGCCGTCAGTCTGAATATGATGCTCACGCTCGCAGACACCTAATTACTTACTTGAGAACAATTTTCACTTGCAATCTCACACACACTTGGTCTGTAGTGAACCTCTTGGCTGGTGCAAAGCCTGAAAAAGCATATTACAGGGAAAAAGCCAACTGAGGACTTAACCCAGGCTTAGAGAGGGATTATAGTAATGGAACAGTGGGTCTGTGATCACAACGGCAACACTGCGCTGAAAATACACAGACGAGACTTGTGCATGGCGTATATACAAATAAAATATTAACCATAATAATTAATAATAAAAAGACACATATAGAAAGACTGGGACACAGAAAATGAGAAATCATGAGGCATTATGCATTATGAGGCAAATAACATTGTTCGTTCTTTTTTTGGGGGGATTTTTCCCCGATTTTCTCCCTAATTTAGTCGTGTCCAATTCCTCCCCGTCACTAGGGGGCTCCCACATTAAGGCTACTACCACCACTCAGCCGGGCGGGCCGAAGACTATCACGTGTTTCCTCCTCCTCCGAACCACGTGACGCCACGTTCAACAATTCTTTTTTTTTTAATTAACTTTCTTTATTAGAAGTTATTTCACAGGTGACATAATATTTCAATACAGCAGACATAACTTCCACTTTGCTTTTTGTTTACCCCATTGTATCCCTCTTCCAATCCCCTGTGTTCACACATCCCACAGTTCTGATTAGACAGACAAACTAATTAACGACGTAAGTGTAAAACAAAAACAAACAACAACAACAACAAATAATAATAATTAATTAATAAAAATAAATAAAAAAAAGGGGGGGGGAGGGGTTGCTCAGTCAGCACAGTCAGGAAGAGATGTCAAAGAATCAAAATGTTTTAAGAGAGGCCTCCAAGTCCTTTCAAACAAATTTAATGAGCCGTTAAGGAAGAACCTAAGCTTCTCAAGTTTAATGGACATAAACATTTCTTTCACCCATCTATTATGAGTTGGAGGTTGAGATTGATTCCACTTGAGGAGTATCAATCGCCTGGCCAAAAGGGTGGCAAAGGCAAGAACAGACTGCAGGATTTTGGAGGTACAAGGTTGTAGCGCGGTGCCGAACATAGCTAAAAGTGGGTCGGGGGGGATAACTGTGTTGTATGCCTTACTAATAGTTTTAAAGATTTCAGTCCAAAATGTGGCTAGTCTGGGGCAGAACCAAAACATGTGAGAGTGGTTGGCTGGAGACTGTTTGCATCTGTTACATGAGTCAGTCACATTAGGAAAAATCCGTGCAAGCCTCGGATTTGTATAGTGACCTTTATTTACAACTTTACATTGTAGGAGACCGCGCCTCGCACAGATTGAGGAAGAATGAACCAGTTGTAAGACATGGTGCCAATATTCATCAGATTCCAAGCTCTTGCTCCAAAGAATTTTTGAGAATGAGTGTTGGGCAGTTGATAAATTAATACGGCTATAAATGTTGGAGATTAATCGCTTTTGTTGAGGGTCAAGAGCTAATAATGAATCAACCAAGGTTTCTGGAGGTCGACTAGGGAATTTGGGGTTCTGATTCCGAATGAAGTGTCTTATCTGAAAAAAACGAAATAGGTGGGATTTAGGCAACTTAAATTTTCTTGAAAGTTCCTCAAAAGACATGAAAGAACCTTGGCTATAAAGGACCTTAATTTTTGTTAGGCCTTTGTCGGACCAAGTGCGAAAAGTCAAGTCAGTGCAAGAGGGTAAGAATAGGAAATTGTTTACAATGGGGGAGAGGTCTGAGGCCCTATGAAGACCCAGGCTTTTCCTAGTTTGAGTCCAGATTCTAAGAGTGTTAGACACCACTGGGTTTGAGGTAAAGTTGGAGAAGGCCAACGGGAGTTGGGCGCAAACCAGGGAAGAAAGAGAAAACTTAGAGGATGCAAGTTCCATGTCCACCCATACTGGGCGCCCCTCTGTTGTATTGTTGACCCAGTATAGACGTTTTTGAGCGTTACAAGACCAGTAATAGTGTACAAATTAGGCAGTGCCAAGCCACCTCGATCTTTTGGGAGCTGTAGTACCCGTTGTAGGCGCTGGGCTAGAAAATCTTTAGGTCCACATTTAAGAGGGAAATGGGTCTAAAGCTGCTACATGCTAGAGGGTCTTTATCACTCTTAAGCAGGAGAGAGATAGAGGCCTCCAGCAAGGTGGGAGGCAAATGCCCCTTCATGAAAGACTCATTCAATCGTGTTTAGGGGGTTATCTCCAGCCCAGACCTCTACAGGACACTCTGAGGAATAGAGGTTAGAGTAGAAGGTACTAAATATCTTATTTATTTCAATAGGATCGGTGGTGGCCTCACCAGACGCCGATGTAATCTTGGGAATCATTCTGGACAATGCAGCAGCACGTGCTTGCTGTGCCAGTAATCTTCCTGCTTTGTCCCCAGTTTCAAAGAACCGTTGTTTAGCTAGGAATAACTGCTTTTGTGTTTTATTTGTGGAAAGTAAATAAAATTTAGACTGAAGCTGAAGCCGTTCTTTGTAGAGAGCAGGGGTTGGGTCCAAGGCATATAAACCATCAATTCTGAATATTGCTTTGGTGAGCACCTCAGACTCCGCCCTTTCTGCCCTCCTCAAAGTTGAGACATACGATATAATTTGCCCTCGCATAAAAGCTTTAAATGTTTCCCATAGGGTATGTCTGGATATTTCTGGAGCATCATTAGTATCAAAAAACAATAAGGATGTATATGAAGGAAATCTTTGAAAGAAGTTTGTGCTAACAAAGAGGAGTTAAGCCTCCACTGTCTGGGGGAAAAGACATGATTAGGAAAGCCAATGTCTACCGATACTGGGGTGTGATCTGAGATTACAATGCTATGATATTCACACCGATGGACTTCTGATAAGAAATGATTATCTAAAAGAAAAAAATCTATCCGTGAATATGAATGATGGACGTGCGAAAAAAAGGAAAAGGCACTGCCTGAGAGGGACCTGGCCCTCCATGGGCCAAATAAACCTAACCTGGTCTTGTATGCATCAATAGCCTTAGCTGATTTGGATAACACCTGGGAGGTAGCAGAAGACCTATCCAGGGAGGGGTTTTGAACTAGGTTAAAGTCGCCGCCAACTATTAAGTAATGGTCGTCAACCCTGGGAAGAGAGGAGAAAAAGCTTGTGAAGAATTTATCATCATCCTATGCAGGTGCATGAACACATGCCATAATCACAGGTTTGCCACATAATCTGCCCGAAATAATTACAAATCGACCATTACGGTCTTCAATAGAACTGGACAACTCAAATGGAACATTCTTGTGTATAAGAATGGCTGCGCCTCTCGCCCTTATTGGGAACTTAGAATGAAATACATGACCAATCCATGTTCGCCTTATACGGTTAACGTCTGTGGAGCAGAGATGAGTCTCTTGTAAAAAGAGGATATCACCCCTAATCTGTTTTAAATGTGTCATTATTTATTACGGTACTGGGATGGTTGACACCCTTCAGATTCCAGGAAATGAAACGAACACTCTTACTCCGGGTCATCATTTAGTAAAGAAATAAGGAGTAGCACCTCTTCCAAGACTGACGTTGCTTCCGAGCAAACAAAAAGGGGGGAAAAAAAACAAAAAAACACACACACACACACACAAGAGAAGAAGAAGAAAAGAAATAAGAAAAAAAAGTGGTATATATATATATATATGAACACATACCTCATTGCACGCGGGCAGGGAAAAGAAGCCTAAACTTCACTCCTTTCTGATAGAGGGCTTGCTTAACTTCGTTGAATGCAGCTCGTTTCTTTGCAGTAGCGGCGCTGACATCCAGGTATACCCGTATTGTTGTATCCCCGCATTTCAGCCCGTTTTGCCTAGCCCAACGCAACACCTTCTCCCTCTCCCGAAAACGGTGAAAACATATCACAAAAGGCCTGGGCCTACCATGGGCCTGGGTTTAGGGGCCAAAGAACGATGAGCCCCCTCAAGCTCCGATATGAACTCGGTCGGGTCACGCCCCTTTTCGCTGCCCTCAGGGATATTGATTAACCGGAGGTTGATTCTGCGGGACCTGTTTTCAAGATCGTCAACATGGTCTCGAAGAGACTTATTTTGGGCTTCTAGCAACTTCACAGTCTTTTCCATGCTCGATACCCGTTCAAAGTTATCCCCCACGCGGGTTTCTATAGCAGCGAGGTGGCCATTAAAGTTATTCACCGTCTCGCGGAGAGCATCCACCGAGGTCTGTATTGGTTTGATAAGCTCCTGAATTAAAGTCAACATGTCGCTTCGAAGTGAGGCTCGCTGTTTCTTCAGTTCAACAACTAGCTGACTCGGTGACAAGACGTCTGGCACGTCCCTTATGGGTCCAGGTGAGCTGCTTGCAACCTGGTTATCCGCCACCATCTTGGCAAGTTTACTGTCTACAGTAGCAGCTCCGCCACGAGTAACCGGAGGGCTCGGCGCTTTACCTGTCTTGGGCTTAACACTACTCATTTCCGAACTGGGATAAAGATAGCACCGTAATTGGTAACTTTCTTAAAATAATTGCGGTGTTTACAGGGATAAATGACAAGTTTAACCGGGCGATCTCTCCAACACGGCTTTCTCCTACATCGCCAACACCGGACGTCCATCGTTCAACAATTCTAAAGAACACTGCACTGTAATATACTGTGTACAGCCAGATGTGTTAGTATCCTAGTACCTAGACACTGTGTGTTGGAATTACGGACGAGCTCTCGGGCTGTAGGGGACGTACTGTACTAGTATATACTGTAGAGTGGTGTGCGCCTAAATCTTTTGCCGCTCCTCACTCACTTCGGAGCTTCACTAGCTAGGCAGCCTCCCCTTCTGCAGGTGCGCGAAGGGGCATGACTGGTACAGTAATTAATCATCACTATACACACTGTATATATGAGATAACTGTAAAATCATTAAAGTATAAAAGAAAGAAAGAATAAAAGAATAAATAAATAAATAAAACTTTACAGCATCCGTTTTGCTTTTATAGATACTATTAAAAGAGATGAATATTTAAAATGTCTTTTGCATATACTGGAGTGTTTATGGGTTTTTTTTATTTGGAAATATTTCATTATAAGCACGACACATTTTCTTTCGGAAAAAAAAAAACACAGAAGGCTTTAATATTTAAATACTTTAGATGCTTAAATACACTTATACAGTGGAACCTCGGATTGCGAGTAATGTGGTTTACGAGTGTTCCCGTAAACCGAGCAAAGATTTTAAATAAATTTTTAATCAGAAACCAGTCACTCTCTCACCTTAACCCCCGCTCCCCCACCCCCGGTCACTCTCGCACCAATGGAAACACTTATCTGTCAGGATTTATTTGTACTTTTTTTTTTTTAAGGTAAATTTAATATAGATTAAAGATTAATAAATTTAATAAATTAATGAAGATTAATTTGTTTTATTTTCATTTTATAGATTGTATTAATTATTTTTATGTATTTATTTTTTGGGGCTGTGGAACGAATAATTTGAGTTTTCATTATTTCTTATGGGAAATGATGATTTGGTTTACGAGTGTTTTGGAACATGAGCCCACTTCCGGAAGGAATTATGCTCGTGATCCAAGGTTCCACTGTACTACTTTTACCATTCTTGAAATCTCAATTCCAATTAGTCAACAAGTATTGTTTTTGTTTTGTTTTTTAACCCATGTAAATGTTAACCTCATTCTCTATAGCGCTTCATCCTGTAGAGCATCGCAGGAATCCTGGAGCCGAGCCTATCCTGGGGACATGTGGTATGAGGCGAGCTACAGCCTGGAGTCAGGGGGAGGTTGGTGGTAATTCCCTTGCAGGCCACACAAGCATGTACTCACAGACTCCAGACAATTTGGGGACGCCATTTAGACTAATCTGTATGTCTTTGGACTGTGGGAGGAAACCGGAGTAGCTGGAGGAAACCCACCAAGCAGATGAGAACATGCAAACTCCCGACCCCGCAGGTGCGAGGCCACAGTGCTAACCACCACGCCACCACGTTGCTCTGTGTATGAATATACTGTGTGTGTTTAAGTGTGTGTTTATGTAATATCTTAAGTTTTCTATAACAACAACAAATGTGAAAAACAAATTTGGTGATTTGGTTCTTTTGTAAGCAGGCGTTTACTTTACATTTCTTTACATGTCAGGACTTTGTAATACTTAGAACAAAAGATGTAACATTTTCTGATACATGGGGAAAAAAACTTTAAAAGACTTTTTTTTTTTTTTTTGCAGTTTCTCACTAAGACAAACTGACGTGAATAAAAGATTTATGATGGAAGTGACGTCTCCTACAGCTTAAGTCAAAACCGGTACTAATTTGTTTTAGGGATGATCTAAACAATATATCCATCTATGCACAAAAAATATGACTAACAGTATGACTAAACTAGAAAAGTTAGAAACTAGAAAAGAGTAATGCGACACTTTGAAATGTTCTGTTTTTGGAAGACGATCCACTTTGGACTAATAACTTCATCAATCCACCTCCTGTCTGATTATTTTCCCATAACACCACACTATTTTTATTCTTTGAATCATTAAATCCTTTTCATGTATGGCATCCTTACTTTCCCTTAAGACGCGTTTCCTCTTGAGAAACACCAAATTCAATTAAAGGAAGAAATAAAGAGAAGATTCAGTCATATTTCAAGAGGCTGAAGAATTGAAACGAAACATTCATTCTTATTGTGTCTCGGTCTCCAGCGCCTCACTCATTCATGTGCAGTGTGACACGACTGGGTTCAGTCGCATTAAAGTCATCCGTCTTGCGTGTATCACTTAGAGCGGCTGCGATCGCTCAGCCGGAGCTAAGGAGCAAAGCTCGTCTGTCTGAATTAAGCGCTCTGTCTGTTATTTCCCGTGATCTTAGGCTTCCCCAGTAACCCGGATAACAGTGCTTGCGGGTAAGACATGATTATTTTTTATACAGGAAAGTCATATGTTGTAGGTTAGCCTCTATTAGGGTGTGGCAGTGAGATCACTGGACTTCCTCTTCTAACCTCATCAACCCAAAAGTTATTAAGCTCACATGACATAAGTGCTCCAGTTGATGTCTAATGTGCTTCAGATCTTGACTTGGCCGAAGAGACGTCTCGTAAAGACGCTTCACACTCACCAGCACCATGAGATTTGGCACTACGTAGTACTGTAAGATCCAGATCTTAAACTGCTGAGTGAGTTTACATTTTTTTTGTGTGTTTTTTTTTTTTGCAAGATTTAGTGAAACACAGCACCATGTATCCCAAGAACGTTCGCAAGCATGGCAGGAAGAAGAAAATAATATAATAATAATAATTATAATAATAATAATGATATAATTATACATTATTATTAATAATAATGACTTAATTTACATGTCTTTTCTAAATGTTTTGTTTGTTTTACGTTATTCATTTCCTATGGGACACAAATAGGAAATTTCGCCTTAAGAACTCTACCTCGGGAGATGTATTAGATTTGTGTGCCAGGGTACCGCTGTGTAGTGACGGAAAGTTGGAATCATTTTAGTGACTCGGTTCTTTGAATCTCGTTCATCAAAATGAACAAATCTTTTTTTGAGTCATTTAGTTCATTTCATTCTTTTGATCAGAAATGAAATAAAAATGTTGCATTTTCAATAAACAGACCCACAACACGTCTACACAAACACACATTTTAGCTAGAGTTCCAGTTATGAAAATATTACAATGCAGCTAAAGACATATTATAAACGGAATGAGCAGCTCACCATCATATCTTTGTTCTTTTGAATCTTTTGCACTTCATAGCGTCTATGCGAGTCACGTGACAACAGACCGAACGACTCGGACTTGAAGATTCGTTGAGGAGAACCGTTCGATTCTGTTTCGTCGCGTCGCGTCGCGTCTACGGGAGTCACGTGACAACAGAACGAACGATTCGGACTGGAAGATTCGTTGAGGAGAACCGTTCGATTCTGTTTCGTCGCGTCGCGTCGCGTCTACGGGAGTCACGTGACAACAGAACGAATGATTCGGACCAAAGACTCAAAGGTAACGACTCATTTCCTGTATTTCCTGTACGTTACCTGCGGAGGGTTTGCGATGATTTGCGCATGCGCGCCCAGTAGAGAATGAACGAATCACTCTCCGAGACGACTCGTTCTTCTGAGTCACGTTAAAGACTCGTTCAGAAAGAACCAATCGTTCACGAACCCTTCACGACCTCTGTGCCAAAAAAATAATACATAAAAAAAAAAAAATCCTCACATGTCATGTTCAGCAGCTCTGCCTTAAATCCAGAAAGGTTCCGCTGATGTTTACTGAAGGGAACATTCCTCGTATTTAGACTCACGCTGCTCTAATTCAGATTATTTACATCACCTGTGTGTACTCCATGCATCAGAGATTTGCAGATTTTCTTAAGTAAAAGCATCTGAGAAAGGGTTTTTCACTAGGTTTAACCACAAACACTTCCTTTTAAACTTTTGGGAAAGAAAATGTATGTATATGTTCAAGTCAATCCGGGACTCGTGATGACATTTCTGATGAAGGAGCACGTGAAACAGGCGACTGACGTTTTCAGAAGATTTCAAGCACAGTACGGTGATGAGACGCTCAGTCGCAGTAAAACGTTTGAAAGAAGGCACCTGTGAATGACAAAATTCTTTATTACTTGATGGTCCACCTTGTGTACATTTTCATTCCCACCTGTATATACGATCATGAATGTGTACATAGAAGCAGTATTTTCATATACATATATTAATGTAAAGCATTTTTCTACATCATTAATGCAGCTTAATTGTAATTTTTTTTTTAAATTGCAATTCTTGTTTGCTGCTTAAATGTTATATATTATGTGAACTGCTGCTACAACCTCCCTTTGGGATTAATAAATTACTATCTATCCGTCTATGATGATCCCGGTTGAGGTGTCTCGGAGCACAGCTCGGAGTCGTCCTCGTGAACATTCCGCAAGTGGAACGCCTGATCTTCAAAATCAACATCGCAAACTTGTGGAAGAGACGCATCTATCTGTGTGAACTGTACACACACTCATTCACCAACACCACTTGTAAATTACAGGAACTCGTCTGGGAGTTATTACCACATCCCCCGTACAGGCCTGACCTCACTCCAAGACATTTCCACACGTTTGGGCCATTACAGGAGTTCCTGGGAGGCCAGTGTTTAAGACGTGAATTAGACGGACAGTCTGATTAGAAGATCCGGCGTCTGAGAAAACCTTCTCCCTTGCTGGTGCCCAAGCACTAGTGAAACACTGGGATAAGTGCACTAGTGTAGCAGGGGATTATATAGAGAAATAAAGGAAGTTTTTAACGCTTATAACTGTGTTCTGTTATACCAAAAGTCCCGGTTTGACTCGAACAGCCCTCGTAGGACTTGTTCCCCGCCCCTTTTCTGTCAAATGTAATTGAAAAAAGCAGTTGAGGAAAAATAATCTAAAAAGGAGTCTTATAAATCCTATAACATATAAAACTAGACTTAGTGGCAATCATCACATTAATCACTCGTTTAATTGAATACAAATGGCCAGGACATGACTTTATGTCTCTCGGTTTAGTGATATTTTCAGAAAATATTGTGATTTTAATCAATCATGCATGCTCCCCTTTATTAACTCACCTGAGACACTGAAGAGTATTGTTTACTCCTCAAGCTGCTCCAGGACTGTGGCTCGTTTTCATGCAACATCTTGTGGGAAAATATCTTCATCCTCCCCGCTGAGCTGCTCTTCTATTAAAACAACAAGAAGTCACACTGCTCACACACTCCTGCTGGAAACACCACGAGACAGCTTTCAGCTTGGTTGACCCACTTGTAACCAGACAAAATGTGTCTTTAATCATTTGTGATGTTTCAGGCATGTGTGTGTGTGTGTGTGTGTGTGTATTAAAACACCACTTAAATATATCCTTCAGAACGTCTCTGAAGAAACATGAGATATCCATCAATGTGAGAAATGCATCACTTCATTCACCGTCCATCATCAGCTGTGTGTGTACGGAGGACGTGGTAGTAAATGTAATGCACTCGGGTCAGACTCGGGCTTCGGCACTTAAGCGTTCAGACCACGGTTTGGTTCTGTTTATGAGCAATCTGCTTACGGATTTTAATGGACACATGGATCAGCTTCCCAGAAATCCACTAACTGTTAGTGACGCTGAGATTTCAGGCTGATTTATATCGCAGGTTTAAACAAGATGGCTGCCGCGTGTGTCCTGCAGTCATCTGTCCATCACTTGTGCGATCAATGTGTTTTGGGGTTTGGATTTGGAGCAGCAGATCACAACAACATCAATCACACGGTCAGTCGGGCTCTTCATCCTGGTTCTGCATCAAATCACTAAACATTAGAAAACCAGTTTACTGGGAGGTTTCAGCTCTCACCTAAGCAATATAAATGTATACTGACTTTAATTCTCCAGATTTAAAAAAGTTCTAAAAAAATTTTTTTCTAAAATTAAAGACAGTGTTCAGGACAATACTGAACTATAAATACAAGACAGAAAAATGACCCAGTTTTAAACGAACTCGTTTAGACTCTTTATCTGCTCTGACTGATCGTGAGCTCGCACCTGGATTATACTGTAATTATGTAACTTGGCTAGCTAATAGCTAGTCCCCGCTAGCACATTATTATACTTCTGCTCTGCTTCTGGATCATCAGGTGAGGTGTGGATCAGGACACGGACCAAAAATAAAACAAAACGTAGAGCATTTTAAAGATGAAAACTGTCAGACTTTTTTTTGTTGTTGTTTTTTTGGACACACTACCTGCTTAGCACACACTACAAACCTTGGAGCATTGAATGTTACCATAGCAACAGATAAAAGAAAGTGTCATCCATGGCAGCAATGAATGAATGAATAAATTACTCTATCAAGGAATGAAACAATGAGTCGATCAATGAATGTATGAATGAGTGAATGAAAGTGAATGAATTAAACAATGATTGAATGAATCAATAAATCAATAAATGAATGAATCTGAGTTAATGAAACAATGAGTCAATCAATGAATCAGTGAATGAAGGGATGAAACACATAAATGATTGAAACAATGATCGAATGAATCTATGAATCAACCGAAGAATGAATGAATGGTAGAAACAGTGAAGGTATTGATGAATCCACTAAATGAATCAATCAATCAGAAGATGAGCAAATAAAATAATGAATAAATATTAATCAATCAATCAATCAATCAATCAATCACTCAATGAATGAATGAGTCGATTAATCGATCAAAGAATGAAACAATGCATGAATCGATGAATCACATACATGAATGAAGCAATGACTGAATGAATCAATCACTCAATGAATGAATGGAACAATGAATCTATAAATGTGTGAATGAATTCATGAATGAATTAATATGAATGAAAATGACAGAACCAATGAAACAGGTCAATGAATGGTCAACAAATTATGAATGAATGAAGGAATAATAAAATCATGAATAAATAAATGAATGAATCAATCAATCAATCACTGAATATTAAAAATCTTCCATTAGATGCCCTGGCTATACTAAGAGGTCTCTGAAGCGGTGAGTGCGTTCAGGGTTCCTTGTCACGGGCAGATGTCCAATCCAGGTGTTTCCTGCCTCACACCCTCAGAATAAAGCAGTTCCTGAAGATCAGTTTAGTTCACTAAGAAACCGACTGTAGATGAATACCTGAGATGCATGGGGTTGTACATGATCTCAAAAAAACTGAAACAAGAAAAGAGTGAGGTGTACAGTATACACAGCGCTGAAGATTTAACATATGATGAAACAATGGCTGATTAACTGGAGCTGTGAGCAGCCATGATGATTCGATGTCACTCCTCTAACTTGGAGTCGACTCTGACTTTTTCACTGATTGTGACTTATGAGTTAGGGAAATACGACCTCTAGTTAAATGCCAGATAAAATAGGAAAAGGTTGGTCTAAAACTTTGACTAATCCCTCATGAGAAAGTGAAAGTAAAAACGTACTGCGTGAGACGATAGATAAACCATTTTGAAATAAAATCCACAAGCAGGAAAACATCGCAGGAGTGATACCCCTCGTTAATCCATTCGGTAAGTCTCGCACCTGTGCTGAGTATTCGTTTTTATACTCTGCTGTTTGTGAAGTTTTGGGCCACTAAACCTCCAGGAGGCAGCTGGTGCCATTATCACCGTCAGGCGGTCGTGACGGGAAACTGCTGCGTCAGGGTGATTTGACGAGCAATCACTAATCGTGCCAAATCCGGAGCTGGTTTCGGTGTCCATCTTTTATTCTCCGCGGCACTCAAACCGCGTGACGGGAAATCATCGTCACCCTCAGATCTTGAAATTCATGTGATGAATAAACTAGTACATCTTGAGTTTAAGAAAAACAAAGCCGAGGCAAACAAGCAATCATGCTTATGTGCTGACTCGGCTTTAATCCGGGAAAAAAGGTTTCATTCATGTGGTTTTTCTGAGGCTGATTTTCTGGACTTTGACTAATTATCCAGTCAAATGAGATTCAGGTCAGTGTGCGAATCATAGTTAAGATTAATCATCTCTGAGTCAGGCACAGGAAAACGAAACCAGGTGTCTTGGGATACCACACACACACACACACACACACACATGGTAGGGATTTAATGCTTTTTTCCCCTCCCCTTTATTCACCATCTGAAAGACGGGGTCGGGTTCTGTGCCACGACTCTGATCGGACCTGACAGGGGCACCTGTGACGAAAAATGGTTTCTTCTGTCAGGAGATTGATTTGATTATAACTCAGATGACACTGAAACACACAAACTTTTTTTATTATTATTATTATTATTATTCTTGAAATCAAAAATTCTTGCCAAAATGGCAGTAACTTGTTCTCCCCATGTAGCCCGGAGGACCTGCAGGTTAAATGGCCTCTGCTACGCTAATGATATAGCTGTTGGAGATGGATGGATCATAGATGACTATAAGCCTATGACTCTAAAGTAAGTAAAAACAGACATACAAATATATTGCAACTGTACTCAAACACCCCCACTAATATTCTCCTGCTGCAACCTCAGGTTCTGGAAAGTTCCAAATTGCGCAGTTCCTTCATTGACCACTAGGGGCCCAAATAGAGAGTCAATCCCCATAGAAACTCATGTTAAAATGCCAAGCTTTACAACCAAATGAACATTTACAGCCTGGTGCAAAAAAACAAAACAAAACAAAACAAAAAAACAGTTTTGGTCTCCATGTGGGTGAGTTGAATGACCGCTGTATTGCAGGTTTCAAATCTCTAACTGTCCGCTGTGCATCACTTTCGCTAATCAGCTAACTGGAATTGTTGTAGTTTAACTTTCCACAAGAAATGCGGGAGGTGAAATGGGACGGCGTATAGGGCACGGATGTTCAATCAAATGCAAAGCTCATAGGATATAAATTAGCATTATCCACATTAGCATTTTAGCTACATTAAAGCTAAGCTTGTGTCAAGAGGCAAGTAGGCATTTTCAAACCAGCAGCCAGGTGCCTTCATTTTGCCCATTTATAGATTAATCAGGGTTTAGGACGGAGTCAGAAAACCTATGAGTGACATCACTGAGGGTTTGTCCAGTTCTTATACAGATATGATAAGCTGCACATGATGTGACACAAGGGATTCCTATACACTGTCAGATAATGCAATGACTAAGCTACTTTAAGTTATTTGATGCCGGTCTGCCACAAACACCTCCCAATTAGGAAGTGTGTTATATGTTTCAGTTATCCAACATATCTATTCATTACATTAATTAACACCAGCAATTATTTTGCAAAATGGAAAACTGCATTTGTTCAGGAAATGGTTTCTATTATCCCTGGATCAGAAGAATTAATATTTTACAGCAGTCACCAGGCTAACAATCAGCCTCCGTTCTACACAGGGCAGCGTCACACACCCTGAGCAAAGCGCTATCTGCCCTCTTCCTCATACATGAGCTCAATGGCTAGTGGTTTTTTTTTTTTTTGATGGGTGAAATAAATCTAAATAAAACCCCTTTCAATCAAACACCACAGCTTTGGTTTTCAACACTGTAGGGTTTTCATTTAATTGGATGAAACGTATATTCAGCTGGACTAGATCAATCTGGATGACTAATTTGCGAAAGCATACTCTTTTTTTTTTTTTTTTTTTATCTCCTTACTTGAAGTTTTCGGCTGTTAGCGGGACATCTGACAATGCATGAGCGCTAATCCATGGAATTCCAGATCCTTTTAAGAACTCAAAGACATGGTTGTGAAATCCTTTTGTCCTACTTTACTGTACCCAACATTTAGAAATGTAATATTTGTACACCCCAGTCTCTATATTGCAATAAAGATACGGCCATGCAGCGTTTATCTTTGTTTTGGCCCCGGAGACGGGAATAAATAAACTGATTTAAATGATAATCTGAAGTTGTTGTGAGAATTTTTCTGCAACAGGCAGAAATGAACTTTTGTCCTCACAGGGAGATGATTTTTCTCCTGCTTTTGTAAATTATGCAGTTGCAGTGTTGTGTGTGTGTGTGTGTGTGTGTGTGTGTGTGTGTGTGTGTGTGTGTGTGTGTGTGTGTGTGTGTGTGAGAGAGAGAGAGAGAGAGAGAGAGAGAAAGAGAGACCAACCCGCACTGTCTCTTGGCGTTACAAGCTTCATGCATCAATTACCCACATGCACAGACAGGTGTGTATAATGGAAACCGCTCTCCGAAGATAATCCCAGAACCCAGAGGGAGATGCTGAATTGAAGACACTGTAGCTGCTCCTGGTATTTCGTTTCGTTTCATTTCATTTTCGCCCCAAACCACCACTTAACTAACACTCCCTACAGACCAACACACTCACTCACTCACACAGTCCTTATGGCTCAGACAACATGGTTTCATGATTGCAAATTAAAGATCTATTCATGTTATATTTTACCCCAATCTCCACAAAAGTCTAAACACTTCAATGGCTGAATATTTATTTAGATCATGATATAAAAGATTTATAGAGGTTTTAAAAATTTTCAATCCACCCTCCCGAAAAGCATGCAAAACTAATTTCCTAAATGCAAATTTTCAAAAATTGTTAGAAACATTAACACAGAGCTGGTTCACTCTGCAAAGCCGCGAAGAAAAAGATGAAAGGAAACAGGAATAAATTCTTCCAAAGAGAGACATAAAGTGGCTCCAAACACTTTTAGATCAAAACTACAGAGTTTATACAGCACAGCAGTTTAAAAGCTGTCCATAATGTGATTTCTACACACATTGTGCTTAAATAAATACATACAGAAATTAATCTTCAATAATCCTCCCGCGTTTTATTTTTTTGTAGTCGTGCAAATTTTAAACTTTTAAATGAAGTCTTACGTAGCTACATTGTGTTTATATTGCAGCTGTACAATCACAAAAAGTATTTTATGTGTCTTATAAAACTCTTCGAGAATCATTGATAGGTCATTAAAAATCTTTAAAGTCTAATAAAGTCTTTAAAGAGCAGTGTTGGGGGACGTTACCTTTTAAAGTAACTAATTACATTACAAAATTACTGTCTTCAAAAAGTAATCAGTTACATTACTGCGTTACTTTCTGATAAAAGTACAGTGGAACCTTGGATTACGAGCATAATTCATTCCGGAAGTGGGCTCATGTTCCAAAACACTCGTAAACCAAATAAAATTTCCCCATAAGAAATAATGAAAACTCAAATAATTCGTTCCACAGCCAAAAAAAAAAATCAATACATAAAAATTATTAATACAATATATAAAAAGTAAAAATAAAACAAATTAACCTGCACTTTACCTTAAAAAGTTAAAATAAAATTCCTACAGACAAGTGTTTCTGTTTGTGAGGTGTGTGTGTGGAAAAGCCCCTTCCCTCGCCTCGTCTTACACAGTAAAACTCCTCCTCCCTCCCCCCACCTGACTTTTTAAGTTTCACAACAAACACACACAACGGAAACACTGTTTTAACGGGAAAAAGATCTCTCTAATGACACTTGCGTGAGCGCATACCAACGGAATCATTGCTGTAAAGTAAAAAACAAACAAACAAATGAACCAGCACTTTACCTTTGGAAAGAATCGCGACAGAGCAGAGTTTTCTGTGTAAAGCAGTGAGTGTGTGTCTGTATGTGCGTGTGAAGCCGGGCAGCAGGGTGTAAAGGCGAGAGAGCGTGTGTCGTGTGTGTCTGTGTCAAATTACGCATGCGCACACACACATAGGAGACACGCTGAAACAGAGAGGGAGATGTTGATTATACAAGAAAGAGACAAGCACGAAGACCGAGCAGAGGAGACGATTACCCACAATTCTGCAACGCAAGAGAGAGAAAAATCATTGGCTCAGTTGTGATCACGACACGCTCGGTGTCAAAACAAGAGCGCATGCATGATACATGATACTCGGCGCTCATAAACCAAGACTTGCTCGGTTTTTCAAGTCAAAATTTATTAAAAATCTTTGCTCGTCTTGTGGAAAACTCGCAATCCGAGGCTCCACTGTAACCAGTGCGAGTACTTTTCCATTGCAGAAAATGAAAACTCCTTTGTGTGTTGTTTAAGTCAAGACTTTTATAATAATTCTATCATCATCACTCAGCGAAGTTTGGCCCATAATCTGTTAACTACTAACAACCCCTATCTCATCTACGCGGTTTCGCGCGGTGGCCGTAAGTACGTTTCATCATGATTCACCACAAGTTTTGGCGCTGTGATTAAGTTTCCATCTTTCCGCGCATCGGCCCTCACAGTCAAACCGATGAGATTGGGGTATAACAGCAGGAATAACAGAGGGAGGCGGGTTATCGGGGGAGGGGCTTGTAGGATGACTTTCTCACACACACACACACACACACTAATGGATTGGGAATGACTGCTGTCTGGCTCACGGATTACATAAATTGTCTGAATAACGGATTACATTTTTGAAAAAGTAACTAAGTAACTGAATACTTGAATGGCGGAGCGAATGCGTTAGATTACTCGTTACATCAAAAAAGCAATCCAAGTACTCTATCGCGTTACTTTGTAATGCGTTACATCCAACACTGTTAAAGAGTTAGTGGCAGTTTTGGCAGAGTGGGTAAGTGTTAAGTCCTGCTGAAAAAGAAAATCTACACCTCCATAAAGCTTGTCAGCAGACAGAAGCATGAAGTGCTCTACAATCTCCTGGAAGATGGCTAGGTTGATATTGGACTTGATAGAAACACAGTGGACCAACATCAGCAGATGACATGGCGCCCCGAATCATCACAGAGTTTCAAACAACTTGAATGCTGGGCCTCTGAACAATGAGCAACGATCCGGTTTTATTTCTGTTATCTCTGGTGGAGGAGTGGCTTGATCCTAGGAATGCACTAATGCAGTTGTCGCTCATTTCCTGAAGACGTCTGCGAGTGTGGTGGCTCTTGATGCACTGACTCCAGCCTCACTCCTCTCCTGAAGCTCTCACAAGTTCTTGAATCAACTTTACTGGACAATTTTCCTAAGGCACCTTTTCTTAAAACACTTTTTCCATCCAGTCAACTTTCCATGAATACGCTTCGATACTGTTCTCTGTAAACAGCCAGTCTTTTTTTTATTTTTTTATGATGACCTTCTGTGGTTCATTCTCCTTGTTTCTGGGACAATTGTCAAGTCTTCCCCTTCCACATTCCTATTGATGTACAGAAATTATACTGAGAGACACACATGGTATTTATACGGTATGAATAGTAATTTCATATAATTCGAAATAATTTTGTTATATTTTGACATACATGTACTTAAAAAAAAATTTTTTTAATGAGCTTAATGAACTGTAATCATTAAAACAAAAACAAAAGCCTTGAATGATTTCACTTTTGGTGCATTTAATCTGGAATATTAGTTTCAAATATTGTTTTCAAATATTTAAAAGTTTCACTTTTGAATTAAAAACCTTTTTCATAATATTCACAGGTTTAAAAATGCATTGTATTTGTTTATTTAAAAAAAACAAATCAAAGTACTTTTGTTTCCTTAATAGAAGGATGTATAAAACTTTAATGAAACAATTTCAGATAGAGTTTGTCAAAGAACAATCAGTGAGCAGAATATCTAATTGTGTTAGATGGAGAGAGAGAGAGAGAGAGAGAGAGAGAGAGTGATTGGGAACGAGTCGACTCATTAATGAGAGAAATGATCTGGAAGTGCTAGAACATACAGTATTTGCAAAATGTAAAGAATTTTAGCATACAGACCTATCAAAGTAATAAAAATAATTAGATGATACGAACTAGTTGAAATAAAATATACAATGTGTAAAAACACGACAATTCGTGTTAACTCTCAGGTCAGATGTGATTCATAGAGATTCTTGTTTGGCAATTAAATTAATCAAGATTGTGGCGTTCAACAATTAAGAAATTGTTTTAGTTAATAGCCTAAATCCAAAAGGTTAGATACAAAAAATGTGTTTTTCATTAAAAAAAAAAAATGTTTGGTTTCATTTTCAATGTTATTCTGTCTTCATATGCACATCTAGAGAAAACATTAGTCTGCGGTGTTAGCTAGCTGCTAAGCATCTGGTTGTTTCCTAGCAACAGTGCTCTCACACTTCCCATTAGAAAAATATATTAGAGATTAATACTGATAATATTATAGCACTTCTTATATAATGTACAGGGTGGGCCATTTCTATGGATACACCTTAATAAAATGGGAACGGTTGGTGATATTAACCTCCTGTTTGTGGCACATTAGTATATGTGAGGGGGCAAACTTTTCAAGATGGGTGGTGACCATGGTGGCCATTTGGAAGTCGACCATCTTGGATCCAACTTTAGTTTTTTCAATAGGAAGAGGGTCATGTGACACATCAAACCTATTGGGAATTTCACAAGAAAAACAATGGTGTGCTTGGTTTTAACGTAACTTTATTCTTTCATGAGTTATTTACAAGTTTCTGACCACTTATAAAATGTGTTCAATGTGCTGCCCATTGTGATGGCTTGTCAATGCAACCCTCTTCTCCCACTCTTCACACACTGATAGCGACACCGCAGGAGAAATGCCAGCACAGGCTTCCAGTATCCGTAGTTTCAGGTGCTGCACATCTCGTATCTTCACACCGTAGACAATTGCCTTCAGATGACCCCAAAGATAAAAGTCTAAGGGGGTCAGATCGGGAGACCTTGGGGGCCATTCAACTGGCCCACGACGACCAATCCACTTTTCAGGAAACTGTTCATCTAGGAATGCTCGGACCTGACACCCATAATGTGGTGGTGCACCATCTTGCTGGAAAAACTCAGGGAACGTGCCAGCGTCAGTGCATAAAGAGGGAAACACATCATCATGTAGCAATTTCAAATATCCAGTGGCCTTGAGGTTTCCATTGATGAAGAATGGCCCCACTATCTTTGTACCCCATATACCACATCATACCACCACTTTTTTTGTTCCAACAGTCTTGGAGGGATCTATCCAATGTGGGTTAGTGTCAGACCAATAGCGGTGGTTTTGTTTGTTAACTTCACCATTCACATAAAAGTTTGCCTCATCACTGAACAAAATCTTCTGCGTGAACTGAGGGTCCTGTTCCAATTTTTGTTTTGCCCGTTCTGCTAATTGTGTGCACTGATCTGCGTCATCCTCGTCGAGATGCTGCAGTAGCTGGAGTTTGTGAGGGTGCCATTTGTGAGTAGCTAATATCCGCCGAAGGGATGTTCGACTAACGCCACTCTCCAGTGACATGCGGCGAGTGCTACGCTGTGGGCTCTTGCTGAATGAAGAAGCTAGGACAGCCACTGATTTTGGTTCATTAGTGACAGTTTTCATGCGTCCACATTTTGGCAAATCCAACACTGAACCAGTTTCACGAAACTTAGCAAACAGTTTGCTAACTGTAGCATGGGAGATGGGTGGTCTCGTAGGGTGTCTTGCATTGAAATCTGCTGCAATGACCCGGTTACTGCGTTCACCAGATATCAACACGATTTCGATCCGCTCATCACGTGTTAACCTCTTCGACATGTCAATGGCTGTGAACAAAGAGAAACTTGTAAATAACTCATGAAAGAATAGAAAGAAATGAAAGAAGTTACGTTAAAACCAAGCACACCATTGTTTTTTTCTTGTGAAATTCCCAATAAGTTTGATGTGTCACATGACCCTCTTCCTATTGAAAAAAAACAAAAGTTGGATCCAAGATGGCCGACTTCCAAATGGCCACCATGGTCACCACCCATCTTGAAAAGTTTGCCCCCTCACATATACTAATGTGCCACAAACAGGAGGTTAATATCACCAACCGTTCCCATTTTATTAAGGTGTGTCCATATAAATGGCCCACCCTGTACATCATGAACCCAAAATATTGTGACAAAAGTCACACAGTAAGATTTAAGATTTCATTCAGTCAAATGTGAAAATAATTCCTCATGCTCCCAGAATCAACTCTTTCACAATCTGAGTCCTGGAATATGGCCGAGCCATCAGGAAAGAAAAAAGTCAGCTGACTTCATGTTATCTCCACATAACGTTGCTGAGTCTCGACCTGAGCGACTGAAGCGACCCCAGATCATAACACTGTCTCCAGAGGCTTGTACAGTGGACACAATGCATGATGGGAGCATCGCTTCATGCGCTGACCTTCTCACCCTGACACGCCCATCACTCTGGAGTAGACTCAATCTGGACTCATCAGGTCACATGACCTTTTTCCAATCGCTCCAACGTCTAATCTTTATGCTCCCCAACAAACGGAATCTGATGAGTCTCACTAACAAGTGCTTTTCTTATGGACACACAGCTGTTTAGTCCCAATCCTGCGAGTTCTCACGAGTGTGCGCGTACAGAAATGCTCTTACTTTCACTATTAAACAAAGCTCTCGGTTTAAAAAACAAACAAACAAACAAACAAATATATAAATAACTTTTTTTTTTTTTTTATCATGCAACTTCACCAAACGTTTGTGATCTTTTTTGTTCTGATCACATTTCTTCCTCAAAGTTGACGGTTCAGTCCGATCCTTCCAGGCTTCCAGAATATGCTGAAAGGTTCTTAACCCAGTTCCAGTAAATTCAAACCTCCTTAGTTGTTTTCTTTGCCAGATCATTTGGCCCTTTTACACTTTTATTCTTGCCCATTTTTTTTCTTTTTTTCTTGCTTTCAACACATTAGCTTAAATAACTGATAACTGAAATAAGATACATTTCAGTCGAAGAAACAGTCGAAGAGGAATACATACAACACAAGTGTCTAAAGCTGAAAAATAAAGGATCCTGTTTAATCAGTGGTTCAGATTCAATATAACTGCAAATAAGGAAATAAATAGTGGAATTATTTGTGGAAATAAATAGTTTTGAGCGCTCTGTTGTGTTGTGTTTATGAGCAGACGAATGTCCAGGCCCGAAAGAGCGAGAATCAGCCCTGTGCCGATGAGCAGCGCAGAAGCACAAAGAGCCCAGAGACGAGCTCATCAAATTTGCATGGCAGAGAAGAAAGAAAACACATAAATCTCCCCTGAAGACGGCGAGCAGGAACGAGCGCCGGGAGCACGGACACCTCGGCTGTGCCGTTATGTTGTAGTATTTCATTTAACTTATTCACATATTGTAATATTTGTTGTATATACAGAAATATTTGAAATAATTTAATCATTTTAAAATAAGAAATGCCTTTTAATTATGTGCAGAACATTTATACTCAAAATGATTCATTCATAAAAACAATGAATATATGGCATTATATATGTCCAAACAAACAAACGGAAAAATGTATACACACTTCAGGAAAAGACGAACTTTACTGCTATATGTTTTATAATGTATTTAATATTATATTAATATAAATCATACTATTGTTCTTTTTTGCTTGGACATATACAGTACAGCACGTTGTTTTATGGATAGAAATGTTCTACACGTTATTAAAAAGCAGTTCATTTGAAAAGATTACAATAATTTTACACTGTAATGCAGATTTCTGATAAAGTTAATTATATCTAAAGCAACATTATGACAAAATATTTGCAGTATACATTATAAAAAATAATAATCCAGCTTTTTCACTCATATTTATAAAGAAGCATGTTTATTAGATATAAAACTGTAATGTAGTCAAACTGAACCGTTCCGGCAGCCCACACACACACACACACACACACACACACACACACACACACACACACACGCACACGCACACGCACACGCACACACACACACCACAATCATTTTATTCATTTCCCGTACAGACAATAGCGAACACTTAAAACAGGAAATGAACAGGAAATTTCATTTGAGTTTCATCCTTCTGCTGAAAAATGCTGATAATCATCTAAAGGCTGTAGTGTACGGTCTCCGTCGCTCGGTCGTTTCGTCTGAATTCATTTCCCCTCTTATCTTCCTGCCCAGACCGCTCCAATATATCGATGAGAAAAGATAGACTATCTGCAGGAGATAAAGGGGGGAAATGGTTTGTGAAAGAAGCAGACATCTCTCTCTCTCTGAACTCTGAACAGATGGAGACGGTCGCTGCCGATGTGCTTCATAAAGGTGCTCTTACACTCCCTCATTCCTTCTTCACCACTTACTTTAATAAATTCTCCTACAGGAAGCGTGAGAAGAGGCATGTGATGCGATATTTAAAAAGTGTCGCTGCTTAGGAGGAAAGAAGGATAAAAAGAAAAAGGAACGTGGAGGACAAGAGAAGGAAAGGAGTGAGGAAAGAGGGGACAAAAAAGAGAGAAAAGGAGACAAAAAGGGTAGAAAAACCAACATGATGGAGGAATAAGAAGAAAGAAAGAAAAACCAACATGGAAAATGAAAGAAGGAAGTAAAGAAAAAACAACCAGGTGGGACAAAGGAAGGAAGGTAAATCCAACACAGAGGACAAAAAAGAAAAAAGGAAGGAAGGAAGGAGAAAACTAAATGAAGGACAAAGGAAAGACGAAATGAAGGAAATAAGTAGAAACAGCACAGAAGGCAAAGAAAGGGGGGAAAAAACACAGATTGAAGGAAGGAAAAAAAGAAAGGAAAGACAAACCAACACTAGAGACAGACAAAAGGAATGAAAGGAAAGGAGGATGGATGTACAAACAAACATGGAAGACAGATGAAAGGAAGAAAGGAAAAACATGAAGGACAAAAAAAAAGAATGTAAAAACAACAGAAAGAAAAGAAGGAAGAAGGGACAAACCAACATGAAAGACAGACAAAAGGAAGGATGGACAAACCAAAAGGTGAGACATGAGATGTGGACAAAGAAGGGAGACAGAAAATAAACCAAACTAGAGAGGGGACAATGAAGAAAGGAAGGACAAAGCAACACAAAGAAAGGAAAAAAACTAAAAGAAGAAGAAAAAACAAACAAACAATTGAACAACCAAGATGAAAGAAAGAAAGGAGTAAAATGTTAACAGGAGGATGAAGGAAGTAAAATGCAAAAAAAAAAAAAAGTTAGTTTTACGTAATAAGGCCTAACGTCCGGCGTTACAGTCGCTCCATACGGCGGGATTGGAAACACATACAAGAGCTCGATGGTGAAGTGTCATAAAACCTGCAGGTTTCTGTTTCCAGCTGTTTGTTTGTAAAAAAAAAAAAAAAAAATCCTTCAGGGTTTGATTTTGCCCAGCTGGGACGTCGCAGGCAAACCTTCATTTCCCAGGAAACAACACACACTCGACCTGCATAAAGCAAACACACAGCAGTGTGAGGGGAAGTGATTTTTCACCGCACCGTCTGATCTGAGCCTTGAACGTACCGACCGCAGCAGATCACAGAGCAGCGACAAGATAAGAAACGAGAGATTTATTAACACACACACACACACACACACACACACACACACACATATTGTGTTGGGATTTTTGGAAATGCTATGTCGTGACAGAAAGACAGAAACAGCCTAAAAAAAAGGCAATTTTTAAAAATAATAGTGAAAGCGTGCAGGATTTATGACACCAGGTTTCTCTGTGAGCCTTCTGTTGTGTCATTCAATGACAAAGGTGCTGCAATGACTCAACCCTCGCCTCCGAGAGAGTGTGAACAGCACAGAGCCTTCACAGTGTGAGTGTGTGTGTGTGTGTGTGTGTTATTCAACGTCTTTAATTAAAACAGGATCGTGACAGCTTTTAAAGAAGCCTGTGTGTGTGTGTGTATGTGTGTGTGTGTGTGTGTGTGCGCGCACGCTGAGAGACGTCAAGCAGAACATGATAATGTCAAGCCAAATATTTCTGTGAAGGTTTACTTCGGAATTCATCAGAAAATAAACTGAGGACAGCGCTGAGGTCAAGATCGCTTCACACACACACACACACACACACACACACACACCGAGGTGGAAAACGGATCAAAATTAACACTCGTCCTTTCAATTACATAAAAACCACGTCCTTCTGAAATGGAGGGTTGAGGCTCACAGCTGAACTCATGTGACACATGCTAAAAGAAAGAATTGAACATTATTAAAACACCGCTAGTTAAAACACTGCTAGCATGTGCAAGTTGTGCGCTAGGGTTCGGCTACTGTAGGTGTTAAATACTAACTGTTACTCACCCAGCTGCTAGAACATTAAGGTTGCTAGAGTGTTGCAATGTTAAGAAAGAGAGAGAGGGAAGAAAGGATGAAGGAAAGGAGACAACGTGGTGGAGCAAGGAAGAAAGGAAGACGGTAGGAAAACACAACATGGAGGATAAAGGGAAGGAAGGACGATGTGAAGAAAGGAAGGACCATCCAACACAGTTCCAACAACAACAAAAAATGGCACAAAAGACAAAGAAAGGGAAAAAAAAAACATTTTGAAGGGGAAAAAAAGGCAGGATTGACAAACCAACACAAAAGAAAGACAAAAGTAAGTAAGGACAAACCAACACAGATGATAGATGAAAGGAAGGAGGGGAAAAGTAACAGCACGGAAGATAAAGAAAAAACACCACAGATTGAAGGAAGGAAAAAAAAGGAAGAATAGACAAACCACAAGAAAGACACAAAAGGAAGGAAGGACAACAGGAAGGACAGGGGTAGCTCAGGGCTTTGGGTATTGGACTCATTGATCGGAACGTCACAGGTTCAAACCCCAGCATCACGAAGTTGCCTCTGGTTAAGTCAAGTCAAGTTTCTTGTGACTTTACCCAAATACAGTACAGGTAGAAAACTAACTTAACTAGCTGAGAACCGTCTACGTTCTTATACAGAAGAGACAAAGTGATAATGTGACAAACGATGCGACATTGCAATACTCCGTGGTGTTGAGGTGATGAGTTGAGGTAGTGGGAGGAGAAACAGTAAACGTTCTGTAAGTAGCAGCAAAGATAAACAGTTAGTGCAAATTAGCAAGTAATTAATATTGTGCAAAAGAGAATTTACAGGTTGGCGCGTACAGTAGTTCGGTCGAGTAGATCAGTGTGTTCGCATGCGTCTTGATTAATCAGTCCAGTCTCAATGTTTTGAGGTAGTTGAGTTAATCTGAGTGATTGTGTGTGTGTGTGTGTTTATCAGTCCAGTCCCTTTATGTTGAGGAGACAGATGGCTTTTGGAAAGAAGCTGTTGCGCAGTCTGGATGTGAGGCCGGAATGCTTTGGTACCTTTTTCCAGATGGTAGGAGGGTGGAGGGAGAGAGAGAGAGAGAGAGAGTGTGTGACGGGTGTGTCTGATCAGCTACAATGCTGGTGGCTTTGTGGATGCAGCATGTGGTGTAGATGTCCTCAATAGAGGGGAGAGAAACCCTGATGATCTTCTGTGCTGTGCTCATGATCTGCTGTAAGGTCTTGCGGTCCGATATGGCACAGTTCCCAAACCAGACGATGATGCAGCCGCTTCTATAGAAGGTGGTGAGGATCGGTGGTGGAAGCTGGGCCTTCCTCAACCTTCTCAGCAACCTTCTCACCCGGGCTTTCTTGTGCAGAGAGCTGGTGTTGAGGGACCAGGTGAGGTTCTTCTCCAGGTGGACACCCAGGAATCTGGTGCTGGCAATGAATTCCACAGAGGAGCCGTTGATGCTCAGAGCAGAATAAGGCTGTCTACACCAAATGCCGAAAATGTCAAGGAAGGATGGACAAACCAACATGAAAGAATTGAAAGAAAGGAGGAAGAATGAAAAGACAGCACAGAAGATGAAGCACCTGGTTGCTAAGGTGTCTCTAGGCAGATGGCTACAGTGGAACTGTTAACTCTGTTGGTTGCTAGGGTGTTACAAGGTGGTTGCTATGCTACTACTAAATCTGGTCATTAAGGTTTTGCTAAGTGACTGCCATGCTGGACACCTGCTATGCCACAGTTTCTTCCTACAGTGTAGTTTGTCGGTAGCGCGATGCAGACCGGTAGATCTCCGGGCAGTGTGTACTCACCCCTGCAGGCCGGGAACGCCTCATACACACACCTTATGGTGTCTGAAATGCTCCGAGTCAGATGTCTGGCCCTTGTAGACATACAGCACGACTGAGACGACCAACACACCCTCAGGTAAACCTCACACACACGCCAGCACAGAGATACAAACTATAAAGCTGAGACGGACAAGTGACAAAACACAATACAGTACATTAATTCCAATAATTAGCTAATTATAAGAAGCAAATTCTAGTACATAATATTATTGTCTCTGAAGACAGACAGACAGAAAATATGTCAGTTACATTTTGATTTATTCCTCCGGCTTGTGCTTTTATGCAATGCGTCAGCTCAAGTTAAAGTAACAGCCACTCCGTCATTCGCTCCCACAACATCTGCAGAAAATACTGCGTCTTTCATCTGTGAAAGACGAGTGCGCAGGCAGAGAGAGAGAGAGAGAGAATAAATAGCAAGACAGAGAGAGACATAACGCGTGAGATATAGACAAGATAAACAGAAAGAGAAATCAGTGGAGAAGGAGAGAGAGAGAGAGAGAGAGCACAAATAAAACAGACAGAAAGGAAGGAAAAACAGTAAAAGGGAAAGAAACAGCTAGAGAAAAAGATTGAGCGATTCAGAGAGAGAGAAAGAGAGCAATAAGAGAAAGAAAATACAGGGCAGGGAAAAGATGACAAACCAACAGAGAACAGAGACTCAGCACACCGTGAACTACAGGAAGTAGAAGCAGAGACACACTTTACACCACCACCCTTATCACACACGTCAGCACAGTAAGCACCTCCCATCACCACACTAATCACCTCCCATCAGCACAGTAAGCACCTCCCGTCAGCACACTGATCACCTCCCGTCACCACACTGATCACCTCCCGTCACCACACTGATCACCTCCCGTCAGCACACTAATCACCTCCCGTCAGCACAGTAATCACCTCCCGTCAGCACAGTAATCACCTCCCGTCAGCACAGTAATCACATACCATCAGCACAGTAATCACATACCATCAAAAAACTAATCACCTCCCGTCAGCACAGTAATCACATACCATCAAAACACTAATCACCTCCCGTCAGCACACTAATCACCTCCCGTCACCACACTAATCACCTCCCGTCAGCACAGTAATCACCTCCCGTCAGCACACTAATCACCTCCCGTCAGCACACTAATCACCTCCCGTCAGCACAGTAATCACCTCCCGTCAGCACAGTAATCACCTCCCGTCAGCACAGTAATCACCTCCCGTCAGCACAGTGATCACCTCCCGTCAGCACAGTGATCACCTCCCGTCAGCACAGTGATCACATACCGTCAGCACACTAATCACCTCCCGTCAGCACACTAATCACCTCCCGTCAGCACAGTAATCACCTCCCGTCAGCACAGTGATCACCTCCCGTCAGCACAGTGATCACATACCGTCAGCACAGTAATCACCTCCCGTCAGCACAGTGATCACATACCGTCAGCACAGTAATCACCTCCCGTCAGCACAGTAAGCACATACCATCAAAACACTAATCACCTCCCGTCAGCACAGTAATCACCTCCCGTCAGCACAGTAATCACCTCCCGTCAAAACACTAATCACCTCCCATCAAAACACTAATCACCTCCCGTCAAAACACTAATCACCTCCCGTCAGCACAGTAATCACCTCCCGTCAGCACAGTAATCACCTCCCGTCAAAACACTAATCACCTCCCATCAGCACAGTAATCACCTCCCATCAGCACAGTAATCACCTCCCATCAGCACAGTAATCACCTCCCATCAGCACAGTAATCACCTCCCGTCAAAACACTAATCACCTCCCGTCACCACACAAATCACCTCCCGTCAGCACAGTAATCACATACCATCAGCACACTCATGACCTCCCATCAGCACAGTAATCACCTCCCGTCAGCACAGTAATCACCTCCCGTCAGCACACTAATCACCTCCCGTCAGCACACTAATCACCTCCCGTCAGCACACTAATCACCTCCCGTCAGCACAGTAATCACCTCCCGTCAGCACAGTAATCACATACCGTCAGCACAGTAATCACCTCCCGTCAGCACAGTAATCACCTCCCGTCAGCACAGTAATCACCTCCCGTCAGCACAGTAATCACCTCCCGTCAGCACAGTAAGCACATACCATCAAAACACTAATCACCTCCCGTCAGCACAGTAATCACCTCCCGTCAGCACACTGATCACCTCCCGTCAGCACACTGATCACCTCCCGTCAGCACACTGATCACCTCCCGTCAGCACACTGATCACCTCCCGTCAGCACACTGATCACCTCCCGTCAGCACACTGATCACCTCCCGTCAGCACACTGATCACCTCCCGTCAGCACACTGATCACCTCCCGTCAGCACACTGATCACCTCCCATCAGCACAGTAATCACCTCCCATCAGCACACTGATCACCTCCCGTCAGCACAGTGATCACCTCCCGTCAGCACAGTGATCACCTCCCGTCAGCACAGTGATCACCTCCCGTCAGCACAGTGATCACCTCCCGTCAGCACAGTGATCACCTCCCGTCAGCACAGTGATCACCTCCCGTCAGCACAGTGATCACCTCCCGTCAGCACAGTGATCACCTCCCGTCAGCACAGTGATCTCCTCCCGTCAGCACAGTGATCACCTCCCGTCAGCACAGTGATCACCTCCCGTCAGCACAGTGATCACCTCCCGTCAGCACAGTGATCACCTCCCGTCAGCACAGTGATCACCTCCCGTCAGCACAGTAATCACCTCCCGTCAGCACACTCATGACCTCCCGTCAGCACAGTAATCACCTCCCGTCAGCACAGTAATCACCTCCCGTCAGCACAGTAATCACCTCCCGTCAGCACAGTAATCACCTCCCGTCAGCACAGTAATCACCTCCCGTCAGCACAGTAATCACCTCCCGTCAGCACAGTAATCACCTCCCGTCAGCACAGTAATCACCTCCCGTCACCACACTAATCACCTCCCATCACCACACTAATCACCTCCCATCAGCACACTAATCACCTCCCATCAGCACAGTAATCACATACCATCAAAACACTGATCACCTCCCATCAGCACACTGATCACCTCCCATCAGCACACTGATCACCTCCCATCAGCACACTCATGACCTCCCATCAGCACAGTAATCACCTCCCATCAGCACACTGATCACCTCCCATCAGCACACTGATCACCTCCCATCAGCACACTGATCACCTCCCATCAGCACACTGATCACCTCCCATCAGCACACTGATCACCTCCCATCAGCACACTGATCACCTCCCATCAGCACAGTGATCACCCCCTTCCCCACAATTTTCCAAAGCCCCACCTGGGAATCTCCTCCCGTCAGCACAGTGATCACCTCCCGTCAGCACAGTGATCACCTCCCGTCAGCACAGTGATCACCTCCCGTCAGCACAGTGATCACCTCCCGTCAGCACAGTGATCACCTCCCATCAGCACAGTGATCACCTCCCGTCAGCACAGTGATCACCTCCCATCAGCACACTGATCACCTCCCATCAGCACACTGATCACCTCCCATCAGCACACTGATCACCTCCCATCAGCACACTGATCACCTCCCATCAGCACACTGATCACCTCCCATCAGCACACTGATCACCTCCCATCAGCACACTGATCACCTCCCATCAGCACACTGATCACCTCCCATCAGCACACTGATCACCTCCCATCAGCACACTGATCACCTCCCATCAGCACACTGATCACCTCCCATCAGCACACTGATCACCTCCCATCAGCACACTGATCACCTCCCATCAGCACACTGATCACCTCCCGTCAGCACACTGATCACCTCCCGTCAGCACAGTGATCACCTCCCGTCAGCACAGTGATCACCTCCCGTCAGCACAGTGATCACCTCCCGTCAGCACAGTGATCACCTCCCGTCAGCACAGTGATCACCTCCCGTCAGCACAGTGATCACCTCCCGTCAGCACAGTGATCACCTCCCGTCAGCACAGTGATCACCTCCCGTCAGCACAGTGATCACCTCCCGTCAGCACACTGATCACCTCCCGTCAGCACACTGATCACCTCCCGTCAGCACACTGATCACCTCCCATCAGCACACTGATCACCTCCCATCAGCACACTGATCACCTCCCATCAGCACACTGATCACCTCCCATCAGCACACTGATCACCTCCCATCAGCACACTGATCACCTCCCATCAGCACACTGATCACCTCCCATCAGCACACTGATCACCTCCCATCAGCACACTGATCACCTCCCATCAGCACACTGATCACCTCCCATCAGCACACTGATCACCTCCCGTCAGCACACTGATCACCTCCCGTCAGCACACTGATCACCTCCCGTCAGCACACTGATCACCTCCCGTCAGCACACTGATCACCTCCCGTCAGCACACTGATCACCTCCCGTCAGCACAGTGATCACCTCCCGTCAGCACACTCATGACCTCCCGTCAGCACACTCATGACCTCCCGTCAGCACACTCATGACCTCCCGTCAGCACACTCATGACCTCCCGTCAGCACACTCATGACCTCCCGTCAGCACACTCATGACCTCCCGTCAGCACACTCATGACCTCCCGTCAGCACACTCATGACCTCCCGTCAGCACACTCATGACCTCCCGTCAGCACACTCATGACCTCCCGTCAGCACACTCATGACCTCCCGTCAGCACACTCATGACCTCCCGTCAGCACACTCATGACCTCCCGTCAGCACAGTAATCACCTCCCGTCAGCACAGTAATCACCTCCCGTCAGCACAGTAATCACCTCCCGTCAGCACAGTAATCACCTCCCGTCAGCACAGTAATCACCTCCCGTCAGCACAGTAATCACCTCCCGTCAGCACAGTAATCACCTCCCGTCACCACACTAATCACCTCCCATCACCACACTAATCACCTCCCATCAGCACACTAATCACCTCCCATCAGCACAGTAATCACATACCATCAAAACACTGATCACCTCCCATCAGCACACTGATCACCTCCCATCAGCACACTCATGACCTCCCATCAGCACAGTAATCACCTCCCGTCAGCACAGTAATCACCTCCCGTCAGCACAGTAATCACCTCCCGTCAGCACAGTAATCACCTCCCGTCAGCACAGTAATCACCTCCCGTCAGCACAGTAATCACCTCCCGTCACCACACTAATCACCTCCCATCACCACACTAATCACCTCCCATCAGCACAGTAATCACATACCATCAAAACACTGATCACCTCCCATCAGCACACTGATCACCTCCCATCAGCACACTCATGACCTCCCATCAGCACAGTAATCACCTCCCATCAGCACAGTAATCACCTCCCATCAGCACAGTAATCACCTCCCATCAGCACACTCATGACCTCCCATCAGCACAGTAATCACCTCCCGTCAGCACAGTAATCACCTCCCGTCAGCACAGTAATCAACTCCCATCAGCACACTGATCACCTCCCATCACCACACTGATCACCTCCCATCAGCACAGTAATCACCTCCCATCACCACACTAATCACCTCCCATCACCACACTAATCACCTCCCATCACCACACTAATCACCTCCCATCACCACACTAATCACCTCCCATCAGCACAGTAATCACCTCCCATCAGCACACTAATCACCTCCCATCAGCACACTGATCACCTCCCATCAGCACAGTAATCACCTCCGTCAGCACAGTAATCACCTTCCATCAGCACACTGATCACATACCATCAGCACACTCATGACCTTCCATCAAAACACTGATCCCTGTCCATCAGCACAGTAATCACCTCTCATCATCACACTGATCACCTTCCGTCACCACAATAATCAGCACCCTTATCACTTCCCTAGACAGAGATGGAATATTTTGTAGATAAAGATATTTAATAAATAGATGGTATTTTGTCTCTCGCTCTCTCTCTAGAGGGTTTTTTTTTATAAATGGACAGAAAAACACACGGTCAGAACCAAAGAGGGGAGTGTGTTTTATTGACAGACAGACAGATAGGACAATGAACACAGATGATGTATATAGGGGTAGGGAGACAGTGAGAAAGACATGGACATGGAGAGAAAGAGCACAGAAGAGAGAGTGAGAATGAAAATATATCCATATAAGACTTGGGATGGAGACCTTAAATAATTGGACTTCTGCCATTTGGACAGACTCACTCACTGCACATCCGCCCACCCCTGCCCACTCGCCCTCTCTCTCCTCTCTCGTTTCCTTCTCGGGCCTGCAAAAATGACCACACACACACACACACAAACGTAAGGAAAAAGTAGACATCAGAACACTAAATGTTTGGATCCAATAAAAAAAAGCAGACAACTCCAAAACTACTGGAAAAAATAATCACATAAATCAGTCGTACAGCACTGCTTGCTTTTACTCTATTTTAGTTTATTTTCTCTCTCTATAAACAGACCTGACAAAATGAATGCCACCCTTTAAAAATAAATGTACATACAGTACATCAGGTGAGTCAGCACAAACACACAGATCACGAGTCATTCTGGGTATGGATGCATTACACAAACATTACACATTACAGTACAGTACTGTACAGAACAATGGTAAAAGAGTGCCCCCTGTCTGTGATGAGCTGTAACATAAGTCAGGTTTTTCCTCTCCTGGCTCCTCTTATAGGTGATAATTTGGACATTTCTAATGTAGAATCTGTAAAACTGGTCAAGGAGTGGACACAACTTACAGTTGTAAGCAACGATGAGTGGGCCGCACAATCGTGCCTGGGTGCACCACACAACCTGTATGTAATGTCACTTAATGTGATGTCGTTCGATATGATGTCACTCAATGTCCTGTAAAGTTACACAGGCCACTTTTCGGCATAAGATTAAGGCATTGCCTCAGCTCACATGTTTGAGATATCAAAAATCCGTCTGCAATTCTGCATCCTCAATGTCTTGAGATCACGCAGACCTGGTTTGTTGGCGACCCGATAAATCTGCTAGGAGAAGTACATCAGAATCCATTGGGTGTGTTTTGCAAACGACACAAAATAACGGACTTCTTGATGAGTTGAGCCCAAGACATGCACTGTGAAAGTTGTTCAGCTCAATGAACTCTAAATGTGTGCCTGGTTTCGTGTGCATACATGCAAGTGTGGAGGACCTATGCAACAAAATCTTGTGTGAGGACCCCATGCACACTCAGGGCCCAGACTCTCAAATGTCCTAAAGGCAGCACAGACTTTCTGAGCATGTTAAGACCCCGAAAATCCCTAGATGATGAAAAAATCCTTAGAATGATAGAGCTGATGTCATAGTGCTTGGCCCCTAATAACGATCATCGCAAGCAGACCATCAGGATAAACTGAATTGACCAGAATTAAACACACTTCAGGTTAAGTTAGGATGCATAACTCTGTACATTCTTCACAAACTGTAGTGAGGAAAACAAGAAAACCCCATGGAGCCAACATATAAAAACCGAGAAACACCTACCACTGACCACCCCCCCCCCCCCCCCCCCCCCCACATCCCTTGTACAGTGGACATGATGGTTGCATCGCTTCATGCGCTTCCCTTCTTACCCTGACACGCCCATCACTCTGGACTCATCAGGTCACATGACCTTTTTCCATCATTCCAAAGACCAACCTGTATGCTCCCTAACAGATTCCAGCTTTTTTCTCTCTCTTTTTCCCCCTGTTGAGTCTCACGAGCAAGTGGTTTTCTCATGGACATGCAGCTGTTAGTCCGAGTCCTCCAAGGTCGTGTCATAGACGAGACTAAACCATGCCGTCCTCCACAAAGAAACAAAAACCCATTTATTTTAAAAATGATTTTATTAACTGATATATTGGCATACCTGTATTGAAACGAAGAAAAAGGTCACATGTGTGAAGAACTGATGTTTAGATGTTTAGATTTAACAGAGGGAAAAAAGAAAATCTTACTGGTGTGCCATAACAATAATAATAATAATAATAACAACAACAATAATAACAATAAATCATCTATTAGTAAAAAAATACAATTCAGGGCACGTAAACAGCGTTACAAATAAACGAGCAGGAGCAGAGAAACACGCTGGTCAGAAGAGTCTGAGCACTTTCCTCTTGGTTTCAAAATAAAGTGTAAAAAGATCGAGTAACCGTTAATAATAATATATAAAAAAAAAAGTTTAGACTTTAGTGTTGATGAACTTGTTTTTTTGTTTGTTTTTAAATGGGAAACATTAATATTAACATTACTATCAAGTCACAATTTTGTCCTGGAACCTGGAATATAAACTTCATTTTCACTGCATTTATTTATTTAATCTGTATATATATATATATATTTTTTTTGCCTTCCTAAAATTATTCTTATTTTCTTACAAAACCATAAAGACATAAAAAAGTCATTTACAAACCAAGAACAAAGGCCATGTTAGCTGTATGTACAAAGTCTTTGTCGTGTTGGAATCGTGTGCATAGCAGGTACGCCGAGCTCTGCGTGTGTATATGTGTGTGTGTGTGTGTGTCAGAACTTCATTTTGTAGCTTTTATCGTATATAATTTAAAACAAACAAAGAAGTTGAGGAAAGTTGAATAAGGCATCGCTGTTTTAGCAGTGAGTGTGAGTGTGTGTGTGAGAAGAGAAAGTGAGTGAGCGTGAGATAGCAGGAGTCCTGAGTCTGACGTGCATAGATCTTCACAGCGCAGGGAGGTTTGTGCTACACTTCGTGACGTTGTCGTGTTGGAGGAGATTTTTGGGGAGCAGCAGACGCAGCACCGGCTCACGTTAACGCTCTGTGCTTCGGTTTTCACGTGCGAGGTCCTTCCTCTAGTCCTAATGCCTGTGTGTGTGTGTGTGTGTGTGTGTGTGTGTGTGTGTGTGTGTGTGTGTCAATCCTTCACTTCTGTTCGACATGATTTATATTTCTACACTTCCTCTCAACCCTCAACACCTACTCTGAATGTGTGTTTCACCTCACAATAAAAAAACAAATAAAGCTTCATCTTTGTCTTCATCATCTTTTTTTATATTAGTCAGTCTAAATACTGCAGCGTGCATACTGGAGAGAGAGAGAGAGAGAGAGAGAGAGAGAGAGAGAGCATAACAGCAGTTCACATCGGCAAGTAGAAAAAAAAAAGGAAAGAAAGAAAAATATTTCTCCAGATGATGTCGTCTTGTCTCCTGTCTCCGTGTCTAAAAATAACTAAATAATAAAAATTGGACATCCTTCATTTGTTTCATTTCCGAAATGTTAAAGAGCTCACTTCGCTAGTGGCAGAGAGAGAGAGAGAGAGAGAGAGAGAGCAAAAGAGTGTGTGTGCTCGTGTGTGTATAAAGTAACAGGCTCCTCAGAAGTGGTCGATTAGTACAGACACGCAGTTCGCTCCAACCATGTAGTTTGGATCTCCAGGAAGAGATTTATTCTGCCAGTTCTTGGGGTCACCTGGAGACAGAGAGAGAAGGATGGAGAGGAAGAGAAAGAAGGATGGAGAGAGAGAGAGAGAGTCAAAAAGATAAAGAGAAAGAGGGGGAGAGTAAAAGGGGGTATTCCATAGATTTAAAGTCAGATTGAGAGAGTGACAAAGGAGAAGAGAGAAGGAGAGAGAGGTGATTTTATAGATAAATAGATAAATAAAGAGAGCGGACACAGAGAGAAGAGTTTTTATGGATGGATTTACAGAGACACGCAAAGACAAAGAGAAAGCGGGTATTTAGAAAGAGATTGATGGAGTGACAAAGGAGAAGAGAGAAGGAGAGAGAGAGAGAATTTTATAGATAAATGGATAGATAAGGACAGAGAGAGCGAGAGAGAGAGCGAGAGAGAGAGAATGAGTAACACATTCATAAATCATTACAGAAGACAGTTTATGAACCTAAGTGATTAGCATTAGCCACAGTGAGCTAACGATGTAAAAACCACACACACGATGTAACAAAACCCTGCGCTGCTGGAACTCAGGAAATCAGATTATTTACCACATTATTGTACAAACTTAACCCACGTAGATTTTATTCCACACTTACCTTGCATCTAATCTTTTTTTTTTTTCCCTGACTAGTTTGGGAAATAGACATAAAATCTGGATTTGTACACACACCCAAAACAAAAACCTTATTTAAAGAGTATGAAGTAGAGTAAATGAGTAAAACTACAATAACTTTTCTAAAGGCCTCAGAAGTGATGATGTTCTGTGCAGGAAACGTCACATCAGCGTCTAGATTAAATATTCTTTTGTGACACTTCGTATATTGCCACACTGACTCCAAAATAGATTTTCTAATTAATTAATTAATTAAATACACTATTGCTCAAAAGTTTGTACACCCCTTCTAACTCCATGGTCGTTCCTGATGTTTATTCCTTTCTAAACTGTAAAACAATACTGAAGGCGTTTATATAAAACACACACAATAATCTCCTCTGAACAGTTGACATTGAGATGTACATCTGCTACTTCTGCTCCGTCAAGCTTCATGACGGCTCTAATCTGAGGTGCTGGTTGAGGTTAATTGGTGATTTCTGAGGCTGGTGACTCTAAATGAACCTCTCCTCTGCAGCAGAGCTACTGTAAGTTCAGTTAAGTCTCGCTTTCCTGGGAAGGTCTTCATAAGAGACAGTTTCATCATGGAGCTTGATGGGTTTTGCAAATGCACTCGACTATAAAACTGTTTCTGCAAGAACTGTACGAGAAAAGCTGACCTTCATAAAATTACTGAGTTGTTGTTTACATAAATCCTCAGTATTGTTGCAGAACATAGAAAATTAAATCACTGAACAGAAACAAAGTTGATTTCAAACTTTTGAGCGGTAGTGTTTTGTTTGCATTTGAGGTTGTAAAACGTTGTCGTTCCTCTATAATCCTGCAGGTGGAGCTCTAAACAAGTCACATATTTGCTAAGTTTGTTTAGAATTGGAAGAAAATTTGAAAAACCTGAATCAGGATATTTATAAAAATCGGACTTGTGATACACAGAGTTGGTTCCTGGGTATTGTGATAAAATCGTATCAGGTGACCTCTAGTGATTCCCATCCAGAGTAGTTCATATCAAATATACTGTACATCTAATACCTGTTAATAATGTTAATAAAGCATCCATTTACACATACTGTAGGATCTTTGTATTCATAGCTAATATGAAACAGATTTTCTCATTAAATCACTGTAAATGTACAGTTATTAGATTATCCTCCTCCACTTTCAGTCTTTACAGATATTTTACCACAGAGAATACCCAAACTATCTTTTTTTGTACTGATATAAAACTCTACCTGATCCCTGTAAGATTCCTATACATCGTGTTTGCATTATTTTTTGTGAACGGCCTTCTGTAACATTATAATTACTCTTTATAATAATAATAAAGTGTCTCTGTCTATTTATTAGAGTGACTACTGTAATAAAATGCGATGCATCATTCAGCACTCCTGCACACAGTAAAGATTTAGCGATGATCATCACTAATGTGCTAATGGTTCTTCTGGGTTTCCTCCATAAGGTTATGTGAGAGGAAGATAAGTGTCTCCAGCTGGGCCCCGTGATGCCGCGAATATCTGCTAGACTTACTGTACTTCTCCATTTTCTAAATGAGAGATAATTAGCAGATGATTCACAGGCCAGTTGGCAATGCACTGTATATATATGAGAGAGAGAGAGAGAGAGAGAGAGAGAAACACACAGAGAGAGAGAGAGAGAGAGAGAAGAGGAAAGGACTCCCCCCTTGCCGCGGGCACCTGCTAGAAAAGGAAGCAAGAAAGCCAAAGGATTCCCAACAAAAAGAAGAAGAGATGGAGAACGAACCTCCAGAAGGATGCACGATGATATGAAACGGTGAAACATGCACAGATTTAAAGGAATAACAATTAAAATAATCATAAAAAAATTGTTGATTATAAAAAACTAAAATAAAAAGGAATAGTGAACTAAATGAACCCCGGGGGGAAACAAGCAGGTCAAGGTGATGACATAAGAACAAAACGCACTTTGTGGAGAAAAACCCAGTGAGCAGCTGCACTGAGGAGAAACTAAATAAATCAACGTGAATGAAACATGAAACAGGTTTTGCCCCGTGACCCGAGCAGAGCCACCCAGCAGCCCCAAAAGCAGAGAGATCAGAGAGCGGCGTACCCGACGAGGAGTCGGAGGATTTTAGAGCAAAAGACCAACCATCAGGAGTCATAGACGCACAGTGAGGGAGACGCAGCTCCACCGGCTTCAGGAACTTCAGACCGTGTGGACCGCACATCACCAGGGGGCTCAGCAGGGTTTCACCTACATACACACACACACACACACACACACACACACACACACACACACACACACACACACACACACACACACACACACACACACACACACACACACACACGGTTCATTCCAAGAACAATCTCTTCTCCGATCATATTATTAAAAATATTCACATTATCATTAAAATTAAACAAGAACTTCATTCATCAAATTAACATCACTATTATTACTAAGAGCCAATAGTGTTTTTTCCCCTTTAATAATTATAATAAACAACTCTTATTTAATTAAGCTAGCAATGTGAGCAATGTGTTCATATAAAATATTACTACTAACAAATAATATAATTAAATCTATTTAAATAATTATTATAATAAATAAAGAAATGAGATCAAATGATGGTTAAAATGCAATAATAAAATAAATACTAATAAAGCTATAAACAATAAAATACTAGCAACTGAAATATGAAATCTGTAAAATAATTAAAATACTACTTATAATAATTAATAACAATAAAGAAAATCGATCCAATAGCAATAATAATAATAATAATAATAATAATAATAATGGTTACTTTAAAAACCTACAGCCATGAAAAAATTATTATTAATAAACAAATATAAAAATACATTAATAAAAATGAAAGAAAAAAAAACTTTTACCTAAGAAAGTAGAAAAAAAAGTAAGCAATACAAAGAAATTAAATATTGCAGAGATGACAATGCTATTTTTCATAATTTTCTTTGTTGCTGCTACAATTTAAATGTATTAATAATAATAGAAATGTTCCAGCCAAAAGTGCTACTGTAAGTCATTGGATTGAACACTGAATGAATTAATGAATAGATAGATAAATAAAGACGCCCGTTATCAGATCCTGTGACAGATGGAAAAGATGAAACTGGGTTGCAAAAAGGGTGAAAGCTGAGGCTTTGTGTAAGTTAGGTCTTTAGCACTTAATTTATTATTTTTTTTTAATAAATTGTGAAAAAAATTGCTAGTCTGTTAAAAAGAAAATAAATTATGGTTATACAGATCAAATCAAAACCCCAAAGTTTATGCATCTTTACTGGAAGAAAAGAAACAGAGGTACGACATCATCTGTATATAACACTATTATAAAAAAACAAAACAAACATGAAACATTGTGATATTGATCAAAGAATTGTTTGTGGATACGTATGATCATGCTAGAACAAACATATACTATACATTCTTATAATCCTGTTGTCACTAAATGAGAGTATTTATTATTATTATTATTATCATCATCATCATTATATATCAACTGGCATCCACTAGGGGGAGCCACAACAGAATGAGCTGTAATGATCAGTGTCGGTTATAAAATAAATGATGGCTTAGAAAAAAAAAGTATATTCAGCCAGGACTCGGGGCAGCTTGCGTGCTAATAAACATCAGCAATAATTATAATTTATTCTTTAAAACCATCCATGTTTAAAGTAAACATCCTTTCATTATTATTATTATAATCTTGATGTCTGTTATTACCTTTCTCCTTGTCGAGCGGGGGCAGAATGCTGTTGTCCCGACACACTTTGAAATAGATCTCTTGCTCGACACCCTCGGGAATTGCCCCCTGGGGTATGATGATGCTCACACCCGTCTCTATGGAACTCAAAACCCCGCCGTTTGAGTTGAAGATGCCTCGTGCCGTGGCTACAACCGTGTGTGTATCTTCATCATCGTCATCCTCCAGAGCGCTCGGGCTAAAAGAGAGAGAGGGAGAAGAATTTTAGAGAAGAGACGAAACAGCGATGAATGAATCTGTATGAATTAACAGAGATTTTAACAGAGAACTCTGATCCGCGAGTGTGTGTCAGACCTGACAGGGATGGCCTTGGGCACGGTGTTGATGTTGTTGTTCTGGTATTTCGGTGCGCGGTTTAACGCGTCGACCCCTCCGTCCTGATCCGCGGGCTGCGTGGGAGCCTTGACCGGGCTGCTCGATGGCACTTTGACCGTCGTGTCGTTGGGCAGGAGGTTGTGGTTAAACTTGGGGGTGTCAAACTTGCGCTCGAAGGGTCGCGCCGAGGACGTGTACGGTTTGGGGATGTTGTAGCGCGTGTAGCTGGAAGAGGGCGGAGGAGCGCCCGTGCCATTTACAGATTTCTCGGGGAAGCTCTTCTGGGGCAGGAAGGAGGTTTGCACCGTGTCCTCGCGACCCGGGGGCTTGACTTTGGGAGAGCTGAGCGGTTCTGAAGGAGGAGGAGTCGGGGCTGGAAGCAGTGCAGGAAAAATAGGTTATTATAAGATTTTTGTCTGGTAACTACTTTATAAATGGACCAACAACAGATGAAAACCACAAATTCAAGATTGAGTTTTGTTGCTGTTCTGCAACAAAAACAAACAAAAAAGGATTTGTCTGACATTGTAAGATAATCCAAGAAGAATCTCAGGGCTCTTATTCTCTCAATCTCACTAAGTCTCGGGGTGCCACTAATTTTGAAACAAGTACTGAGAAGCATTGAAATGCATTAAAGAAATAAATATACTGTATAAAAACCAAAATATATAATTAATAATAATAAAAAAATAAATTCACACCATTAACGAGAAGAGTGAAGCGTGCCAATAATTCTGCAAAATAACAGAGTGCTGATCTCGGATCAGTTTTCACTTTACACATACTGACAATATAAGGAGGCGAATAAGAAGATAACTGAGCCCAGTACATCACTTACCCGCAGGTTTGGGAAGAGTAGGGGGCGGAGCCACAGGGGTTACCTGGGGAACAGGACTGACCATCTCCAGTGTCTCCGTCCTAATCACACACACACACACACACAAAGCTGTTTCAGAATAACAGAACATAAGAGTTTAATTTATTTATCTTCGCTAAGCGCTTTATCCTGGTAATAAGCCAAAACACAGTTTGGATGGAATGTCAGTCTGTCACTCTCGCACACGCGCACACGCGCACACGCGCACACACACGCGCTCTCACACACACTCTCACACACACTCTCACACACACTCTCACACACACTCTCACACACACTCTCACACACACTCTCACACACACTCTCACACTCACTCACACACACTCACTCACACACACTCACTCACACTCACTCACACACACTCACTCACACACACTCACTCACACACACTCACTCACACACACTCACACACACACACTCACTCACACACTCACTCACACACTCACTCACACACTCACACACACACTCACTCACACACACACTCACACACACACACACACACACACACACACACACACACTCACACACACACACACACACACACACACACTCACACACACACACTCACACACACACACACACACTCACACACACTCACACACACTCACACACACTCACACACACTCACACACACACTCACACACACACTCACACACACACTCACACACACACTCACACACACACACACACTCACTCACACACACTCACACACACTCACACTCACACACAAAACCTGGAAGAACCTCACACCAGGTCAGCGTCCATTTCAGGCTTCTGCTCAAACCGAGCTGATTCAACTAATCTGTTAATTACCAGGTTAAATAGTTTGTGATGAGTTACTACTGTAGTACTGATTCTACCAAATATATTAAAATGCATTTTATATTGAAAATAAATGATCAAGTGGATCGATCCTTCATGGAATATAACCAACAAAGCTTCATTTAAAAATCTCGTTCATCTCAAAACTATGTTTTATTAAATGAAACTCCGCCCGTGTGCCTCTGCGCGTTATCATTACCTCGGGTAGCCGTTCCCTGTCTGGCTCTGTGGTTGTGCCGGTTTGCTCACAGCTTGCGGTTGTGTTTGTACGGGAGGCTTCGTGTCGAGGCTGCGGCGATCGAAGTAGGACAGCTGCTTCCTGTAGTACTCCTCGTCCTCGTCGGGGTCGTAGTGATTCGCCCGAACGATCTCGCTGGGTCTCGACTGAGGCTGCTGGGGCTCGGGGGCTCTGTGTGACGGGTATATTCTATATCACATACTTACACAAATGGTCATTGGTCATATAAATACCACAAGGTGGCGCCATTGGATAATGTTTATGGCGAAGTTATTAAACCCCAGTCCTAAAATGTTAATTGTCATCAAAACGCAGGGGTTATTAATCTAATCCTACTATAAACATCTGGATTTATAATCCAGACTAATGCTACGTTAAAGTCGCTTTCATTTGTTTTCACCTGAAGGTCTTCTCTTGATCGAGGCTGTTCAGGGAGTTGGCTTTGGGCACGGAGGCGGCTCCTGGTTTAGGAACCATGTCTACTGCCTGAGAGAGAGAGAGAGAGAGAGATTTGTGTAATATTTTTTATGAAAGGGGAAATGAGGTTGCTGCTGGCGAACAACCTGCCGGAGTAAAACATTTGTTCCTGTTTCTTTAATTTAATCGGCATCATTTAATATATTTTAATATGAAGAAATGAAGAATCAAGACTTTTGCACAGTACAGGAAATAAACGGCCTAAACGTCTCAAAAGTATCTCAATTTTGCTTTAGTTTTCATGATTACCTCTCATGGTCAAGCTTCTTTATTGCTTTGTTAAATTATTTGTAGTCAAGTTAATATGGTGTAAAACAGCATGGTGTATCACTCATTTTTAGAATACATGACAAGTTTTGTTATCAAACTTTCAAAGTAATTATCATTTTAAAAAAAATGAATTAATTCAATGCTATGTTGGGTGTTGTCTAAGAAAGTACATGTACTTAATTGTGTTTTTATTATAGTTAATGAATTACATTTAAAACAATAAACCTTAAAGTACTTGAGGTCTGTAATTAAACACTAAATTTAAACTATAAATAAATTTTAAACTATATTACAAAAAAGTTCTCCAGTAGAATAATATATTCTTGTATTTAAAATTTTAAATCACATTAATAAATATAATTTAACTGCGAAAAAGAAAAAAAAAAAAAGAAGAAAAAGCAACAGGCCTGGCTTGAAAGCTAAAAATCTTGAAAATAATACAGATAAAGACGCAGATTACAAAAATTAATTTTGTTGTTAAATTAAACTTTAATAAAATAAAATATTATTAAATCTAATTCTAGGTATTTGTTCAGTAATTTAAATTTCGTGCTAGAACAAATGTTTAGAAATAATTGATACTATAATAATATATTTGTATAGTTGGAAAGTTAACTTTAAAAAAGTAGTAAATAGAATAGATAGAAGAAAAAACAGATATTGTCCTACAAAAAATATTAGATATATGTCTAGATTAAAAAAACAAACAAAAAAAAACAATAAATATATTGTTATACTTAATTTACTATAATTTGTAAATGGGGTGTGTAAACTTTTGCTCTCGGCTCTATACCAGGTGGTAGCAGCACTGTTAATAACGCCCTCACCTTTAGCGTGGTTTCGGTGTTCTCCTTGGCGCGGTCGACCGACGCCGAGCGCTTGTTCTCGAACATCTTGACCCGGGTTAGCACCGACTGCGGCTTCATCGCCGGGTCTTCGCCCGCCTCGGGTGGAGGAGGTGGGAGGGGCTTGTTGAACGTCTCCGGCTCTGTTGGGACAGGATCGAGTTTGGGTGGCGGCGGGGTATCAGAGTTGACATATCCTCTGGGCTGGGCGGGCCTCGGGAGAGGTGCGGCCTCGTAATACTGTTTCGGCGGCTCCGGGGAGCGAGGCGCGGGCGGAGGGAGGGGATCCTGGTCGTAACGCGTGGGTGGGATAGCGGGCGGGGCCTCGTCGTGACGAACGGGCGAGGGGCCCGGCTTCCCGTAGCGGGGACGCGCGGGGCTGTACTCGCCTTGTCTGTCGTATCCGGGCCACTGGTCTTGCAGGTTCGAATCGTAGTTGCGAGACTTGGGGGCGTCACCGTAAGGGCCTTCATACCGGTACGGATGTTGGTCGTAATCTCTGTACGCTGGCTCTTCCTGGTAAACTGGCTGCTGCGAGTTGTAAACAGAGGGCTGCTTCAACCCGGGGCTGGTGCGTGATCCCAGGTTGTCGCCGTAGATCTCGGTCTGGTACATCTGACGATAAAAATATTAAAATGACACTATGAGTGAACTATGAAACATAACGAATAGTGTACTACTTGTGATAATTGGAATGAGGCGGGTCAGAAACCGAAGGCGGTTAATGCGCATTAGAGTCAGAGGAGTCAGAGGAAGGAAAGACCTGCAATAAAGGAGACTAAGAGGGGCGATTATTATTAATTATAAACATGTTAAAAACCCATGAGTAAGACAGAGAGCATCATATTTCACAGACAAATCAGACAAAAAAAAAAAGATTAAACCAAGCAATAATGTGATCATACTGATGCGGCCACGATAAAGCGTCAGACTGAATAAAATTTCTTTTTTTTAAGTTTATTAACGAAAGTCAATAAAGAAATAAAGATTTTGAAAAGTAGCCTTCATGAGACAAGACCACTTTTCAAAGTCATAAGAGAGAAAAAAAGTATATATAACCACAAAGAAGCTCCAAGTCAAATTATATAAATAAATCACTATGACAAGAACACGACGAGTCATGCATGGGCCTCATGCAAAAGCCTTGTGGCAGTCGGATACGTCGTCGTTTCAAGCGTGCATGCGGGGAGGCGATCCGAATGCAGTGCGCATGCAAGCAGAGAGAGAGAGAGAGAGAGAGAGAGAGAGAGAGAGAGCGAGAGAGAGAGAAAGATTAAAGAGAGGAAGCTCCAAGAGCGTTCAGGCTGCAGCGGTGCCCGAATCCACAGGCCGGGGGCTTTACAGGTACCTTGTGCTCTGATCGGCCGGGCTCGGGAGCCGGGGGCAAGATGGCCGCCCCCGGTCCGGCGCCGCCCTCCGCCGGACTCAGAAGCGCTACATTAAGGTGGGCAGCAGGGGGCGCTGTCTCAGGAAGAGCGGGCTCTGCTTTCTGTGAAGGTGGTCACAAACGTTTTACACACAGCATGCTGACGTTAACTCCTGCACAGCCGCATTCCTCATTTAATTAGAAATAAAATCTTTTATTTATCAGTGATTTTTTAAAATTTTGATGTATTTATTTTAAAGAAAGGTGAAGTGAACAAATCCAGTCAGTCATGCACTGATCGTAACGTCTATGAAATGGACACCAGATTTAATCCGTTTATATTTACTGATTGGAGTTTAATTCTACACATGATAAATACACACTATACTGTTTGTTTAAACAGGTTCATCAGTCATGCACTTCCGGGTCTAATCTGACATCTTCTGGATAAATACGGCTCAGGGACAGCTAAGGAGGACCGACAGAGACACGGCGCTGGTTCGTTCCACCACAGACGACGACAAAGACGACACCGATGAGAGAAACAACAGGACTGACAATTAAAGGAGTTACAATTAAAACGACAAGTCAATCACGTCGACAAGTGGGAAAAAAAAAAAAAAAACACAGAAACAACACCACAATAAACCTGATCGATAACGTCAGCTTTTTGCGTTTAGTATTTTCCCGGTTCATAATCGCCTCCACATGCCCTTCCTGAGGCACAGCATGGCCTCCAGGCAGCAGGGGAAGTGTGCGGCTCTGAGAAACGCTACCTGGTGCGGCATGGGCGTGTTTTTGAAGGAGGCCGGTTCGATGCGCGCGAGCGCGTCGTAGTTGGGCGGGGGCTGCTCCACGACGGGCTCGGAGGATCGGCTGATGGCCGGGGCGTGGCGCGGGACCCCGTCGTCGTTCAGCGGCTCGTCGTTCAGAGGCTCGTCCAGCTCGTGGTCGGTGTAAGTCCCGCCCTCTGTGTCCGTGTCCTCGTAGTCGGACGTGTGGCGGCTGTCCGTGCTGTACATGCTGTACTCGCTGCCCGGGGCAGACAGGTACGACAGGCGGTCGTCATGAAGGTCCAGATCGTCTTCAGACGCACCGTCAGCCTGGGAGGGAGAAAGAGAGAGAGAGAGAAATAGATTAAAAACGAAGAGGGGGAGATGAGCGCAATGAAAAAATTTCAATGCAAGAGGGGGGAAAAAAGGACACAATGGAAATATACAATTGAAGAAAAATTAAAGGGGTGAGAAAGAAGAGAGAGGAAAAGCAAGGCAGAAGAAAAGGGAGGAAGAAAGGAGAAATAAAAGTAAGAAGTTGGTGCAGAAAAAAAGGATTGAGAAGTCAAAAAGAGGCACATAATGAAGAGATAAAAAAAAAAAACATGGGGAAAAAAGGTAAGAAATATAATGAGAAAACAAAAATACAAGAGGAGAAAGGACAAAAAAGGAAAAGGAGCAAAAAAAAATATCTGAAATAAAAATTAAAGGGGATGAGAGAAACGGAAAAATGAAACCAATGGATGAAATTGGTGGTGAAAGAGAAGAAGGAGAAGGGAGATTGTAGAGGTAGGGAAAAAATAGTGATGGTAAAGGGAAATGAAGTAAAGAAGAAAAAAATCAAGGAAGAAAAGATGAAAAAGGAAAACAGACATACAGTAGCAGCAGGAAAAAGAAGATAGGAAAAGAAATATAGAAAGGAATGAAAAGGTAAAAAACAAATAGAAGGAAGACAAAAGAAGGCAATGAAAGATGAAGAAGCAGAAGAAAAAAAAATAAAGGGAGAACAATTAAGATGCGAACGTAAAATAATGATAATATTAATTTAAAAAAAAAAACTGGGTTCGATTTTGAGAGTGTAAGATGTTTAAGATGAGGTCACAGGGTACCAGTGTTGGATGTAATGCGTTAGAGTACTCGGATTACTTTTTTGATGTAACGAGTAATCTAACACGTGATGTCCGCCATTCAACTACTCAGTTACTTTTTCAAAAATGTAATCCGTTATTCAGACAATTTTTGTAATCCGTGAGCCAGACAGCAGTCATTCCCAATCCATTAGTGTGTGTGTGTGTGTGTGTGTGTGTGTGTGTGTGTGAGAGAGAGAGGAAGACATCCTACAAGCCCCGCCCCTGATACCCCACCCCCCTCACCTATGTTATACCCCTATCTCACCTATGCGGTTTGAGGACCGACGCGCGGAAAGATTGAAATGTGATCACAGCGGCAAAACTCGCAGTGAATCACGATGAACCGTCCTTACAGCCGCCATGAGAAACCGCGTAGGTGAGATAGGGGTTGTTAGCAGTTAGCAGATTATGGGCCAAACTTCACTGAGTGATGATGGTAGATTAATTATAAAGGTCTTGACTAAAACAACATGCATGAGTAATCACAAAGGAGTTTTCATTTTCTGCAATGGAAAAGTACTCGCACTGGTTACTTTGATCAGAAAGTAACGCTGTAATGTAACTGATTACCTTTTTAAGACAGTAATTTTGTAATGTAATTAGTTACTTTAAAAAGTAACGTTCCCCAAACACTGCAGGCTACATAAGTGCGTGTGTGCTTGTGTTAATAAAACCCTATGCAGGGTAGAGCGGTTCATCACATGCTTCACCTTGCCCTCAGAAACCCAGACAAGCTGATTCTGCTGCTGCTGGATCGTGTCCTTCAGCGCCCCGTACCAGCCGTCATTCATGTTGTTCATGTTTATGGTGGCTGCAGAGAGAGAGAGAGAGAGAGAGAGAGGAGAGACAGAAAGAAACGTTTTTTCTATAAATCCATAAAGTGAAATCAGACTTGTGTGCACTAGGGGGCAGTGTTGCACTGAGGACAGTAGAACTGTAAAAAATAAATGAGAGAATACCGGATGTGATGCATTAAATTAGATAAAATATTTATGTCATGAATGTTATGTTGCACTTTTATACCTTTAATAATTAATTACACTTGTAAGAAATGTGTAAGACACATGATTGTAAATAAAATGTAGATCTTCCATAATTCTGGTTCTGTCTCACACACACACACACACAAACACATACCGTCATGCACACAGTCTCTCATGCACACATAACATCTCGCGTGCTCTCTCGCATGCACATGTTCTCATTCACACACACGGCTCCGGTGCTCACCGGTGAAGAGGTGGAGGTTGTTCTTCCTCAGTTTGAGGGTGCGCTCGTACAGCTTCCTAGCGCTCTTCCTGGACTCAGGACACAGCCTCGTCCTCATGTTCTTCACTCCCTGCTTACTGTCTGGGTTCAGGAACAGCACGATGGGGTACCACTGAGCATAGTTCAGCCTGTCCACCGCGTTGGGAGTGATGTCCAGCACGGCGTGTTTATCCTGCACACACACACACACACACACACACACACACACACACACACACACACACACAGTAGAAGAGAGTATTAAGGGCGGGGCGATGAAAACATAACTCTGGAAATCATTTCTTTGATGGACAACATACATAGGATGTGACATCACAATAAAATCATAAAAAGCTCCGCCACCAAATCAGCTTTATACAGAAGTTCGGTACATTTAGGTTCCCCTTTCCTGCAGAACCAGAAATGCACGGGGCGGAGCTTCAATACCTTCATCACAGGCGGAGTCGAACCCAAAGATAACAGGACGAGTCTGTCTGTTGTTCTGCATTGTCCTGAATCAGGAGCTCGGGTTAAGCTTTTTAAGCTTAAAAGATGAATCGGGTCCGGCTGAAACCGCTGGACTTTTGGTTCTGTATCATCTCGTGATTTAACAGACCTGTGCGACTGACACATGATACATTGCTCTCACCTTATCGATGATCTGCTTGATGGTGTGAAGGCGGATGATTCCGGAGCTGCGCTGGTCCGTTCCCGCGTCCCGGGGCTCGCTTCCTACATCACACGTCAGAACAGAACACAGACCGTCAAACACTCGCAAGGACTCGAGCTCATGCTTCGGCTCGGCATCCTCAGAGAGAGACGCTGTCCTCTCACATCGCTCTACGATCTTAAAACAGATCTTCTGTGAGGCCAAGAGTGAGAGAAACAACAGGACCGGTCTGGGATCAGCCGAATAGAGACAGTGCCCTCACACCCAATGACACACACACGCACCCATACCGCACCCTCACACACACCGAGGCCAGGGCTGATGAAGGTGCACATGCGGAAGCACACACCATTTTGGATGCATCCAGACCTCTTTTTATCTGCTGTGTATATAAATATCTCACGCTTCCTGAGCGCTCGTGTATCGCTCACTGCATTACTGGAGACGTGTGTGTACGTGTGTGTGTATAACACTCTACACAACAGGAAAAAAGAGCTGACCTGAAGCAGCCTGGCTGACGATGTTACTGGGAGTGATGTCACCCTTATTAGTTCATTTGTTAGAAATAAATCAGATTCTTTCAGGTTGTTCGTGATTTGTTTTGGCAAGGTTCACACTGTATGGAGTTAGTCAAAATAGAAAGGAAAATGTTAGATAAGGAGCGTGTAGAGGAGAAACGTCCTAAAAAAAACGCTTTCATTCATGTCATGAAGTTACGACGCCCCAGAGTGATCACGCCATTATTTTTATTATTTATTTTAATATTTTTTTTAATTCCTCACAATTTAGTAAAACAAGTGAACAGTCTAGAAAAAAAAAAAAGATGTAAACCTCACTCTATTTTGATGTCAGGTTCAGGAGAGACAAACTTAATGTACTTCAGAAAGTTAAATAAAACATACTTATGTGGATAAAAAAAATAAAATAAAAAACTATCATGATAATTAATTCTAAAACATTATACTGACGTGATTGAAAAACATCGTCCAGATTATATCTTGTGCTCGTGAATGAAAAACAAAAAAAACTTGCGCACATATAATACACGAGATTAACCTAGAAGTTTTAGCTCCTTATTTTTTGACACAAATTAATCACATGACCAAGTTTGACCCTAATGACTTCCCATAATCGCAGCATGGTTACCCGGCCGTGTGTGATAACGGCACGTTTAACGTGGATAATAAGACGACTGAGGAAACGTCACCAGTTGCGTTGAACTGCAGGTTTCATTATAAACAGCGTCCAGATGGAAGTTTGGATAAAACCAAAGTTGTGTGCTCGAGTGACCTTCAAGGGGAACTAATTTTACAAGAACACATTAAATGTAAGCTCTGGGAGTGGTGGCTTAGGCGACTAAGGCTCTAGGTTGTTGTTTTTCAGGTTCGAGTCTCACTGTGAAAACTCTGGGGCTCTGTATCGTCAGTAACAGAAAGAAAGTTTACCAATCACTGTGCTGTACAAATGATTCAATAATTACATAAACAACTTGTTTAAAACATTTTGTGTTTCTGTTTCAGCGTCATGTAATTTTGGTAGCAGGAGGTGCCAATAATTTTGACAACTGTTCAGTAAACCCTAACCCTTGCATGTACAACATCCAGTAGGGGGGGCAAGGACCCTAATTAAATTTGTGCAGTTCCTGATTTATTTTCCTTCATAAACTGAGCAAAAAATTTTGGAGCGATCGTCTCACCGTACACACCTGTAGATACTTGAGTATAGGACGTTACTATTGTGTCATTTAATCCAAAACAGTTTGAGTAACCACAAAATCTCAAGAACTCAACGCCTACAGCTGAGTGCTTTGCCTCGGTTTCGCAGCTCACAAACAAATAAACCACTGAGCATGCTCGAGTCGCTTCCTATAACGGGTCAATTAAGGATCAAACGGCTTTCTCACTGGACCAGACATTATACTGGAAAAAAAACATTAAATTACTGCTCCAAACTGCAACTTCGGTGACGTTATTTTCTCACTCATGGATAAAAATAAATAATTAAACACAAAATAAGTGCTGATTAACAACTAATAATAAATGACAGCTTAATAAGAAGTTCAACTTCTGTTGGCCTTAAAGATCAAACACGAATGGACCGAACCATTAGCAAAATGCTTTATCCAATCATTACATACAGTTTTAAACAAATCATGCAAGGCAAGCTGTATCCACCTGCAGAATTATTGGCACCCTTAAAGTGAACCAGACTAATATTAGGGTACAAATATAAACCTGAACTTCTGAAATATGTTAAAAAGTTAAAACCTGGCCATGGATAGATAATATATATAAAAATATATATATATATATATATATATATAGTATAAAATAAATACTGTCCTGAAAAATTGGTCACCTTTATGAAGAATGATTTCAGGGTAAATTTTGTAACAACATATGGTTGCTTCTGCCACCTGGCCTTAGAACTTTTACCTAGCTTACTAGATTAAACTAAAATAAAAATTAAAACTTTTAACTCCAAACATACAATTATATGGAAACTTTTAACAAAGAAAATTAGATTAATCTGAGGTAAATAAATGCCTTACAGAAGTTCAAATTAAAAACCTGTTTTAACGTCATTTAATTTTGACAGAGGTGCCAATAATTTTGGAAACTTCTTGCAAAGTAAATACGATTTTTTTTTTGCTCAAGCATTTTCTTAAAATAAAACTATCATCATCCCAGCTGAAAAAAAACAAACAAAAAAAAAACTTCACTGAGTTAGTGTAACATTGATTTTTTTTTTTTTCCTCATAATTTTGGACCTATCTTGCCCTCGTACACACTTACAGATAGATTGTGGCGTATCTGTTTAGGGATAGTGTGTAATTTAGTAATTTAGCATGATACATGGGAGGGTTGGTGGCGTGCGACAGCATGGTGTAGCGGTCAAGAGTAATCACTTTTTCTTTTCTCGAAAATAAATAAAATGAATAAAAACAACAACAAAGAGTAAATAAGTGCATAAACAAAACCAGGCAATGAAAATACCAAGGAAGAAAAAACCCAAAACAACATTCTTAAAAGGCATAAAGAACAGCCGCTGTTTGTCCAGCGCTAACGATCAAGCAAGCTGATGCAGTGAGCGACATACTTTCCCCGTCTCCAGGGCGCTGTGTTTCTGCAAAGCAAAATACAATCATAAAGCACGAGTGTTACGGCAAGACAATTTCCACATGTGGTGAGAGACTGAGCTCCTGAGTGCACTCTGATTAATAAAAGCAGACACAACGTGGTATCTACTAAATGTGTAAAGTGATACACATATTCACAGGTGTGTGTGTGAGTACACATGGTAAACTGATACTCACTGGCCAGCTCAAACAGATCAGGCACCTCTCTGGCGAGTTTCTCCCGAGCGACATCGGCGATGGGCCCGAAGATCACTATAGGCCTCAGGAACCCGGCTAGGGAAAGAAAGTAAAAAAGTGCGCTTGTTTGTTGGTGTCAAATTACGTGTGCGCACACATGGGTGACACGCTGGAACAGAGAGGGAGATGTGGATTATACCAGTAAGAGATGAGCACTAAGACCCAGCAGGGGAGACGATTACCCACAATTCCGCAGCAAAAGAGATAGAAAAATCATTGGCTCAGTTGTGATCACATGATACTCGGCATAAACCAAGACTTGCTCGTTTTTCAAGTCAAAATTTATTTTAACCAACTTTGCTCGTCTTGCGGAAGACCACAGAAAATCCGAGGTTCCACATGTAGGATTTGTAGTGTTTAAAGAAAAGAAAAGAAAAGAAAAAAAAAAGCATGTGTTTGGCCTGGCTTTTGCCGTTCAGAGAGTTATGGCAAAACCAAATCAGGTAGAAAGAGGGAGAGAAACACGACACCTGTTGAGGCCTGATGATTAAATACTCGCTAGCACATTTAGCATGCTAATCCTTAAAGAGTCAAGGATCTACGCACCTTCCCTCAGGACGACCCTTTCGTACGCAGGGAATTTGGTCTGCACCGGCTGAGCTGAAAGATCCTCCCGACTCTTCCTCAGGTTCCTCTTGGAGCTGCGGAGTCCGCGGAACCTCCAAAAATCGGCGCGGTCTCCGCCGGGGGTTTTGGGGAGAGTGTACTGGACGCTGGATAACTGCTCGGCCCTGGAGAACGGGTTTTCATACAGAGACGATTGTAAATGCTCGTGACCACTCAGACAAAACACACACACACACACACACTTACCCAAGTCTGAGCTAGGAGATGCTTATCAGAATCACATAACTATACACACGACTCATGCCGGGGGTTCTGGAGCTCACCTGTTCTTGTTGGGGATGATGCCCCGCTCCACCTCCTGGTGATTCTTGCCGATGCGGATGGCGAGCCAGGAGCCCAGCTTGCCGTTGTACAGCGTGTCCACCACACGGAACACCTCGCCCTTGTTGAAGCTCAGGCCGTACGGAGACTCTTTCTCGTACTCGAAGTGGGTGCGGATGTAGAAGGAGTCGCCTACGTCGGACTCCACGATCCGGCGATACACTACCAATAAGACACCGGGGGGTTTATGGATACATTTCATCTTAGCTTATAAAGATCCCAGTGGACACATTACGGTAGAGCGATCACTGTCAACTTTTAAATGTTATCAATTTTTTCCATTCTTTAATAATTTTTTAAAAAATTTGAATCTCCATTATTTTTCCCTGATGTTTTTTTTTATTTCTTCACTCACTCATTCATCTTTAATTCAATTTTTTTTCTTTTTCAAATTTTTTCTGTCCTATTTCTTTTTTTCATTATTTCTATTTTCTTACTTTTAAATTTTTCTTCTTTAAATTCTTACATTTTTCTTCTTTTAATCTTTATTTTTTCTTTACTTTTCATTATTTTTTCCCTCGTGTGCATTATTTCTTCATTTTTCTTTCTTTCATTCTTTTATTCGTCATGTAACATCACCTTTATTTAAAGTACAACCATTCAGCCAAGTCCAAAAGAAACCCAACATATTTAAAAATATTAAACAATAAATATTTAAAATAAATATTTATATTTATACAATATTAAATAATAAAAAAAAATCTGAAGGCAGACACATCTGTTTAAAAAATGTTTCTTATTTTTATATGAAATTTTAATATATTCATGGATCTTTTTTAAAAACGGGTGTAAAGAAAGGGTGTTTGAGTATGATGAACTCACCGTCCTTCTTCCTCTGGGCGAGGATGGTGACCTCTTCACCCCGGGGCAAATCCAGCAGAAACAGCACCGCTTCCTCACGGATAATATTTGCAAAGTCCACATTGTTCACCTGCAGAGAGAGAGAGAGAGAGAGAGAGAGAGAGAGAGAGAGTTTAGGGCAACTAAAATAACAAAACTAGAATAAGTAAATAACTAAACAATCCTGCACTTGGATTTGGCTTCAGGCAGAAAAAAAAGGACTAATTATCATAATTCTAGTTCTGATTTCAAACAAAAGCAAAATAAAATCATTTAATAATTTTAAGAATACAGAAACATTAAATAAATAAACAAATAATTCATAAATCAATACTGCATTTGAGAATAATGATAAAATAAACATTATAATAAACACTAGATAAAATAGAAAATATTAAATACATGATAAAAACAAACATCCTGAACTTGATTTATTTTCAGATTAAATCAAACAAACTAAACTTCAACAACCACCTGAAAAATTAACTAACCTTTTTTAACCAACCAAACACTGCTAACTAACCTTCACTAAGGCAACAAACTAACCAACCTCCGCTAACTAATCTCACCTACACTTAGATTCGTTTTTTCACACAAAGAACAAATCGATAAATAAAACAGCACCCTGAACTTGTCTTATATTTCAGACCAATAAAGGTCCATTACGAGACATCACCATGCGGCCAAGAACAGTTCACTCAAATATTTTACTTCAGTGAGAAAAACAGGCCGAGTGAAGAAAGAGGAACGAAGGAGTTCGAGTTTTCACCTCTCGCACACTCAGACAGAGACACAGGGAGAGAGAGAGAGAGAGACAGAGAGGGACAGAGAGAGACAGAGAGAGAGAGATACACACACAGAGACAGAGAGACAGAGAGAGAGATAAACACACAGAGAGATACACACACAGAGACAGAAAGAGAGAGAGACACAGAGACAGACAGAGAGAGAGACAGAAAGAGAGAGAGACACATAGAGAGAGACACAGAGACAGAAAGAGAGAGAGATACATAGAGAGAGACACAGAGACAGAAAGAGACACAGAGAGAGACACGGAGACAGAAAGAGACACATAGAGAGAGACACAGAGACAGAAAGAGAGAGACACAGAGACAGAAAGAGAGAGACACAGAGACAGAAAGAGAGAGACACAGAGACAGAAAGAGAGAGACAGACACACACACTGCTCTACTGCGAGTCCAGAGAGAAACAGGACTTAATGAGTCTCACCCAGAGAGAGTGACATCAGTGAGACACGGTGGCATGTCTCGATCAGAACAATAAGCACTGTGTGTGTGTGTGTGTGTGTGTGTGTGTGTGTGTGTGTGTGTGTGTGTGTGTGTGTACACATTCAACTAAAGCAGCTCCAAAGCCGAGTCAGAGCTGAAGCGTGTAACTCTTACTTCTGCACAGGGTCACACAGTGGGTCAGTACTCTCACAATACAGTGTGGGAGGTTTGATGATCTCACACACACACACACACACACACACACACTATTATTGTTTATTAATAATAGGAAAACATTTATGTAGTATTTGAAATGCTGAGGTTTTATTATTCCTCAAGACCACAGGTATAAATTCTGTTATTTCCAGTGTGTGTGTGTGTGTGTGTGTGTGTGTGTGTGTGTGTGTGTGTCTCCTGATTCAGTGTGTTTATAAGAAACGTCTTCTCCAATTTTGCAGATCTTTACAGCACACCTACTTTAAGTCAGATGTTTTTATTTCTTTAAATTGTCTTTATTTTTTTCCGTTACATTTTGCCTTACTTTGTCTCTTTTTATTTCTTTATTTTTTCCCTTTCAGTTTTGTTTTTCATTCATTTATTTTCTTTGTCTTTCTATTTCATTTATATTTCCCTTTTATTTTTTCCTTTCTTTCATTGTTCCATGTTGCCATCTTTAATTTTTACTTTTAATAATTTTTCTTTTTTAATTTCTTTTTCTTTTCATTTTATTTGTTTTCATTGTATTTGTATTTATTTTTTCTTTCTTTCATTTTGTCTTCTTTTATTTCATCATTAAATTGCTCCTCTTTATTTGACTCCGGTGTTGCACGAGGAGAATCGTGTTAGTGTTTTTATTTTCCCTGTAATATATTTCTACTTTTTAATTTACACAGTTCTGAGACTGTATTTCTCCTGTAACAGACGTACGAAATGTTTCTCCAGACGGTGATGTGATGCGAGTCTGATCTCGACTCACCCTGAGGATCTGATCTCCCTCCTCCAGACCCTCTCGAGCAGCCGGACTGTCCTCCAGAACTCCAGCCACGAAGATCCCCACGTCGTTCCCTCCTGCCAGCCTGAGACCCACGCTCTCACCTTTCCTGAACTTCACCAGTTTCATACTGGGCCTGGACGGGTCATGGACACACACACACACACACACACACACAAAGAGAGAAAAAGAGTCAACAGTTGAAAGAATTCTTCATCACACATGAGCTTTGTTGCAGGAATGTGTTCTGTCTGTGTTTAGCGTTGTGATGTGGAGTCTAACTAACACACACACACACACACACACACACACACACACACACACACACACACACACGAGAGTAAATTAGTCAAAAGATCACTGCAGGGAATAAAAGGAGCTGATTAAATAGTTAATTAAATCATAATGAAGGCAAAAAAAAAAAAACGATTTAAAAGAACAGAAAAGTTGCATAATGATGCAAGATGAAGAGGAATAAGCAGAGCATGATCAATAAAAAAGAAGACTTTAAGCAGGAGAAAAAAAGGAAAAAAAGAATGATGAACCAGAACAAAATGAGAGAAAAAGAAGGCAGCAAAAGAAACTGAAACAACAACAAAAAAGAAGAAGAAGATTAACAAAGAGCAGGAGAGAGAGAGAGAGAGAGAGAGAGAGAGAGAGAGGAAGCAGAAGAAAAAAAAATGCAGAATAAAACTACAAACAGAAGAAAAAAATAAAAGGAGAAAAAAAAGTAAAAAAAAAAAAAGTAACAGAACAAAAAAAAAGAAAAAAGATAAAGTATAAAAAGAATAAGGAAAAGAAGATGCAGAGAAGAAGAGAAGCAGATGGACGAGGAGGATGATGATCTACAGGAGATGATGAAGGGATGAAGGTTTTAAGTAATAAAAAGTGTAAAACAAACAGCATCCCCAGTGTAGTGTGTGTGTGTGTGTGTGTGTGTGTGTGTGTGTGTGTTCTTCATATTTCTGTCCAGATCTTATAGATGTGTTCTCTATGAAACCAGGGTCAGAGGTAATCACTGGTCCATTCAGGGTGCCCTGACTCCTCCCACCCGGAGTGTGACATCACACGCTGCGCGTGGTGTGTGCGCGTGGTGTACAGTAGAGATTTACCTCAGGATGCTGTCGTCGTGTGCAGGACTGGGGACAGGGGCGTCTGAGGGACTGACAGGGAGGTCTACATCCGGCTGTCCAGGCTGAGCGTACACGGGCTTCGGCTCTGTGTGAGAGCGCGTACGTACACACACACACACACACACACACAGTACAGAGAGTAGTTTAAACACTTGTTCAGTGTATTATGGTGGACTGATGTGTATGTATGAGGGCCTGTGTGAGTGTGTTTCTGACCTGGCAGTGGAGGAATCTGTTTGTCGATGTCCTCGATGCCCGGGACGAGCAGCGCGTCCTCCACCAGCTTCACAGGACTGGACACAATCGGCGGCTTCGAGATCCGCTCCTCATTCTGACTCCTGTGGCTGAGACACACACACACACACACACACACACACACAGCATATAATATAAAATTATAGATATAAAAAACATAATATATATATTTTTTTTAATTAAAAACAAAAACGAGCATCACGTGTGCTCTGAGAAACGCAGATTAACAATCAATAATAATAATTTCTTTAAAATACATAAAACAGATCTAATGATTAAGCTAAAAAATTACAAAAATGAAATGAATAAAACAAAGAAATTTAGGTTTTTCATTTGTTATTTACAAATTTTTTTGTTAATAATTGTAATAGCAGCAGCAATAATATCAATTATAGTTTTTTAAAGCATAAAACAGGCTTGCTAATAACGCAACTTTTTTTTTTTTTTACAAATAATCTGTTGTTTTTCCTGTTATTTGTGAAGAATTATGTAAAAAAAAAACAATAATAAAAATAATAATAATATAATTGTTATTAAGAATAATAGAAAATTAATTGAAAATAAAATAGCTGTCTACAATCTGTGTTCATTTATTGAACTTCTAAATCTCACAACTTATTTATTTATACTTTTTTATATTAAGTTTTTATGCATGAAAATAAGTAGATAACAAATACAATAATAAAAGAGAAAAATTGGCAGTCAGAAAGAGCACCTGTAATGAAGTGTTGTGTGTGTGAGTATATGACTGAAATCCCACCCAGCTGTACACACACACACACACACACACACACACACACACACACACAGTGTGCTGACAGAAGTGCTTCCAGTGCAGAAGGTCAGTCTGAGATTTACACCGGTGTTGTATAACGTTATCAGGTGTGTGTGTGTGTGTGTGTGTGTGTGTGTGTGTGTGTGTGTGTGTGTATCAGCTCTACACACATTTATTAATTAATTAATTTACCTTCCGTTGCTGATCTGTTGGAGCGACTGGCCGGAGATGTCGGACGGATCGGAGCGCTTGTCCGGTGAGCGTGAGAGACTGGCACGCAGCTGCTCGTGGGAATGATCGGACGTGAGGGAATGGATTTCTGAAATATCTGGGGAAAAAAAAAAGTCAAGATGAGCTCAAGAAGAGAAAAACAATCATCATCATCAGGTATAAGGGAGCGGATTTTTCTCCCCGGGTGTCGTTACCGTCTCGCTCAGACTGGCCGGAGGGGAGGCTGTCGTCTACGTCTGGGACGTTGAGGAGCGTGGCTCTCTCGTCGCGCTGCACCACCATCTTCAGCTTGCCTTTCGAGCGCTCGATCAGTTTCTTAGCGTCCGTCAGGGACAAGTTCTCCGTCACAGTGCCGTTAATCTACAGACACAGAGAGAGAGAGAGAGAGAAAGAGAGAGAGTGTGTTGTACATCACACTGTGGTACAGATAATCCTAACCACATGCTGCTTCTTTGTGTCTCGGATTTACATGGAGATTTCAAAATGGAGTTAATTAGACGAATAAAAAGACGATGTTTTCCGCCCTCGGTCTCCCACACTCCCTCTCTCTCCTTGACATATACTTCTTAAAAAAAATAAAATCAAAACTTACTGCATCTGCACATCATCCTTTATTTCTATTTTCCTTTCATGTTAAAAAGTTAGATAAAAATGTTCTTTTAACTAGAAGAAGTTCGGAATATTAAATATAGATCTAAGAAACGTTCATGTCTGTATCTCTCCTTTCATCTTTCTTTTAATGTTTATCTCTCTCTCTCAGTTTCTCTCCCTAACGCCCCCTCGGTTCATACTCTGCCTTTCTTGCTCATTCGCGCGCGCACACACACACACACACACACACACACACACACACACACACATTACATTTCACACTCTGTCCCCTTCATGTCTTTCTCTCTCTCTGATTGTACCTTCAGCACAACGTCTCCTTCCTGTATGTTTCCGTCTCGGGCCGCCAGGCTTTCAGGTGTGATGTCCTTCACGAAGATGTGGCTGGCCAGTCTCAGGCCGTATTCTGTCACACACACAGACACACAGACTTAGAGTTTCAGCCTGAACAATTAATAACACACACACCATACTTTCTCTCTGAAACCAGTCTCACCTTCATTCTTGCGTGATTTGACCAGCGTGACCTTGGAGGGGCGTGGCGGGCCGGCGGAGGTGACCGAGCGTCTGTCAGACCGCGGGGACGCGCTCTGTTCCCTCCGCCCCAGGCTGGCGCTCCGGTCGTTGCGTTTGCTCGTCCCCGTACCCGGTCTGGCTCCCAGTCCCGCAAACTCCTCCTCCTCGGTATCATCCTCGCGCTCGGACATGGTCTCCCTGTCCCCCGCTCGAGACGCCGGTATCTGGACTTTACGCTTGCGCCGGACGGTCTGTCACAGAGACGGAGCGGGCATGTCACCGGGTCTGGTACTGAAACCCATCTGATACGACTTCCTCTACAAAACTACTACTGCAGAAATATCATTTATAAACTAGAACTACAACACAATTACAAACATGCAGGACTCTGTGTACACAAACAAGTCCAGTTCTAAACGTTCTCCACTCCGAGACCTGATCTGTAGGATTCAACATAAAACACTTTATATTTCTACTTCACTTCCTGTGAGTCTCCAGAACACACGGCGTTGGGAGTTTACGATCTGTTCGTTCCGCGTTCAGAGTAAACGATCAAATAGAAGGTTGGCAACTCACTATTTTGGCGTTTTTCCCGCTCTTCCTGAGCTGCTGTACGGCGTAGGCGTGTTCCACGTTGTCCATGGAGACCGCGTTCACCATCACCACCCGGTCATTCTCTCTGTGGAGCAAAACATGAGCAGAGTGTTACGTTACGGCAAAGTGCGACGGTGAGCAGGTGTTGAGAGGAACCGGTGAGAAACCAGTGAGGATTGAGAGATTGATGAGAGATATGAGAAACCGGCGAGAGTGTTGAGAAACCGGCGAGAGTGTTGAGAAACCGGCGAGAGTGTTGAGAAACCGGCGAGAGTGTTGAGAAACCGGCGAGAGTGTTGAGAAACCGGCGAGAGTGTTGAGAAACCGGCGAGGATTGAGAGATTGGCGAGAGTGTTGAGAAACCGGCGAGAGTGTTGAGAAACCGGCGAGAGTGTTGAGAAACCGGCGAGAGTGTTGAGAAACCGGCGAGAGTGTTGAGAAACCGGCGAGAGTGTTGAGAAACCGGCGAGAGTGTTGAGAAACCGGCGAGAGTGTTGAGAAACCGGCGAGAGTGTTGAGAAACCGGCGAGAGTGTTGAGAAACCGGCGAGAGTGTTGAGAAAACAGGGAGGATTGAGAGATTGGCGAGAGTGTTGAGAAAACAGGGAAGGTTGAAAGATTGGTGAGAGTGTTGAGAAACCGGCGAGAGTGTTGAGAAACCGGCGAGAGTGTTGAGAAACCGGCGAGAGTGTTGAGAAACCGGCGAGAGTGTTGAGAAACCGGCGAGAGTGTTGAGAAACCGGCGAGAGTGTTGAGAAAACAAGGAGGATTGAGAGATTGGTGAGAAAACAGGGAAGGTTGAAAGATTGGCGAGAGTGTTGAGAAACCGGCGAGAGTGTTGAGAAACCGGCGAGAGTGTTGAGAAAACAGGGAGGATTGAGAGATTGGCGAGAATGTTGAGAAAACAGGGAAGGTTGAAAGATTGGTGAGAGTGTTGAGAAACCAGTTAGAAACTTGTGAGCGGGTGCTGAGAGAAACCGGTGAGCGAGTGCTGAGAGAAACACGAGTGCTGAGAGAAACCAGTGAGCGAGTGCTGAGAGAAACACGAGTGCTGAGAGAAACCGGTAAGTGACTCACTGTAGAAGCCCCTCGGCAGGTCCTCCTTTCAGAACGTCGGAGATGACGATGGATGTCTCTCCGCTCTGAAAGTGCGGGTTGTCTCGTCCCCCTGAGATGGCAATACCGAATCCAAACCCCGGAGCCTGACAACCAAAACAGTCAAAGACATGAAGGAGTCAGTTAACTCTCAGGACAAACTAATAAAGACAGTTTGGTCAGTTTAGTGTAAAGTCACTTTCTGATCGCTGTGAATCCAAATCTCCAGCTGATATTCGCACAAGTCTTTTCTCAGACAAACATTTCTGCCATTTTGTTTTTGTCTCTTTTCGAAACCACTTCCGAATGTTTTCACACATAAAAACATTTGTGAAATGTACACAATAAGATAATTACATAAATCAATTATGTTTACTTTATAAACATATAACGATGTATTTTGTACCACAGAATATAATCAAGTCATTTAGTGCAGCTTTCAAGCAGGAAAAATAATCAGATTAAAGATTACTAATGCAGGATGTGGAGAAAGGGGGCGGAGCTTCTAGAGGCATCAGGTAATAGATCAGAATGTTTGAAACACCCACACAGCTGTCAATCATTCCAGATTTAACTTTCAACTACCAGCGTACTTGGATTTTAAATTAGCGCGCTCTTGCAGGAAATGTGAGGAGAATTTTGAACATTTGTTCGACTATAATTTTATTTTAATTTTAAATGTCGACTTCACTCAAGAATAATTACAATTTTTCGTATTGGAACATATTTCATTATTTCTTTTCTTTCTATTTGCTGCTTTAGATGGACCAGTGTGACATTTATGTGGAGGAAAAACTAAACAAAAAACAATACAAGATGTTACTTTAATATTACTTTTTTACGACATTGTAAATATTATAATACGCAGGTCTGGGTACAAAATGACAAACAATATTGTCGCATTAGAGAGAAAATTTTACCTGAAATATTTAGTGTTTATTAATTTGTTGTTCACTGAAAAATGAAGAATACGAAAAAAACTAAAATCTATAAATTTAAGGCTCAAAATTGTTAAATGGTATCTAATCAGATTGGGTCATGGAAACCAAACAAACAATTGTGGTAACAAGTAACGGTCAGAATTTTATTAGAAGGTTAAATTACAGTTTTATTAATTTATTTGATTTATTTTAGTTCATGGATTTCTGAGGCGACTACAAAGTCAGCGCGAATATTTATCATGACGCATCCACCAGTGTTTACACACAGACACACACACAGACACACACACACACAGACACACACACACAGACACACACACACAGACACACACACACAGACACACACACACAGACACACACAGACACACACACAGACACACACACACACACACACACACACACACACACACACACAGACACACACACACAGACACACACACAGACACACACACAGACACACACACAGACACACACACAGACACACACACAGACACACACGGTACAGGGAGTTCCTGGCACTGATTAACAATCTCACAGTCCAGGGAGGAAGAAAGGGTCGAGGAGGGCACTGTGTGTGTGTGTGTGTGTGTGTGTGTGTGTGTGTGTGTGTGTGTGTGTACAGTATATACACAGATGCATCAACACGACAGCAATATTATGTAAATAATAATCACCCTGCTCTACTTTCTGTGCATTCAAATTGATTTGACAAAAGGATGTGCACCCATGAGGCATATCCCTCTGAGCCTAAGCGTATCCATGGTTACACAGATTCATATTTAATCAACTTTAACGAGCTGCTCCGCCTCAGAAACGGTGAACTAGCAAAGAAACCTCAGGGACCGTGAACAGAGATTAGCCTGAGCTGAGCATTCTCGCAGTTTTTCTCTCTCAGTTTTTCTCTCTCAGCGTGATCGCATACAGGAAGAGGAAAAGGAGCCGAGCGCTGGATTTCTTTCCCCTAGTGCGCGCGCACACGCACACACACACACACTTCCTGCCTCTTGAGACACTTGAGTGCTATTGTGACTCCGTTCCCTGATTTCCTGCAGCTGGATCTCTCTCTCTCTCTCTCTCTCACACACACACACACACACACACACACACACACACACACACACTTATGCTAGCAGAGTTTAGCAGGTGATGCTCTTGTACTCACCCTGTGAAGAGTCACCGTGTGCTGCTCCCATATAACTGTTTCCTCCATCGCTGCACTCTGCAACACACACACACAAGGTCACTTCAGTGATGCACAGCGAGTGTATGCAGTGACATGTAAAGAGTGTGAGAAGTCATTAGAGAATCTCTCAACAGATCCAGAACTTTTATTAAATGTTACAATTTTCCTGAAACACGGATCTGTTTTTACACCGTGCCGTTTCCTCCAGCTTCACACTGACACGACATCATTATATAACACACACACACACACACCATTGACTAGAAGCAACGTACAGAAGGAGACAGACATATCTTCATATCTTCATATTAAACGCAGCTGTACAGGATGAAACCTCATCCAGTCCAATCACATCATTAGACTTACTGTGTTAGAAAACACAAATGCAAGTTATTGTTTTTTTTGCTATTATCCACACTAGTGTGTTTGTAGAATTGTACATTAAATTCTGTGCAGTTTTGCATCATCCTGTGACTAAATCTGGCTGGACAGACATACAGACATTTTTCTGAGACTGATTTCTGGTCCCGCAGTGTGTGATGTGTAAAGATACTGAGTGAGTGAGTTCTGACCAATGTACAGACAAAACCTCCTTTATATACAGAATGTAACGCTTGAATCACTTTTCAAAGATAAATAGTTTATAAAAGTATTTTAAGGGGCCTGTATTTTACTACGTCTTTAAAACGTTCAGAACACCACCCACCTCCCTGTGTGTGTGTGTGTGTGTGTGTGTGTGTGTGTGTGTGTGTGTGTGTGTGTGTGTGTGATTTAATGTTACAGCTGTAATATCCCTCACATTTTTTGCCTTTAACTCATCTTATTTCATTCGCAACTATTAACTGGTACTGTACATACATCTGAGGGGAAAAACAAAAACAAAAACAAACATACGAAACTTGAGCCAAAGAGCCGATACATGAATCGTGACACAAAACAAAACAATTGTTACACATTACTGTGTCCGTTTCCTTCACACATCTGTATATTTATTTCTGGTCAACTGACATTTATATTTAACTGACTTGTATTGTCTCAAACAAACAAACAAACAAACAAAAAACACACCCAGCGAGCAGGTTGAGTGGCTACGAGAGACCAATTCGCGCTCATGGTGATTTAAGACTGACTCAGAGTTTGGAGTAAAAGGCAAATCCTTGGCGAGGGGGAGGGGGAGGGGGGGGATAAGGTGAGAGAAAAAAAATTAAATCAAGAAACACATTGTTTATTCTTGCAACTGTCTAATTCTGTTTTTCCTTCAATAAAAACATACTAAAAAAAACAAACAAACAAACAAAAAAAAAGGCAAATCGGAGGATTTGGAGATTATAGGAGATTATATCTGAGCCTGATCAGAGGACCGGGTCACGCCCAATCAAACTGAAAACCAGACAATTCTGCACACTGGCCGATCGACCGCTTCATCTCCATTATAAAACGAAACGTAATGAATATTTAAAACTAAAACCAAAAAATAATCATGATTCATGACGGAATTGATTGATCTGTGCGCTTTTGTAATGAAATCTCCTCAACTCTACAGTCAAAGACTTCTAGTTCAAAGAGAAACCGTGATGAGACATTTTACCTGTGATGGTCAAACCCACAGCTGGAATTAACTTCCCTTTATTTGTTCATTTCATTATTTGATGTCTTTTTTTTTTTTTAACCTGATCTGAAACAGATTCAGAGAGAATCAAAGAGCAGATTATAATCCTATATAATAATAAGAGAGACCACGTTACTCTTCATGGTGTCCTACATCACTCACACACACACACACACACACACACACACACACACACACACACACACACACACACACTCCTGTTTTTATGAGAGCGGATTTGGGAGAGGGATTACACACGGCTAAGAGCGTCTCTGTCTCTCAGACGGCCAGTTGTGGACGATCAAATCCCACAGTGCATTAAATACACAAAGAAACCTGACTGAATAAAGCAGATATTAAAATCCTGAAGAATTATTAAAGTCTGATCTTTCTGCAAACTGAAGCCATTTGGCAGATGGCCAGAACTTCGGAGCAACGTACATTTTTCTCTCATTATACTTCTGAGCAGCTGAGGGTTAAAGGCCTTGCTCAAGGGCCCAACAGGGACACCTTAGTGGTTGTGGGATTTGAACCCGAGATCTTTTGAACAGTAGTCCAATGCCCGAACCACTGAGCTACCCCTGGCTTAAACTGCAAACCTTCCGATCAGTTAAACTCGGTGCGTTAACAATCTGAGCTACCACTGCTATCGCTTGGAAACCCGTCACGCCCGCTCTAACTGAGGACGGCCTCATACACCCGGATTAAAAATGACTTCGGACTACAACTGCTATGGTTGCTCTGAAACTGCGAAACAGATTTAAAATTGTTCGCATTGTAAAATAGTCGATTTGTTCGCATCTACGAATGTTTGTTAAACCGTGGCCTGTTCGTAACTCGAATGTTCCTAAGTCGGGGAGCGTCTGTAACGGGAAAGACCTGGTGATTCTGTACAACACTGTTATTCCTCATCTTTAAAAAACCCTGGTTGTGAGAAGTTGAAGAGTTCCTGCTTTAATCTTTGTCCTGCTTTTCCGGTGTTGTTTTCTAACACACCCTTGTTGACTTCCCCTTTGCAGTTTCCCCTCGAGGCAAACCCCTGTGACTATCTCTCCTGCAGCTCCAGTGAAGTCAGATCGGCGTCACACGGTCGTACTGAGACATTTTTAGCGTGAATCTTCAGTCACGTTAAAAATGGCACCCCATCCCCACCTTTAATAAATAGTCCTGTAGAGACGCCGCGATCATCGAGTATAAACCACTACCCGCAGCGCCATCTCTTCCCTGCTCTCTCACACCCCTGGGTGAAAGTGTAAGCCTGTAGCAGTGCTATTTTTTTTTAAAAACTGGGTCATCCTGCGTTGGATGGAGAGGCCGAGAAGAAGTGACATGGAACATCACGCAGAGGAAGAGGAGCTCAGTAGAGGTGCAAAGTCAGATGGTGCTTGAAATGGGGCGCCAATATTTTTTCTCTCTTTCAGTAAGATATACATGTTGCCATTTAATGTGTTATATCTTACGGGGGAATTAGTTGGCTTCATGATAGAAAATATCTGTCCTGATGGTGAATGATCCTGATTTCCTCAACAGCATCCTTAAACGGGTCAGGAAACGGGACAGAAATTTAGGCCATGTCCACACGTATCCGGGCATTTTTAAAAACCTGTAACTTCGTTTTTTAAAATAATTCTGTCCACATGAAAACGCCCAACGCCCTGTTAAGTGCTGTTAGGCAAGCGCGTCCCTCCTAATCAACAGGGGGCCAATCAGAAGCCTAGACAAAACGTCATCAGACCAAGTCTCGTCCAAAACCGCCGTCGCTGTCTGTGTCTTCAGAGTTTTGTCTGTACCAGGAGAGAGCTTCGTAGTACATTCAGGCACCTCTGTTCGTTAACGTAATGTGTGAGTAACTGCGCGTGTATGTACACACGTAAAAAAATAAATAAATAAAAGTCCACAAAGCAACATTAACACTGTCACTGGATTAGTGTAGAAAAGTCCACTATTGCACAAAATATCATAAACAAAGCTGACGTCAAATCAAGGAGACTAGCTCGAAGGCAATGACATCATCTACAGACAAGGTAACGTTACCAAAATCTCAAGCCTAGATCTTGGTACGTGAAGCCAAAATCTCAGTTTCCTATGTCCACAAATTTTTTTGGAATAAGACTCACTTTGTCTGACTTGAGAACAAATCCGACTTAGGAACGCGCTCCCATTTAATTCCAAGATGACAATGCCATGATTCATGGGACTCGCATCGTGAACGAGTGGTTCAGGGTTGCACGAGACAACATTTTCACACATGGACTGGCCCCACCACAGAGCCCGGACCTTACCCACCCTGAGAATCTTTGGGATCCGCTGGAGGAGGCTTTGCGCAGCGGTCCGACTCCCACATCAGTACAAGATCATGGAGATAAATTAATGCGAGTTAGATCCAAGCATGGTGGCACTCGTAAAGAGCTGACATCAACCACCAAAACATCTCAGGTCTTACAATTCCTACGACTGAAACTAATACTTAATTTATTTAATTCAACTTCTATGCCTGGTTTAATTTCTGAGCCACCAAACAACTGAAGGCAGCTGTGAGAAGATCTCAGATTTGTTTTGCTATCCTGGAGTACAAAGATCTAAAATCAAGCAGGGTGGCTCTGGTCAGAGATGGAACCAACATCCAGAAGCTCTCAGATCTGGCCGTCAAGTGCCTAGAATTAAAAGCAAACATGGCCGCTTTAATTATGCGTCCATGTTGCCCAAAGGTTGAACCATCTTTAAAAGTACTTCGTGTTTTAACCAAACTAAGTGGCTCCGGTTTAGCTTCAAGGTCAACAAAAGCAGCTATAAGGAGATCTCAGATCTGGGCATCCTTAATTCCGTGGGAGTTTTTATCCCAAATGCGGGATATCTCCTGCAGACGTTCTAAGCTTTAAAGGACCCAGAGCTAAAAACAAGCTTCGATTGAACTTTAATGTTGCACAAACTGCCAAAGGAAAAAAAGGAAAAGGTAAGATCTAATCATCTTTCAAATACCAAGATCTAGGATCATCATGGCCATAGTGGATCTAATGTAATTTTTGTGCCACCCAAAGCTGGAGAGAAAATCTCAGATTTAGGACATCTTTATGTTGATGGAGCTAAAACCATGCATAGTACCTTCAGCTTCTCTGGTGGATCCAACTGGCAGAAAATCTGAGAAATATCATCATAAAAAATAAAAAAAAAAATTTATGTCAGCAGATGTTTCTTTTTTTCGTCTCACTTTGATTCATTATATCACCTGGACCTACTATAAAGCCCATGTGTCAAAAATAGAGTGTCAGGGTCATGGATCTGATCCTCACTCCCTCTGATCCGGGTCCAAAACCTGAACCCAGCGGGGCGAGCGGCGAGAGCGGCTGTTCGGGGCAGATAAAGCGGCACAGCTTGAAAAGTTTCCAGGTAGGAATACAAAACCCGCCATTGTTCATCGAACTGACGCTAATCTCCGCTAAGCTCCAACGCTGGGCGAGGAGTCGTGGAACGGCAACAACAACGCGAACACCGAATCAAACACCACAGAGAAACAAACCAATAGAAAAAGGTGTTTTTAAGGAAAAAGAACAAATGAGAAACAGGCAGTGCACGCACACACACACACACACACTTTTTTTTTTTTTGGGTCCGGGGCTGAAAGGAGTCCTGAGCTGAAAGTTGAATTCAGTGCTGGGGTCAAAGGTCATATGTGGGTGTCCCTTTTAAAGCCCAGAACCTTGATCTTGCACTGAAGAGTCTAGTGTTTCAGTAAAAGGTTCTCAAACGACACTCTGTCCATAAACTGCAGGTTTACGTCTAGTTTCCTCAAGTGTGTGTGATGGAGATTTCCAGCTGGTTTCGAGTTCTGAATTCTGGATTCTCTCGTTAACGCACCCTTCTGACCAACCATTAACCGCCATAAACAATTCAACCGATCATAATTTTATCATTCGATACGGTTTGTTTTGCATAATGTTTCGGAGCAGAACAGTGACTTTACAAACATCTATTCACCAGCCTTTCAGGTGACGTGTGTATTGGACATCGCTGATGAGTAAGCAATTGTTGGTAACCTGGTTAAGTAAGACAAGCGAAAATTGCGGCCCCGTCACGTCTGAAAATATTGATTAAGATTCCAAATCGAAAGGTTGATATTCACAGTAAACGCAGTCGTTCTCATACATTATCGTGTCTATGGAAACTAAACGGAGTCTGGCGAAGGACTGGCTGGTTATAGCTGCTCTAAGGTAAGAGAGACCAGGAACTAAGTAGATTTAAAGATGTTCAACAATAAAAAATATCTAAAAATGCATAAGAAAGCTTAAAATTTTATTTATTATTTATTTTTTTTAAAGGACGGAGAGACCACCTGCTACTTTTTATACTTTGCGCCCTATACGATATCACACACTCAATGCCCTGTAAGTATCATGATTTTATAAACATCCCGATTTGATATTACATCGTTTTTTTGTTTTGTTTTCTACCTCAGCTTTATTCATCAGCTTTGCCTGTAACTAGCATAGACATTAGCTTTCTCACTTAAAACCCAAGCGCAACATTTAACCACTACAAACTAACTTCAATTACAAGAGTTTAACATCAATTTAACTTCAATGAAATTTAACAAAAAGCTACACTGTTACTGTTACGCGCGTTTTCCTGTCACCTACCGTTATTATTATTATTTCTAAACAGATAATTCACGGCACCTGTGCGATTATAAAGAAACAGCTATGCTTCACCGCCTCCAACGTCTCGAGCGCATGTTCAAGTTGTCACCACGTACAGCTTCTAACGCGTGCGAGTAATTAGTAGCATGTGATGTTTCGTGTGTGTGTAATAAATGGAACTTTTGGTAACTTGACGCCATAAAAATTCGTTCCCGCTGCGCCACTCATTAGCTCGCGCACTTGGCAGTTCTGCTCACTGTCTGATCGACCAGTTCACCGGTGCCAAATATACATATATAACTTTTTGCAAATATCTTCAAATGTACAGACACGCCCACTTTACAGTCTTATTATATGTATAGAGGATAAATTATGAAATAAATAAATAAATAGAATCAGTATCACACTCAAGCTTCATCACATCCACACGTCTCATAGCGTAACTGCAGGTCGGCTTGGAAACCTAACGGATCACAACCTTCAGCTCTGAAAGCTCAGACGTGTTGCATGATCAAGGTGTGTATGTGTATGTGTCCATGCGTGTGTGCGGGTACGAACGCGCGTGTCTGTGTACGTGTGAGAGAGTGTTATTAGTCTGGACGTCTGATCCCGAGGGGAACATCAGGCAGCTGAGTGCCGATATTCTACCTGCAATGCCAATCAATTATTGATAATGCTAATGTAATTTCGCCAGACCACAACACACACACACACACACACACACACACACACCGAAACTACAAGGTAAAACTGAAGCAGTTTGAGCTCCAGGACTCTTTGATCGAGGTTCCTCTGGTGTTGACCGGCTCGGTGTTCTGACCCCCTCATTGTTTCTCCGAACAGGAAATGACATCACATCCGCTCTCACACGGGAACAAACGCAAAACATGTTGTCTGGGTCGAGGGTTCGGAAAAACCACTTCAAGTCAGAAACTTCTTAAGCGGACTCGGTGCAGAAGCCGCGTTATTTAAAGGTGCGGTAAGATATTTCAGCTATTTATTATTAGCGTCATGGTGTTTTAAATTCAAAGTTGAGAACTTGGATGGAGGGATCTCCTCGGGGAACACCGAGACAAACCCAAGCGGTTTAACCAAGAGCGTGTCCAGTGATTTCCTGCCGCAGTTTGTTTAAAAGATGCTGATTATACGGGACAGGAAGTCGCCACACGCTGTGACTCAGCACAGAAAGGGCATTTCCTGTTTGTGGGGCATTAAAAAAAAAAAAAAAAAAAAAACCCACACACACACACACACACACACACACACACACACACCAGAGTCACGAAAACATGAAAGAATATAAATTAAGTTTCTTTAGCTGCACTGAAGATCAAAGAAAACAAAATCTTGGTAGCAGATTGATGACTGAAATTTAATCTACTAAACAAGAAATTGAAAGTCTGAATCCGCACAATATTTCTGCAACTAAGAAATTAAAATAAAGTTTCACATTCTAGTCTTTTGTATGAAATGAGGAGATTCTTTAAATATGGAATAAAAAGCAAATAAATATCATATATATATATACTGTAACTATATATATATATATATATATATATATATATAGATCGATACTTTAATGATCCCAAAGAAAATTCCAGGGTTGAGCTTCGCAAAAGGTACCGCTAGGATCCAAACCCACAATCTCCTATTTACTAAACAGGTAAACACTTTAACCAATAAGCCACAGCACTTAACCACTTGGCCACGCCTGCACGATGGGTTTTGGTATTGGTGTTGGGGATAGTCGGGGTTTAGGCGTCTGTGCTGTCTGATGGTCGAGGTCTCCGTTTTAAGGGTTTTCCGTTTCGGCACATGTGCCGACTGATTCAAGATTCAAAGAACTTTATTCAAAGTTAAAATTTCCAAAATTGCTCTGTCTTGGTTACAGTCGCTTCCATTGTTTCAAAAGAGTAAGAACTTAGACAAGGGTGAAGGAAAAACAGTAAAAGTCTGTATTGCGGGGGGGTTTCGGTGATTTTGCCAGCTCATGGCCAGGGTTTCGGTTCCAGGGTTTTCGTAGGTGCCGCTGTCGGCTGATAGTTGGGGTTACGGCGCCTGTGCCAGCAGATGGTCAAGGTTTCGGCGCCCAAGCAGACCGATCGTCGGGGTCTCAGTTTTCGCGGTTCGGGTTTCGGTTTCTGTGCTGGCTGATGGTCAAGGTTTCAGCACCAGCGCTGGCTAACAGTCAGGGTACGGTAGCCGGTGCACACTTAGGGTTTCGGTATCGACCCAGGTGTTGGCTGATCTCGCCCGGCGATAGCTGGGGGTTTCCGAACCCAGGTGGTGCCCAGCGCTGGCAGACTGACGGGGGTTTTGGCCCCTTTATCAACGGATAGTCTGCGTTTCAGCATCGGTGCCGGCTGACTGTTTTGAGGGGGTTTGAGGAAGCGTCCGTGGCTACGGCGTTGGACTGCTTGTCAGAAGGTCCCAGCAACACTGGACCTAACACTGTTAACACTGTTAACCTTCAAATGTTTAGGAGAAATGCGAGTCGACACAATACCATAAATGTAACGTAACGACAGTCGGGGTTTCGGCTCCCGCGCCGCTGACAGTCAGGGTTTTGGTATCAGTTATAGATTTTGGCATAAATAGAGAGAAACAGTGAGAGAGAAAGAGACACGAGCTGTGGGACAGAGGACATGCTGATAACTCCCTGAGCAGACACACGGGCAGTGGGAAAGTCCGGCGTGCCCTGATGTTCCAGTTGTGTGTCACGTCTCTCTCATCAGTTACGTAACTCCCAACTTTAAAACACACCTTCTGCTGAAATCTACATTTCATAACATTTTTAATCGACACGTCCACGCTGTGAATGAGAATGAAATGAAAATGTCTCTCCGTCTCTCGGTACGGCTGTGACATTTGATCAGATCGGCGTGTGACCTTCTTCAGGACAGAAACCCGCGCTAAAGCATTTCTCTGCTCCGGATGCGCGGAGATTAAAGAGCTGTAAAGACGGAGAGAATCTACTTACAGGTCAGACTTTGATGAGGTTACTCAGCGCTGAGCGACGTCGGCTCGCCGTACACGTTTAATAAATCCCATGAGAGAGAGAGAGAGAGAGAGAGAGAAAAAAAAAAAAAAAAAGAGGTGTCCCGTACAGATCCTATGTTAGAACAGCGTCCAATGAGTCCGCGCAAGATGCTTCTTGCAGATAAGCTCGAATGCAAACACACATACACACACACACAGGATAGGATATCCCGTCACACTTCAGCACACGTGTACACACACACACACACACACACACACACACAGCAGCGAGAATCCTGGCAGATCCGTAAAGATGGATTCAAGGGTGTGTGTGTGTGTGTATGTGTGTGTGTGTGTGTGTGTGTGTGTGTGTGTGTGTGTGTGTGTGTGTGTGTGTGTGTGTGCGCGCGTGCTAGCAAGACGGCGTGAGCGTTTATAACGTTATCGGTAACTGACAGTACGAAGCAACTCAGTGCTGCAACACACACACACACATGCACGCACTACTGCAACCCCTCCCCCGAACATGCGCACACCCACACAGGGACACACAAACCTGCAGCTCAATCTGCAGCAATGCAGCCCACCACACACACAGACACACACACACACATCTGAAGTTTTTTTTCCCCCCCACATCTCGTATTTCTACAAAAGAATCTTATGGTGCGAATACAACTGCACAATATCTCCAAATTTATTTATTTATAACTAAAAATATATGTTTATATTTGTATTTGTCTTGTGTTGTGTGTGTGTGTGTGTGTGTGTGTGTGTGTGTGTGTGTGTGTGTGTGTGTGTGTGAAATGTGCATCTAATCGTGTCATTAAACTACAGCATCACTGGAGGATGGGGAAAGGGGGCGTGGCCAGTGTGTCACATGCACATCGCCACATCAAAGTCGAGGGAGAGTGAGAGACAGATTTTGAGGTAGACAGACTGACTGTGTGAGAGAGAGACAGACAAAATGACGGTGAAAGAGAGAGACAGAAAGACAGACAGTGAGAGACTATCGGAGACGGACACATACATACTTGTAGAAAGGCAGACATGTTTAGAGAGAGACAGGTGCATAGATAAAGCGTGAGACAGAGAGACACAGTTAGAGAGAGGACATAGTCGAACGAGGTAAACTTTTAACAATCGGTTGGTTCAGGAGTAAGACATCGTCCATTTCTCTCTTTCTGAAATAAAATCTTCCCCTCCTGCAGGGATCAGCCCCGTGTAGGGGGAACAGCGGGTGATGTAATGAGTTCCAGAGACGGAGGCTGGACTTCATCAGCTGTAGATGTTCCTCTGTCCTCTACAAAGGCAACTACTGAACTACAAGAGCCCGTATGTGTGGGTGTGTGTGTATGAGAAAGATCGCTGCTTAATGACCAACACCGTTCCCGCGGCACCCTGTGGGTCCGTCCTGCTCGTCTCTCCCGAATGACTGAACTGATCTCTCTCTCTCTCTCAGGGTTGCCAGATCACACCGACAATAATCCCACCTGGACAGAAATACAAACCTGTACACTCAGACACACACTGTCCGGCCAAAGATTAAAAGAAGCAGCCCAGCAGAGCAGAGAAACACACAATCTGGCAACACTGTGCTCAGGTATAGAACAACGACAAACAACTACTTCTGTGACATTTCCAGCAGATTAAAGACGACATGGTGGGCGGAGCCACTTTGATTTTATTCTGATTAATAGCTTTTAAGACGCTTAATTAAAAAAAAAAGATTTAACCACGGCTGATCACATGACTGCTGAGGTTTGACGAAAAGCAGTAGGTTCAGGAGGAGGACACGCCGACATGGCCGGACTCGGAGCTCCTGTAAAATAACAAACGTCCGCGGTTTTGTCCGAAACGTCCGCACAAACGTGAGGACATACGTGACAGACGGTAATCTCCCCTGTCGTGTCCTTCACCTTCAACGTCAATAAAAATCTCTTCGGCTACGAAGTCAACGCGGTGACCGTGTGTATGATTAGCAGCGCAGTCTGCAGTCTGTTACACAGCACCCCCCAACACACACACACAGCACATTACTTTGAGTGTGTGGTGGCAGGTCAGCGACAATAAGCAGAGCCGAGGCCACAGGGGCCTTAAATCAGCACCGCACCGATCCAATGAGCAGCCAGAGTTTTATCTACACCACTACTCCTGTCCACACACACACACACACACACACACACACACACACACAGAGGGCAGGAATGTGCTGATAAGCAGTCAAAGCCCAGAGTGTGTTTTTGTTCCCCTCTGATAACGGCCAAGTCGAAGCCCTCGCTACCAAACCCAGCACTTTACGCCATCACTATATATTATATACGTACGTACGTGTGTGTAAATAACGGTGTACGTTAATAAAAATTCTGTTGCTAGGGACAACAGGGAAAAAAAATCTGGACACTTCAGCTATGTAGCTACCGTGTAACTAGTAAAGTCCCCGTTCTGATTGTAAACAGGAAGTCCATGTAAGAGCGAGCATGTAACAGTGTTTTAGAGATTCACGCGAAAGCCAATAGTGTTGGAGATACGAGACGCCACTGTAGGTCCGAGCATGAGATTGAAGACGTCACGTCCAGACAGCGATCTACTTCTGTTCTCGGGGACGTCTGGCTCCCGATCGGTGCCCGAGTACGCCGCATCGTTCTCGAGATCAACTTCCTCTTCTTTTAGCTGCTCCCGTTAGGGGTCGCCATTGTGGACCATTTGTCTATATTGTCTTCCTGTCACTCCAACATCCTGCATGTCCTACATACAGACAAAAATACATAAACCTCTTCCTGGACATTCCTCTTCTCCTCCTAACATTCTCCCCCAAATATACCCCTTACCCCTCACCCATCAGAATCTCTTCTTCACTTCTCCACCACACTCCCTATTGCTTTGGGACAGTTGAGCCTTAAATACTTAAAACTCCTCTGCCTTCACTACCTCTGCTCCTTGCAACTGCAACTTTCCCCCACTTTCTCTCTCAAGTTGTCCCGGACTTACGAACGAGTTCAGTTCCAGGAGCGTGTTCGTAAGTCGGATTTGTTCTTAGGTGTGACAAAGTGATTCTTATATGCCTTTTGACACGAATATACTATGTAAATCAAACCAATCCACTGGACTAAATCTCTGTCCCCTTTCCTCACACTGCCATCATGTGGTCAAAATCTTAACCGCACCTAAGGAAATGAATCTCACAGCAAAATGTCAAATGTCACAGGTGTTGTCTCTGCACCTTAAAATCACGAGGGGGAATCCCGGACGTCATTTTGTGTTAGAGGTGTTTTCCACCAGAACCAGAAGTAGAATCGCAGTCCTAACTCTAATGTTGTGCAAGTCTGGGACTATCTGTACTCTGTCTTGCTCCTACTGGCCTTCGTGCATCTTCTGTCCAGTGCGTCACACTGATCAAAACCAACCAGACTCTGCGGTCTTGGAAATGATCCATGTGAAAACATAGATAGTTAGTCTGAACATAGCGGGTCTTCAGAGTTTGTCATTTCTGACGTACAAAATCAAATACAATAAAAAAATTCCAAGTTGCCGCAGCGCACAGAGAAACACCGGCACATCAGGTGTCCATGCAAAACATGATCTTCACACACACAAAACAGAAACATTCCTCACGTGTTAATATCCGGATTACACCGCACCGCCACGAGCACGGAATTTAATTCCTGGGAATTCAACACCACTGTGACCGGAACGTCACGGAAACCAGAGATCGTGTTTATTCCTCGTAACAAACTCCATGCTGGATTACTGACGAGAGTTTAGTTTTGAGGAAAATATAAATAATGAATTAGCGTGATCTCGTGTGTACAACAGCTAGGGAAATGACCAGGGTGTAAAATTGAACATGTTGGAATTCC
>QNUK01000057.1:495000-662500 GCA_013621035.1 Clarias magur
AGAGATCAGGAAGGATTTCATCATTACTCATGGAAATCTAAGCAAATCAGATGACAGCATGAGCTCGAAAAAAAAGGAAGAAAAAGATTTAATGGGCTAGGTGAGAGAAAAAATAAGAGAGGGGAAAAAAACAGAACTCAACCCCAAGTATTATCGCACTTGACAGTGCGACTTTATTTATAACAAGTCAGTTTCTCATGACTCTCCCCCCCTCACGAGCCCGACTCTCCCCCCCCTCACGAGCCCGACTCTCCCCCCCTCACGAGCCCGACTCTCCCCCCCTCACGAGCCCGACTCTCCCCCCCTCACGAGCCCGACTCTCCCCCCCTCACGAGCCCGACTCTCCGCCCCTCACGAGCCCGACTCTCCCCCCCTCACGAGCCCGACTCTCCGCCCCTCACGAGCCCGACTCTCCGCCCCTCACGAGCCCGACTCTCCGCCCCTCACGAGCCCGACTCTCCGCCCCTCACGAGCCCGACTCTCCGCCCCTCACGAGCCCGACTCTCCGCCCCTCACGAGCCCGACTCTCCGCCCCTCACGGGCCCGACTCTCCGCCCCTCACGAGCCCGACTCTCCGCCCCTCACGAGCCCGACTCTCCGCCCCTCACGAGCCCGACTCTCCGCCCCTCACGAGCCCGACTCTCCCCCCCTCACGAGCCCGACTCTCCGCCCCTCACGAGCCCGACTCTCCGCCCCTCACGAGCCCGACTCTCCGCCCCTCACGAGCCCGACTCTCCGCCCCTCACGAGCCCGACTCTCCGCCCCTCACGAGCCCGACTCTCCCCCCCTCACGAGCCCGACTCTCCCCCCCTCACGAGCCCGACTCTGACTTTTTAGCTCTATTTCTAAGACTCATATTTCTGACCTTTTTCTCTAAATTCTGACTCTTCTCCCTTCATGAGTCATAATTCTGAAATTCCTCCCCCTCTCATAATTCTGAGGAACTAATAATAATAATAATTCTGTCTCATAATTCTAACGTATTTGCTCATAATTCCGCCCCTCCCCCAGTCACCAGTTACTTCAGCTGAACACGTATAAGATTCAGAATCAATTACAAGTTCTTCCCAGATTTGAAACAACACACACAGCTAAATTTGTTTAAAACCAACTCTCTAACCAACAAGCTTGAGTGTATGAACACACACACTCACTGGCTAGTAAACTAAACGTGAGAGACAAACAGAGCTGAATAAACACAATAGTAACATGTGGAGCATTAACATGTTAATTATCAGTATAGACAAATACCAGGATAAAACACTCTCATCTGCATTGAGAGAAGAAACGTCTGAACTACACACCCGTAAACAAAAACTCTGACTGTTTAAAACTCTGAGTAATAAACAAACTGGACCGTGATGTTAAAACACATTTTAAATCGCTTCGTGAAAACATGCATGTGCTCAGATCAGATGTAAAGATGACCAGGAACGCAGCGGAGAACGAGCGGGTAACGAGTCCGCACCTCTCACTGAGCCGGCCGTATCCGAGCCGACCTGAGGCTTATCGGAGCGAGCAGTTGAGGCTGTGATTGGTTTGTTTCAACAGAAAGCGCCAATAAATAAACAGCTCCACGTTCTCCATCTCCGGAGTCCTTCTCCTCCTTCATTCCACGTTACAACACATCTGTTTCTGTTTAAAAGTAAGAAACAAAGCAACAGCACTTGAGTCCTGACTCAGGATTTATTGAAATATTTATAATTCTTCATTGACGTATTTAATTATTGTAGAAAATGTTTTGAGATTTGTATTTGGACGTGAATCAGAGTTGGGCATTGAGATCGCTTCTGAGAACACGTGACCCCAAAGTCTGGTTGGTTTTGGTCAGTGAGAATACAATCGTTCTCCGCTCGGGGAACGGTGTCAGAGTCCGCTTGAAAGGCGTTCAAGAACAATACATCGTACTCGGGTGTGGACCAAATCGGATATTGAAGCCAATCGTACCTGAGCATGGAAGCAATTTGCTGTTTAGATGCAACGTCATCAGTACTCAAGGTCTCATCCAAAATCAAAATCCACTGCCATAGCTGATGGAGAAATAGTTCCTGGGCACGTTACAAATCAATCGGGTCTAATGCGCCCTTAATACGGCCTCGGACCTGACTGAAAGCTCGTAAACTAACAGGTTTGTCTTGTGAACAAAGTTTGCTAAGCAGTAATTCTTGTTACGAAACAGCTTTGCACGATGCAGCCGTGAACTAAAGAACGACCAGAAGCCTGGACTGAAAAGAAGTTGATGAATTTTTGTCTCGATTATTTAGTTATTTCTTTTATTTGGGTTTTGATCCCCATTATGTCATTCACACCTCGTTTTCAGCTAGTCCTGGTCTTAAAAACCTGCTGCAATCTTGACTACAGCTACTTAGCGACCTGACTGCAAGCTAGCTCCAAAACCTCAATCGGTAAAAACCAAAAGATGACGTCTTCTCATCTGGAAGTTTGTCCGAGTTCCCTCCCTGTTAACGTCAAATGAGTGTGTCCGCCTGCAGCGTCACGCAAAAACAAAGGAGAACGTTGTACCTTTAAACAAGTTAATTGAGACGCTTTAGAAAGATTGATAGATCGCTGACTAGATAGTTTTTTTAGCAAAAGGCCAACAGGGACATGTCCACAACATGGACAGGCTTGTAAACCTCAGACGCTGTAGAACAGGCACTCCATAGGGCCAGTCGCGGAGCTGCACCGTAGGACCCATCGAGACCCCCGAAACTCTGTTCTCTGCTCACCATGGGAACTGCTGGAGTGTCCTTGGCACAGGAGCACTCGAGCTGCATCGGTTCTGCTCTTTATAAGGCGTCGACAGGATGCAGGAGAAACGTTGTACACTGTACACACACACACCAACATCGACCAAATCTCTTGCCCCACCTCTCTTAAGCACAAACGACTAAAATGATTCCTCCGCTCCTCACGGGTAAAAGCGAGTACCGCACGTGCACATGTAAGTGTTTGCTTTGCAATATTTACTTACATTACCTTACATTTTCCAGAGGACACACACACACACCTATGCTTTATAGCAAACACACACACACTGATGTAAAAAGGAGAATTATTTTCCCTGAACGATGAAACACACACACTCCTAAAATTAACTACAAAACAAGTGAAACATCCTTCCTAGTTAGGTCGTGGATTCTGCCTCTATCTGTTCTACCTATTTTTGGCAGAGATTTGGTGTGCATGTGTGTGTGTGTGTGTGTGAGAAAGAGTAAGAGTGTGTGAGTGACTGATAAGAGAGGCCTGGGACCGAGACGAGACTGGAATGTGGAGATAAAAAGCCAGAGTAGTACCTGACCCTTAGGGGGCGCTATGGCAAAGATAAAGGGAAAGAAAAAATGAATATTTTTTACATTTTAAAACTGGAGACAGTGTTGCAAATTATGGATTTTTAAACTGCAATGTATAAAACCATATCACAATGATGTCACAGAATAAACGATGACATCATAGAATAAGTGTATGGTATAGAGATCGGGGAAAAACATTATCCAAATACATATCATTTTGATCATGTGATCATTTTGCACGGACAGCCTGGCTCTAAAATCTATTTTTGTTTAAAATACATCATTTATTCACAATTTTTTCCCCCAGATGTTTCCTGTACCTAGTGTTGAAGCATAATCAGTAGACAGGTCAGATTATTGCATTTTTTTTTTTTCCAAACAAAAACACTGCCTAAATGTTGTTTAACAATTTCTTCAGAGATGCACAGAGGTTAGTCTCGACTGCTAAAAAAGATGCCAATCAGATCCGAGTACAAGCCGAGATGGGCGTGGCTCACATATTATGACCCATAACAATTGAGTGATTGCTGAATGACCTACTGCATGGCACTCAGTACTGGGTTTAATTAATAAAAGACTCAGGGCGACTCGTTAAACTTGTACAAACTGACATCTTCATGGAATCGGGGTTTAGTGTTCACAGACGTCACAGAATTTTTAGATTGAAATGAATTCAAGTAAAAACTAATTATCAAATTCAAATTCAAATTTTATTTGTCACATACACAGTCATACACAGTACGATATGCAGTGAAATGCTTATACGACCGCTCCGTGACCTTAAATATTTTTACAAAGGGAACCTATAAAACAGATTCCAACAAAGTTACAATATATATATATATATATATATTATATATAATATGATAAAATCTGAAGTATGATGTGATGTAATATATTACGACTATAGTCTGTGAGAAACTTGAGGTAGTATTTTAGTGAGATGAGGGGGGGTGTGAAGGGGTGTGAAAAGAAGTTATGTATATAAATTGAGTATATAATCAAAAGAGTATATATTTTAATCTGATGTAAATATTTTAAAGATCACTGACGCTCCTCTACATCCCCGACACTAACCGTCTCAATCTCTGTGCTTCCTCTCATGGATTATTTTTCTTCATAATGTCCATATAAAACAACTTACATCATCGATATCACATCGAGTAGTATATGCAAATGTTAAGAACACGTTTACCCTCGAGTCCGGTTCTTTCTAATAAACTCGGCTCCAATTCGTTGCCCTATCTAATAAATTAACTGAAGAGACATCATCGTTCTGACTAATGTTAAGAAATCTTACTTAATGCACTGTAATCAGTGTGGACTAGTAATGAATGAAACCAAGATAAACCCTGAAATTAACCTGAATCATCATAATAAGAAAAAGGGGATGATACTCTACTTAAGTAAGCAATGTATATTTGCAGTAATTAAATACTGTTCATTGTTTCACTGTTGTGTGTGACCATTATATGTCAACTACTACTACCTCTAATAATAATAAGGAGAAGTAGTGTTTTACAGTAGTGACCGTCGTAGTGGCAATAAATGAAAAACTTACCAATATCTTAAAACTTCTATCGAATAAAAGCAGGGTGAATGCAATGTAGATTTGTAGTCTACATGGGGGGCTGGGGGGGGGGGGGGGGGCGGAGGGGGAGGGTGAATGCCCGAAAAATTAGGTTTATTTAATAATCCTCGGTTGATCTCATAGCAGTAGTGAAGTGCATTAACACACACACACAAAAAAAAATCAACCTAGAATTATTATTATTATTATTATTTTACTTATTATAACAATAATAAAAAGAAGAAATGTGTTCTAAAGTAGGTAATGTTGTGGCAATAAATTAAACGAACCAAAACCTTAAAACTCAGGTCTCTCTCATAAAACCAGGGTGACTTTGCAGGCGTGTGAAAGCGCATCTCACATATTTCTACTCCTATTAATAATATAATCTACTTATGTAAGCAATGGAGATTTGTAGTAATGAAAGAAACCAGTTAATCCTCTAAAAATTTAATTTACCCAAAGATCCAAGGCTGATTTTTTGTGTCTGTGGGAATGTACCACACATACTACTACTAATAATAATAATAAGTGTTTTTTTTTTTTTATTAAGTAACTTAATAAACCAAAACCATAAAACTCTCATAAGACTTGCAGGGTGAATGTTTAGGTGTGTGTGCACACATCCCACACATACTAATACTACAACCACCAATCCTAATAATAATGACTGAACGGTCTACTTAAATAAGCAATGTGTGTTTGTAGTAAAGATAGAATTTTGTGTGTGAGCGCACTTCATATGCTACGGCTACTAAGGGCTAATAATATATACCTGTATATTAATGTGTGTGTGTGTGTGTGTGTGTGTGTGTACGTGTGTGTATGTGTGTACGTGTGTGGTGTTTCCTCGTCTCCAGTGTTTTACTTCAACAAAAACCGCCCGAACCTGAAGTGCCGAGTCTCTCTCTCACACACACACACCTTCTCCTGCTTCGCAAACTGCATCAATAAATAAATAAACAGCTATAAAACCAGTATACAGTATGAATTTTAAAAATGTGTGTTACTCGCGCGTGCATGACGCAGTCGACACCTGACGCGCGCACGCGCTGCGCGGCGGCGTTTGCGTGCGCGCGCACATACACACACATCACGCTATGTGAGTGCGTCGAGAAAGAGAAAACAACAAACAACGCGTTCAATCGAAACATATGTATTTAAAAAAAAAAAACTAATTATTATTAAATCCGCAATCGAGTTCAGGTCTGAATTTGACGCCAAAAAGACGGAAATCCGTCGTTATGTTTCATTTCAGAGGCGTCACACAAACAGTGGGAAAGTGTTCCTGCTCGCTCACACACACATATACACACACACACACACACACACACCCTTTTCCATTTCAAACGAAGTCTAAAGGTTAAAAAGCTAATCGCAGTTGAGCATTAATTCTAATTGGAGCATCATTAAACGTTGATACCTGATTAAAGCATCTAAACTATAACTCTAAAAAGTTTAACCTGTGTTAAAGACTTGTTTACACACACACACACACACACACTTCTCTATTCACCTTTCATGTTAATCAAAAGTAAAAATTATATATGTTAATATGTTATATGTAAATATGGCAGAAAGCTCAACAACCAACCAATGAACCGAACAAGCATCATAAACATAAACATCACCGGCGCAGATCAGGCAGGAATAAAGAAACAAAACGGGCAGGGACACAAACTTCACTCCAGCTTTAAAATCATCCTCTTGATTCATACCCTTGATTATTAAATAAATAAACACCAAACATCACACCAGTGGAGAGGTTAACCCAGACACACACACACACTGCAGGTTTGAGTCCTACCTTATTTGAGGCAGCTTTGGCAGACATGTTGGTCCTCTGTGTGTAAAATCACCAACAGCTTTAAAACTTCCTCCAGTCTCCTGTACGTGTGTGTGTGTGTGTGTGTGTGTGTGTGTCCTCTGCCCAGCAGCCCTCAGCTCCGGGCAAATCACTTTCTAATTCCCTGCGCCTTCCTTCCACATGTTAGCGAAAATCCGGAGTGAAATAAATAAAGAAAAAAAGAAAAGTAGGAAAGTCCAAAGTTCACCATCAGCGGCGTAAACACGCAAACTCCTTCCCCAGAAGAGTGGATTATACGGTGGTAATTCCTTTAAATCCGAATTAAAGATAAAAAAAAAAGCCGAAAATATGCCGATAAACTAAATAAGTCGGTATGTTCGGAGTGATAGTTAGACTGATGTTTCCCTCCGCTCCTCCTCCTTTCTCCTTTTCTTCTCCCTAACGACTGCCATGACATGTCCGCCTGCCCTCCCGCACGGGCCGGACCGAACCATCACACCCGGACAGCAGGGGGGGCGCGGAAATCAGGACACTGTTCTAAAATCACTGTTCAGTCCAAACCTGGAGTGTATAATTTAATCATAATTCTGTGAGAAATATCTTAATTCTTACTTCTTACATAACAATTTCCAAAATGTTTCTAAATGAATACCTAAGTAAAAAAAAAAAAAAACACCCCTTCTGAATGGAGCGTTCCAGGGGAGCGACTCGGGAACACGGAGAGAGAGAGAGAGAGACGGGAAGAACGAGTTCTCTCAGTCTACTGGACATTCATACTGTACTTCTCTACTCGGTTTCTCAGCTTCAACTCTATTTCTATCAGAGTTATTCCCAATAATGAGTTTGATAAAATTTCAAGACAAAATATTCTCCAAACTATATACAAATTCAGCCAAAAAAAAAATTATAAAATGCACTTCAGGAAAATAAAAACTTGTACAGTATAAATATTTTAATAACTAAATATACATGGCTATATGTTATATACTGACGTATATGATAATATCATATTACTATAATATACATCATTAAATTTTTCTTTTCCTGAAGGAAAACCCTGTATATACTGTATAAATAAAAGAACGTTTTGTCTGTATTTTGGTCAGAACTCGCTCTTTCGATGATATCTTTACGTTTCATACATTGGAGGACCAGAAACCAGTCTCTGTCTGTGTGTCTGTCCAGCCCGAATTTGTCACAGCTTTTAATGAAAACTTACCAGTCCTTTTTTTCTTTAAGTTAAACTTGTGCCATAAATGAAATCATATAAAAACAGAAATTCTGTTCGCGTCTTCGTCCGTTTGTGCAGGTTCCGTCACAGGCGTTCCTCAGCGGATGTAACAGTAGGCTGAGACATCATCAGCTTTTACATCATACTGTGATGTAACAGTTGGAAGAGTCAGCATTAACCTCTGTCATTCCATGAGCGTGTCACAGGAGTTGTAACGGTAGCGAACACTGGAATGCCAGGCCGAGCTCAAAGCTACTGAAACGCCGGATCAGAATGGAGACGTCTAAAGCCGCGCCGCATACGACAGTAAGGGGTGCCGAAACTTTGGAGCAGCATTAGGAGCGGCAGCAAGTTGACCGCACAGATTATTTGCCAATAATGGTAGCCCGAGGGCGTCAGGATCTGCACGGGAATAGAGCCATGGGTTCCCTCTAGTAATTAAATAAAAACATTAAACACTTTAACAGACAGATGCGAGCAGTGATTCCCGGGGCCCAAGCACCCAGGTGTTCACGAGGCTTTGTAAAGTAAAGCCTTTATTTTTGTCACATATACATTACAGCACAGTGAAACTCCTTCTTTGCATATCCCAGTGTAACTGGGGTCAGAGCGCAGGGTCAGCCATGGTACAGCGCCCCTGGAGCAGTTGGGGTTAAGGGCCATGCTCAAGGGCCCAACAATGGCAACCTGGCTGAGCTGGGAATCGAACCGCTAATCTTCCGATCAGTGACTCAGTGCCTTAGCCCTCTGAGCCACCACTGCCCTTATACAGGGCCCTTGTACAGTTTGTTGATGCTGTGCTCTAGAGTCACACAATTGCATCCAAACTGAATCACTTGCGTTAAGTTCGCCAAAAATAGTTTAGCAGTTTGGCTAAACTGCAAGTGCGTGCATGGTGCTTGAATTGAAGGAGGTGTCGAGTGGTGTTATGAAAGAAATCAAGTTTTAAAAGAAAACTCAGGACATGTCTAGTTAGCAGTCATGTTATTAACTAGCATCGACCACAAGGCTGAATCACAAATCCATTTGTAACCCCTAATCTACTACCTAAACTACTTGGTGTGTGGAACAAGGGATTGTACACCCTACTTAGCGCACTAGATTTCCATTTATCGCTACTTGGGATTCAACCACAGAACCAGAAGGTTAAAGGAGCTGATATTCTAAAGAAGAACAAGTGTTCTGTGTAAGGAAGGATACGTGTTGCCGGAGCAAAAAAAAAAAAAAAAACGGGTTAAATAAACAAACAAATCATAATCTGTTTATAATAAATGGTGTTTGAAGAACCGTAGTATAAAAGCAATATAGTGCTGTTGTGCTGAATATCAGCACGGCTGTAATGCCTTCTGTACTCAGGCTGCACTCTCGAGCCCAAGGCTGCATCACAGCCGTGCTGATATCCAGCACAACAGCACTCCTCCTTGTGTGATATTGCTTACATAATATTACTGTTACCATCTGCTCTTGGACGCCCTGAATGTACAGTGATGACAGTTAAAATTACTATAGAGCCAGAAGATTGAGTCAAACATCTGAGTATTCATTTCAACGGGGAAAAGAAAAGACGAGAATCACAGAAGAGCCACAGGGATCATTGCTAGCATTAAACAGATCTGAAGGAACAAACTAAAGTTAGAGCGGTATTGATAAAAGCGATAGGAGCACAAGCGGTGCCAAAGACGGATGAAATAAAGATAAGGCTGTACTGTATGCCACAGATCCTAGGCTTTCTCCAGAGCCTGATTTAAGAACGATGCCTCCACGGCCCTCGCCTGTCCACATCACGGTGACGGTATTTATTGCCGCACCGTTTACTGTTTAAGAAAAAGGATTTCATTGAATAAATCACGGCATCCCCCCTGTACGAGCCGTACTGTACGTACATATAACCGACCACATGGGAAAGCGAACAGCCCATCGCTGCCTTACAGACTACTTCCTATGGTTTTCCGGACCCGCACCCACAGGATGAAGCCGAGCTCAGACCGCAGCTCGCATTGTTTTAGACTCAACAACATGGGCCGGGCCTCTGCACTATAAAATGTCACCTTGTATGAAAACGTGAGACGAAAAAAAAAAAAGACGAAATATCACAAGCCCTCGAGGACCGGCATCAATCGGGCAACGAGACGCACAAGTTTTCTTCCGGGCACGAAATAGCTCACTATCATTTCCTTTCCACAAACAAATACGGCGGCGTCTCCGGGGTTACGGAAACCGCACAGAGACGTCCAAGATAAGCTGCGAGGAAAGGAGGGAAGCAGAAAGGAGGATTTCTCTTCTGTGTGTGTGTATGTGGGTGTGTGTGGCTCTAAAGCAAGTCGAAGGCAAAAATAAATAAACAAACAAACAAACACACAAATAATAAGAAAAAGGACCTGCCATACTTTTTGATGCTCGATGAACACGAATGCTGATGGCATTCTGGAATGGTGCGCTAATGCGCTAATGCTAAATGATACGGTTTATCAAATCATGGCTGTTCGTGTCACTCTGGACAGAATAAAACTTTCAAGGTCATTTCAACCGACATGAACGTCTCTGAATGTTCTCTGATTAAAGTCGCAATCTGAGTCGGATTTCACGCTCGACCTCCAACGTGCAACGATAACGAATATAATCTCTGAAATCAAAACAACAATGTAGATGGGATTTAATGTGCACACACACACACACACACACTACGGGCAATCTGGGAACGGCAATTAACTCAATCTGCATGTCTTCGGGGGAAACCCACAAACAACCGAGGCGAGAATCGAACCCTTGTCCCCGGAGGCGACAGTCCGTCCCACTGCGTCGAGTGAAATTTAACCGAGCTTTCAAAAAAAAATGTGCGTAATAAATGAGTTTTTCACACAGGGCCAGGTAGGTGTGGACTTTTAAATGCATTTTTACAAATTTGCTTGATGATCCGAATCATTTTAGTGTAAATAAAATCAGGAAATCACGGCATCGAGTTTGTTTCGTCACATTCTATCGGCTATCAGCTAAACCAATCAGAGCCGTGCATTCCTCCTGTTTGTCTTTGAAAGCCAGTAGCCACGGCGCGCTCCGAGCCCGGATCTGTGTTTTTATGATATAAAATGTCATTTCCTGCGACGGCTCCCGATGACGGTAAATCTTATTTACAAGCTACTATTCTGCTCGATCGATGGACTCCAGGATGTCCCGGACAATCCGCATTGTTCTGAGTGTAAAAGCCGAGCTCAGCACTCAGCGTCTGCGACCAGGCTTTCTGCAGATTAGTAACGGGGCAGGAAGCCGCCCCTAAATCAGCACTTCTGAAAGACTTCACAGAAACAGGATGGAGCAGAAACACGGCTCACAGGATGAGCTCAGATACCATCACCAGGGTCAGGAGCAGTGTGTGTGCGTGTGTGTGTGTGGGAGGGGGGGTCAGGGGGAGGGGGGTTAACTACAATCATTTCAGAAACAAAAACAAACAAAAAAAAACATCTTGCTTAATTCTTTCCATTTTAAGGAGCAGATTATTTCACTTCATTTTTTGTTACAGTAATAAATGCTGCATGAAAAGAAAAACTGCTTTTCTTAAGAGAGACCTGACCGTCTTCTCTCTCTCTCTCTCTCTCTCCCCTTCATTCCTATGCTATGTTTTCCTTTATTTTTTCTTTCACTCTTTGTTTTTCAGGCTTTTATTATCTTTCATTCATTCTTTCCCATTTCCTTCTTTCTCTTTATCTCTTTCTTCTTACACACTTAATACATTTCATTTTTTTATATATATATTAGCTCGTTTCTTTTTTCCTCTTTCTTACATACTTACTCTTTCTTATTTGTAGGCTTTTCATTTCTTTCTTTCTTTCTTTCTTTTTCGCAGGCTGGCTTTTAATATTGTTCTTTCATTCATTTCCCCCTTCTTTCTTTCTTTCTTTCTTTCTTTCTTTCTTTCTTTCATACAATCTTAACATCTTTTTTTTTGCAGGCAGTTTTTTTCTTCACACCTTTATTATTTTTCTTTGATCTTTTCCCTCTCTCTTCCCTTTTCTTACACATTTACTATCTTTCTTTTTGCAGTTTTTTAAATATTTTCTTTCATTTTCTTTTATTTTTACATACTTAAAAAATCCTTTTGTTTTTCATTTCATTTCCTATACACTCAATATACTGCATTTCTTTCTTTGTTTTTTTTTTACAAATTTATAATTCTTCTTTTTTTATTTTCTTTTTTAAATGCTTTAATATTCTTTTTTTAGTTTGCATAACATGGACTTTCTTTTTTATTTAAAATAGTTTTCTTTCTTTTATTTCTTCTTTATCACTATTAACATCTTGCTTTATTTCTTTCAAACTTTCAAAATATTTTTCTTCTTCTTAAAAATCAGTTTAAAATTGTTTCTATCTTTCTTTCTTTCTTTCATCTAAATGAATAATTACTGAAACAGAAATTCCACAGATATGTCTCTTTCCTCAGTCTCTTATCTCTTATCTTGTCCACATCACATGGGTTGAAGGGTTATTATTTGGCCTATTATATTAAAGAGTTAATAAAAGTCTAGTGACATTAATTCGGCGCGTGTAAACGGGGACTCCTCCGTCCCTGCTGCTTCCCTGCTACATCTACAGCCGTTACAGCTACAAGTCAAACGAAACGGTCTGAATAAGAGACGAGCGACCGACACCGCAGCGCAGCGGCATCCGCGGCACAAGACACGGGGAAGCAGAACTTTACCGGGGAGACGAGGCGCTCTCTCATCTTACAGCGCATTTTCCGGTCTGCGTCCACCAGCGACGAAATCAGGATGTTCAGCATGTTGTGTGTTTGTTCCTCATGAAGACCTCACTCCAGTTAATTCTCGCGTAATCCTCACAAACACCTGAAACGGCTGTAAACACGAGATGCAATCGGGAGGACGTCCCCAGTCGGGTCGGAGGACGGAGAGACGGAGTGAGCTCAGAGTCAGTGACGGCAGAATCGCATCAAAAGCAGCTTTGTCTCAACAACACACACACACACACACAGACACACACACACACACACACACACTAAGAGTTGAACCTCAGGCCTCGGAGCTCAGGTGTGCTCATGGAAACGCAGTCGATTTGAAAACAACATTATACACGCACACGCACACACACACACACAAAGTGTAATGAGAAGTGCAGAGATCACCTGATGCCCTCACCATCTAGTGCAACCTTTTTTTCTTTTCCTTTAAATATATATATATATATATATATATATATATATATATATATATATATATATATACTGTATATATTCTTGCTTTGACACCATCATTCATTCTTTAATTCAATCATCTTTTTGACATATTTTGGTGTGTTGAGGTTTCTCATGCTGTTCTGGAGTGTGTAGAGGAATGTATATAATTTCGGAGTCTAACATCATCGCCGTGTGAAAACTAACCAAGTTTAATGCTTTACATTTAATTGAACAAACAGAAAGTTGACGATGAGGAGCCCATCATTTTGTTTTTCAAGACAAGCGTCTTGTTTACATTTCATACGAATGGCGAAGTCAAGAAGCGCAATGTTCGCGTTTAGGGGGACGAAAATCCCCGTGCTGCAGGTGTGCACTTGAGGACTCGCCTGGAAGTGAACGTGTTGGAGCTGGAGTGTGTCGGGTCACAGGCGGTGCGCGTACTGAACGCTTGTCCAGCTTTATGAAATCGCTTATAAAAGCTATATCTGTTTGAATGGACGGTTGGAATTGGATGAATGCATCTTTTTATTTTATTTCGTTTGCCTGGGACATGTAGTGGCACAAATATTCACATTTCAAATGATGTCAAATCTTTCGAGGCAGCCTGTATTCATTTAAAAGAGACACTTATTTTTCACATCAAAACAAACAAAAAAAAACGATAAAGAATGGTGCTCGAAATGTTGGTCCAAGTAACAAGGAACGATTATTAATCACTGGAGCGTCGAGACTAAACCAGAGATCTCTGGAACCGATCTTCTGTACCGAGTGAAAAGAGAAAGCTCTGGCAGAACACACGTCTGCACCTGCACCTCCGCTGATCCGCCTCATCTGTGCCGGATTAGAAAAGCCGCTGACCTGATCTGCTTTCCAGAAGTTCTTTATTGACTCTGTAAATTCCTGCTCCGGAGCGGCGGCGGCGGCGGCAGGGCACGGAGCCGCGTCTCCACTGCTAACCAGAACCCGCTGGAGGTCGGCGGGCCGGGCCGGGTGGGGCGCTTCCTCCGAGTCCACCTAAAGCAAACAAGAATGCTCGCTGGGAGAAGAGACAAGGTGACCGCGACACGGCTTACGGTTAACTTCAATCAGGGGACACGCGTCACATCTGACAGTAGGTGAGACGTCTCCATACAGACAGGGACAAAGTAACACCCGACTGCCATCCTTTAATATGTGCGCTTCTATGACGAATTCAATGCAAAACGGTTACGATGCAGTAAACCGGAAAAATCTAAACCGCTAGCTTGAATTGCTTCCTTCGTACTTTAGTTTCTACCTGCAGGTCGTTTCCCATTCACTGTCTCATGTGTGAAAATGGAAGAAAAAGCTGTAATGTCATAATTTGTATCTGGCTTTTGTGTTTTATGTTGAAACTTGTCCCAGACTTCAATTCCCATCATGCATCTTGTCCTGTTTGATTGGTCTCTTCATTTATAGTGTATGTTCCCGTTCTGTCCTGTTCTGTTCTGCTCCGTCTCACGTGTTCCCTGTTCACTTTACCGGCACGTTAGTGTTCCTAGTTTCAGATGCTCTGTTCGTGTTACCTTGTACATGTCGTTTTGCCATAGCTAGCGTTAGCATCAGCCATTATTTTTGTCCTCCCCCCCCATGTCACAGTAAAACGTCCTTAACGTAATTTTTTAATTTCTAGGTCTGATTTCCTGTCCTGAATTCTGTACATCTTGGACGTACCTGGCTACAGGAAGCTCAACCTCCTTATATTATACAACTTAATTTTCCTACGATTCTGCAATCCACGAATCGCACTACAAAACATATAAAGAAAGAAAGAAAGAAAGAAAGAAAGAAAGAAAAAAAATCTTCTTTTCTGATTAAATTCTGCATTTTGTTTCATTCATATCCAATACTTCTTGTAGAGCCATCGTACATATAAAGAACATCACGAACCGTCCTAGCCATGTTGTCGACTAAAGCGTTAGGGGCGGAGCCCTGGAGCCGCGAGGCAAATCAACCCAGCAGGAACCTTAGCGTTAGATGAGCGATATAATACAGTCGTAACTATGTTGCGATGATGCTCACCGTCGGGACAACCTTGTTTTAGAAAGTTAGACTGACTAACATTGAACGAGCGACCCAATCACAACACCGCAACTACGACCTCAGTGAAATTCTGTTAAGTCCATATTAACTTAAAGACTTCCAGCATGAACCTCCAGCCTCCTAAACACACAGTATGACTTCAGATCAATCCCTTCTATGAGGATGGGGTCCCTGTTGAGTCTGGTTCCTCTCAAGGTTTCTTCCTATTGCCATCTCAGGGAGTTTTTCCGCTCGGCACACTCAGGGACAAACTGATCATTTTGATTCATACACATTTTTCACATGTCATTGTGTAAAGCTGCTTTGCGACGATGACCGTTGGTAAAAGCGCTATAGGAATCAAATGCAACTGGACTGAACTGATTGAAGATTGTGGCGGATACAACAGCTTCCCACACACAATGTGTGTATCTGTCACACCTTTCTTTTTCGCTATGTATGCAAACAGTGCTCTCACCGCAGTGATCGGAGCTCGAGTCCCGCGCAGGCCATGATTTTAATATTAATATTGTTTTAAGTCATTTCTGAATCATTCGCTCAGCGTTTTCCCGTCGTCATGTAGTCACAGTTATCCTCATGTAATTTCATCATCATTCTCACTTTCAAAAAAACGACCCGACACCAACGTTGTCCCCAAGTTGTCCGTGATGTCGGCACATCAACGTCACCGCGACGTTTTGACAACCAACGACTGCTGCTGGGAACGTTCCAGTCCAGAAGAAGCCAAAGTGAAAAATAAATAGTTTCTGATCCGGCATGCCCGTCCTGCTCTGTGTCCTGTCAACCAGCTTGAGATGCAACCGGGGATCATCTGGATGTGAAACAGACCTCGCCATTACAGGAAAACCCGTGACGCTGACGCACAGAAGGGGCCATGCAGAAACATGAGGTGGCTCATGTAACCATCCGGATTTAAGCCCGCATGGAAACGCAGGTCATTTAAATTTCTAATCAACCTTCTGAAGAACAGATTTAATCACACAGCAGAGAAGCTACAGCGGACATCCTGTGACCGTTCACTCCCTATAAAGGCGGAGCGCTGAAAAAGGAAAGCTCGGTGTAGCGCCGCGACTCCAGGTTTCGCTCGAGGTTCAGTGCAGGTCAGGCGGCAGGTTTGGTTTGGTTTTGTTCAGCAGCAAACACCAGCAGGGTAATGATGCGTAGGAGAAAACAACACAAGCAAAAACTTCCATTTTTCACAGATTGGAGCTCACTGGAGTAACAGAAATAATAATAATAATCTTTTTAAACAAAATTCCACGTACTAAAGACTAAACAGATATTGATCCACTTTGCTTGTCACAACATGGCGTATGTCCTCACGATTCGATACGCCTGTTTATTAATGGAAGGAGTCTCCACTGTCAGTGCGTTATAGCAGTCTTTGACCGTGTGAGTCAAAAATGATCCGCACTCTGGCTGTCGCATTTATTTTAACTGACCTTTAGAAAAGACAAATGCACAATCTTTCCTCGCTTTTCAACACACTTTGTTCATCTGTCAACAAGCCTTCGTATTCCTTCGTTGAAAAAAGGTTTTATGCTGAACCGTGAGCTACTAATGAATGCACCGCTGTCCTCACTTCTTCATCAGAAGTGAATCTTCGTCCTCGCTGGTCTGCTTCCAGGGGAACAAACAGGTGACGGAGTGAGATCAGGACTACAGGCAGGAGGCTTTAACGCCTCGAAACTGGGTTTTTGCAGAGTGTCGATGTACATCGTCATGCGGTCTGCGTTTAATCCAAAGTTTAGTCTTCAGCTCTTCAATGAGCATCTCGCAGTAACGAGAACGTTTTTTTCCCTGATGATGGTGATGTTCCAATACTTCTGGCCCTTGAGAATTCCATAAATCGGTAAACGTTGAGGAATTTTCCAGCTGATGGTTGACTTTTGAGCTTTCTCTCGGTCGGCGATTGATGATGTTTCAGTTCCACACTCTGCTGTTTACTCTCAGACTCGTAGTGATGAATCGGTGTCTCGTCACCAGTAAGGCTTCTCTATAAGAAACTTTCACCTTCCTTAGAGTACCGCTCCACATATTGTTTGCAGATTTCTAAACACATCTGTTTACGCGAACTTTTGCGAGATCTCGCAAACGTTCTTCTTCTCCCTAGCTTAATTTTTTCAGCGACATCTGCTTTCAATGTATCGATTGTGATTACGTCTGCGTTATTAGACCAGGTCTCTGTTTGTGTTGTTTCTGAGCCGTACTCGAGAAACCGAGCGCTGTGGTTCCTTTGTTTTATTCACAATGAATGTGTTAGAGAGCAAACAATGCTCCACTAATCTCACAGCATCATTTATTCCATCCAGCGCGGGGGCAGACGTAAATTCTTCGCTCCCGAACAATGAGCCCTATTCTCGAACGCAGAAAATAACAAAATACCATTAATAGATCAAGACGTGCTGTCGGCGTTCTGATCCGCTGCGTGTATGAGAGACGTGTGTTTATATGTCAGGGTGATCACGTGACCTGATGAGATGCAGCGCGAGACGCTGCAGAAGAGCCAGCTGTCAGTAATGTGGGTGTACAGTATGTTTTTAAAGAAGAGGTCACAGGTTGGATCAGAGAACACTTAAAAAAAAAACATTTTAGTTCTATTTAATAAAAAAAAAAAAAAAATGGAAGCAACAATTTGCACGCATCAGTTACACCAACAGGTTACGACGTCATTTATGGTCTCTTGCTTTTTCTAAGAAATTACATGCTTTATTAGTCTGTGAGTTATATCTCTTACTCAAGACAGTTTTGAGAACAAACCTTCCTTGCATGCTTTTGAATACGTTCTCCGCGTAAATATTGACACACCTCGCCCTCCTGGTGAGCAGCGATCGCTCTGCAAACGTTCATAAGTAAACACTTATACTGTAAAAACATATACTGTAAATCCAACTGCTTAATCTCACCCGAGGTCATATAGAGGTCACGTAGAGGTCATTATGTCCCTGCTTCCTGAGCGACTGCGACTTAACCCGCTAATTAATTTGCTCTTCACTATCTCGATACTCAACGTCCTTCCTGAGCGACTGCGGCTGTAATAAAAATTCCTCCTCGACCTTGTCGTGCTCGCCAGCACACTAGAGGGACACGCTCTCGACGCGTGGGTTTCTTATCTCTGCTTGTACTGAATGTGCAGCATATTTACAGTTTCAAATTATATCGCGGACACGACGCACACCTCAGTGAGCATGTGATACGGTGACGTTCTCTTAACGTGATACGTGAGTTAACCACAACAAATCGTGAACTTCAGTATGAGCTTTAACAGTAAGATTAACCCGACTTACCTGATACATTTTATCTGCACTACATCAAGGAGTCATTTTTCTAATTATCTAATGATTAAAGTAACAACTACAGAGCCATGAAAAAGAATTTTGTCCCTTCCCTAAATTTGTGTGTGTGTGTTTTTTTTTTTTTTTTTTTTTTGCATATTTATGGCAGTTCTTAGGTTTGGGGGGCAATTACTTTTTCACATAAGGCCAGGCAGGCTTGGACAGCTTTTTTCCTTTAGTAAATGAAATCATCATATCTTTTTTTTTTATATGCAAAATAACCAAAAAATCAGAAAGGGGCAAATACTTTAGGTGGCTTTGATGTTAACGTTTAAACAAACATCATTAAACACACAGTAACTTACTTTGGTATTTTTGTTCACATTTCCTGCTGGAGTTTATGATTAGTTTTATGTTAACTAACACTTTAGAGAGAATAACATGCTTAGGACCGTGCCGTTATACCACAAAAAAAATATAATAGCACGGACGAATTTCATTATAATTAAATTTGTATTTCACTTTTTACAATGGACACTGTCTATATTCACAATAACAACCTGAAGAGACTCAATTCTGATTTTTTTTTTTTTTTACTTTGATGCGACAAGTCTCACAATGATGCAATTGTGTACCTACTTTTAGGAGTAGGAGTAGGAGTAATTCATCAACATTCTTAAAATAGGAAATCAGTCCTATCTCCACCAAAATATTAGAGCGTTCCGGTGGTGTCCTAACTAGTAGCGTGAAAATAGCGTTTAGACAAGGACGACCACACGGGAAGGAGAGACGTTTTAAAATTGCCGCCACTCACTTTTTATCTTTAGAGATAAGAGTAGAGCAGAATTTTACCTTAAGAATTTCTTTACATTTTACTCGCTCCTCCACAAGCTAAACGCTCTTATCCTCTCTCCAGTTTCGGTTTCTTGTCGTAATCATGTTGATCAGCTCTATTATAGGGGCTTTAAACAGGTGTGCTTGGAGCAGTCTGATTAGAATGACGTCATGCACTCATGAGTCATAGTCTTGTGTTTTGTCTGTGAGCATAAAACTTTCACTCAACTGCCACTGACTTTACCATTTCACTTTTCTATAGTTTAAAACTACAAAACTACAAAGACTTGTAAAAACTACAACACCCACTATTCTGTACAGACTACTTTATGGCTCTCAGGAGCAAAAAAAAAAAATCACAGTCCTACTCCTCGCTGAGGAAAAAGAGTAGGAAGCTTCATAAAGAGCTTTTATGTCCTACTTTGAGCGTGATTCCTACGAGTGGTTCTGAGATGCTCAGTTAACATAGGCCCTGATATTTTTTAACGCACAGATCTGATATTTTTCAGATCAGGGCCCGTAACGGTACTTTTCAGGCTGTGCTGTTATACAGAAATAACGCACACTGGTGTAAATTAGTGAGGTGTTCCAGATACAGTATGTTTTTACCGATTACAAGATTGAAAAAGTCAAAAGTGGACCATCAGCTGGATAATCCATCAACGCTTACAGATTTCTGGGATCCTCAGGAGCCAGAAGTATTGGTTCAACAATCCACAGTGCTCGTTACAGCGAGACGCTAATTGAAGAGCTGAAGACTAAACTTCGGATTAAACGCAGAGGACCGCCCGCCATCCGAGGGCGTGGTGATCTCACGTGACGATGCACGTCTGCACACTTCTGCTCACACTGTCGACACTCTGAGGTGTTAAAGTGTCCTCACTATATTCGTCTTTTCTAAAAGTTAATTGGAGAAATTCTAAAAATCGTAATGGTAATAATTCTTTGTTTTAAGTTTGTTCTTAAGACGTTAACATACAGTATACGGTACGAATAGATGCACTGATCCTAAGCTCTCCTCTCCTCTGCTGTGAGACACCGTGTTATCCAACGTGAGTGCAAATCCGTCACATCTGTACCGCTGGCTGTTCTTTCTTTTCCCTTCCCGAGTCTGTACGGTACAGAAATGTTCCTATCAGTGCAGTTTATCTGTAAATGCTACAATCAGGAAATGCCTGGAGGTCTAAACAGTTCTCAGAAACGGTCAGGACTATAAATAACCCTTCCTGTGAGACGATCAACATCGCCCTGATCGCCCCTAAAACACACTAAATACTGTTAACTTTACCTCGGCATTAGGGTTTGCATTGAAGATATCCGGCAGCCGTTACCTACTGAAGTTCTCTGAAGACTCTATTAAAAAATACAGCCTTATTTTTGGCTCATTAGGCTCCTGACGAGGACAGGCATCCGACCAAAAACTCAGTTTCGGAGAAAAACTAGTAAGGTTTAAAGGAGTTTAGGTGTTTTGAAACAGTGACCCTGGTGCTGATATGACTCCTATGTCACTGTGTGGCTTACCAAACAAACAAAAAAACAAGACTTTTGCACTGTTCAGTCCAGTGGCAGGGAATCAAACCTGGATTTAAACCTCAGACATCGAGAGGATGTTCATTGACCTCACTCGAAGCCATTTCCACCATTGTTCGGTGAACTCCATTAGAGGAGTTCCTGGGAGGCCAGCGATTCAGGCAGACCGATCATGGCTCCGGCGTACTGAGGAAACGTCCTTTAGTGGTACCATCCACACGCAACCACCTCAAGAACAAACATTTTATTGGCATACGAAGCATTTTCTGCATAGGTGCGAACGAACACGTTCAAATTTTGTTTGCATCAGTGGAAAGCCAAGCGAAGCAAGTGTACATTTTTTTTTCCTCCCCTGCATTTTGTGCAAGATTTAGTGACGACATACTGCAGCGCTATGGGAGCCAAGAACGTTATCAAGGACGGTAGCAAGAAGAAAAAGGAGCCGCTTTCAGTTTGGTTTTTAAAGGTGCTGAGAGGAATCATACTGTAAATGAAGGTTAAGTGATGTTTAATGTCTGTTTATTATTTCACATTTTACTTCATTCTGATTAACATGTCTTTTCTAAAGGTTTTTATTGTTTTTATACGCAAAAATATGATTATAGTGTTGGAGATTGGTAATATTTTTGGGTGGCTGGAACGGATTATCTGCATCTACATTAATTCCTATGAGAAAATGCGTTTCACAATACGAAATTTCAAACACAAAAAGAACTCGCCTCTGAAACGGATTAAATTCATACTGTATGCTGAGGCACCGCTGCACCTCGCTGTGATAAGTGCATTAGTGTATCAGGGGATTACATAGAGAAATAAAGGGAGTTTTGCAGGGACGATGATGTCTAGGACACGGATGAATCGTACTCATTCGGCGCTTTGGCTGTTCGTGAGACCTACAACAGGCGATGTAAGTCAAATCATTATCAGTGAAACAAGGTCGGCGCTGCAGTAAGAGTCTCTCTCTCTCTCTCTCTCTCTCTCTCTGTCCTCGCATGTACCTTGCTGTATTGTAACTCCATCAGCTTTGTAGCCGTGGCGTAAAAATCTAATTTGCACAGTCGTGCACAAGTGCTGCGGATCCCCAGAGGTGACGGATATTGATTCATTATAAGCCCATTAAAGGTCAGACGTCGGTTTCACGGTCAGTTTGAGCGGTGTGAGAGTGAAACCGGAGCTCTGGCAGCTGGATACACGTGAGCTGAGACGTTACACGCAGGGTTATCGCTCACGTGGGGGCTCAGGGCCGAGGTTTAGACTTCTGTATTAGAATTTTAACATAAATGTGCAGAACAACAGAGTACATCCTGGTGTTGAGGAACTATGAAAGTGATAATCATCCTCAAGCTATTTAGCTGTTAAGTAAAAAAAAAAAATCTGACTAATTCAGTCTTCTGGCTATGTCTGTGAAGTTTTAAAGTTTAACTCGCTGGTGTTTTGGACACTTGGAAGGCCTTTTAAATCAGTGTTTGTGGAGAAAGTTAACAGAAAGTTAGGAAATGCCAACTGGATAGAAAAAAAAATGCAAGAGAGGGAGGATGAAAGGGATGAGACCTGTGACTGATGAGACAACGCTAAAACACACAGACGTCCAACATGGAGGAGGGGGAGGAGGAGGAGTGTGTCAAACATTCCAGTGCAGAAAGTCAAATTCAAAGCTGGAAACTAACACAGTCGCTCCTGAGGTCTGTTTTTTAAATGTAAAAATCTAAGCTTTGTTTAATCATTTTGACATCCTGCATTTTGAAACACACGGAGCTCCTAAATAGAGAAAAAAAAAATCTATAGGTTTCAGAAAGACATTTGTCCCCTGTCCAGCTGCTACGAGCTGCTACATGTTTTAACGGAAAGAAAGAAAGAGAGAAAGAAAGAAAGATTGGTGACAATCGTATAAATTCCCTAGGAGGAGTATATAAAAATTCATCCGGTGCGTTTTGGGGAACGACCCAAAATAACTGACTTCCTGTCGAGTAGAGCCGAAAGTTGTTCAGCTCAATGAGCTCGAAATGTTCGAGCTCTGGGTTCCGCGTGCTTCCGTGTGTGTGTGAGCCATGCAGCAAAATCTCGTGTTGAGGGCCCTGAGGGTGCCGTGCCACGCCTGTAAAGTAAAGCCTTTATTTTGTCACATATACATTACAGCACAATGAAATTCCTTCTTCGCATATCCCAGTGTAACTGGGGTCAGAGCGCAGGTACAGCGCCCCTGGAGCAGTTAGGGTTAAGGGCCTTGCTCAAGGGCCCAACAATAGCAACCTGGCTGAGCTGGGAATCGAACTGCCGATCTTCCGATCAGTAACTCAGTGCCTTAGCCCACTGAGCCACCACTGCCCCAATTGTACGACTGTAGCCAATTTTCATGAGTTTTTGCGCATGTTAAGACCTCCGAAAAGCTTAAAATGGTGGGACAAAATCCTTAGGAAAACCAGAGGGCCCTTCACACACTATGACAACATGGGGCTGATGTCATAGTACTTGGGCCCTAAGTATACTGTTTCTGTGTATATGATGATTGTATGTACAGATTGGAACTCAAGTCATTTTGAATAATATCACATTTGAAACAGTGACCCTGCTACTGATATGACAAAAAAAACCTGAAACTGAAACTGCTCAAGGCAGGAAAGGACTTCAGGAGAACTGGAAAACTAGTCCTCAAAACTACGTTAGACATACATGAAACGTTGGCTCTTTGGAAGCAAAATAGGAAAAAATTTTGGGTTGTGTAGGGAGGTGGTGGTGGGAGGGTGTTAAAACTTATGCACAGTCCAGTGGCTGGGTTCGGGGTACTCGCTGGGAATCCAACCTGGATTTAAACCTCGCACTTGGTGGATGAGAAGCCTGCCACTGAACCACTAATACATTTCCAAAGATATATATATATATATATATATATATATATATATATACATACACACACACACACACACACACACACAGTACTGTATATAATTCACTTTAAACAATGAAACTTCAAAGAGCATTTTAAATATATATAAACATAAACAAAGATGAAGCTAAAATAAGAAGCCTTTTTTCCTAGAGTGCAGAAAACCTGACAGAATGGACTTTCCAAGAACTATATTAAAACACGTTCCACTGTATATACACACACACACACACACACACACACACACACACACACACACACACACACACACACACACACCTAAACCCTGCATAACACACACCTGACACACAAAATAGCTGATGTTTGATATACATGTTGAAAACGGTCCACCTCTTTCTTCATGACGGTCTCTCCAGTCTCTTACTTTTACATTCCTTAAAAAAAAAATTAAAAAAATTTTTCTTTGGAAAAGTCATTTTAGAGTGAAATAATGTTTAGAACATATGAAGTGCAAATTATTAAGTTAAACACGACAAGGTCAGATGTTTTTCCAAACAAAACGGCTGCATTGTACCGTGTTCGCTGAATTATTTCTAACCCAGGCTTTCTGTAGAAGCACCATGTGTGTGTGTGTGTGTGTGTGTGTGTGTGTGTGTGTGTGTGTGTGTGTGTAAGAGAGTGAGAAAGTCTGTACGAGTGTGTTATCTGATGTATGTAGCTGAAGGATGAGTAATTACAGAGTTGGGGAGGTTTCTGGGAAACTGTTGGCTCAGCACAGCGCTGGCTTTTTCTAACCAACACCCTCCACCACACACTCACAAACACACACACACACACACACACACACACACACACACACACACACACACACACACACACACCTGTCTCCATCCACACACACTCATTAACGTGATTGAGCTTTGTAGAAGCCTGGTGATCCGGGATCAGCCGCTGTACATTCACCAGGACAAAAACTGATCCCCGGTCAGCTCCTTTGAAAAGCCTGATCCCTCTGACCTGTGGAGGTCATGCACATCATGCTCATGACTGTGTGTGTGTGTGTGTGTGTGAGAGAGAGAGAGAGAGAGAGAGAGAGAGAGAGAGAGCAACCCCAGTCCTAACTCAGGGAATGATTTAGACGTGCACAACAACATTCCACAGCTATGAGACACTGACCACTGAGGCAGAGCTTCTCCACGCTCCTCACCTGCTTTTATTCTTCTGACATGAACTTAGAGCAAAGATAAAGATCATCCACACCTTTCCACACTCATCCACATTTTCCTAAAGCCTTTAAATCAATGATCATTCGATGACCTTTAACCTCGAAGCTCCTTAGTACTTCAAGCTCAGACTATGAAAAATGAACGAATCTAATCACATCTAATAGTCTGATTATCCGTATTAGTTTAGGCTAAAGGGGGCAAGACTGGGCATACTCTCTTTGTGGGAGGAGTTTATTCCTTCTCTCCTGTCAGTCACAGTAACATTAACCAGCTGACACCATTGGAGAGCTCGTGCATGTAGAAGAGCGCGGACAGCACTTTGCTCCAAGTGTGTTGTGACATAAACATAAACAGCAGGAGCAAAGTAGTAGTGTTTTACAGTAGCCACGCGTTAGCCGTGACTAGCACTCCCTGATTGGTAGCTCACACACACACTCGTCGTCTATACCGCTTAATCCTGTATTCAGGGTCACAGGGAGCCTGGAGCCTATCCCAGGAGACCTAGGGCATGAGGCGAGGTACACTCTGGACAGGGTGCCAATCCATCGCAGAGCAACCACATACACACACACACACACACACACACTATTTGGAACGCCAATTAGCCTCATCTGCAGGTCTTTGGACTGTGGGAGGAAACCGCAGAACCCTGAGGAAACCCACCAAGCACGGAGAGAACATGCAAACTCCATGCACACAGAAATGGGAATCGAACCTGGCCGGGAATCGAACCCAGACCCTAGAGGTGCAAAGCGACAGTGCTAACCACTACGCCACTGTGCCGCTACTGATTAGTAGCTTTGGTATGAGCATAGGTTTTAAAACTAATTAAAGGAAACGACAAAGAAATCCTAAATCAAAGAATCCTAAATCCTATGGTACTAGAATTGCCCAAAAGAACAAAAATCTCTCCAAATCAGAGTGCAATAAAAAGTCATCAGGATATATGCCATAAAATGCGTAAGCCTCGACAGCGCGGCTAATCCCGGCTTGGCGGCGGTGCCCCGATCGAGCCTCATCAGCGTTAGTGGCTCGTTTTTACATCACACCCCTCAACCTCCCCCCCCGCCACCCGGTTCACTACAGCTAATGCCTCCAACAACAGGCTGTAACGCCGTGCGATTATCCAGCGCCGCTGAAATGCAGCCACGGTGAGTGGGAGGAGCTTGAGCGAAGCTTCGTTGATGAAGTCAGCAGAAATGAGGTCTGGGATCTGAATGGGGATATAAGCCAGACGCTGGTGTTGGAGTCTGTGTGTAATGGTGTGTGTTGGTGTGTGTGTCATCCAAGTGAGCCATGATGGAGAAATAGAGTCATGTGACCTGCACTTGACCAATAAAAATGTCATTGCTATGTCAGTGATCACGAAGCAACCAAAGGGAAAAAAAAATCTACATTCTCAGACTAATTTGTCACGTTACACCCTGTTACAAAAATACAACATTTTTTCATCACTAGAGAGAAAAACAACAATTATGTTTTATCCTAATTTTCATTTTTAAATCAGTCCTCTAAACACTGACGGCTGCAGTAATTTCCAACGCAGCAGCTCTAAACTTAGTCTCCGCAGTTTCCCTAATAAAGGCACGAGGGCATCTGGTGAGACCAGACGGCTTTGACATTCTGACCGCTGAAACATTCCTGCCACATTCCACACTTTGCCTTTAATTCCATCAGACTATGAGAGATGCCAGACAGCCTGGGGGTGGAGGGGGGACATTTTGCGGTGGGGGTCATGGACAGGGAGAAAAATAGACAAGAGAATGAAAAAGGAAATGAAAAAAAAAAAAAAAAAGCACAAGGTGCTCTTTTTTTTCTTTCTTTCTCCAGGTCACATGACATGAACCAATAACATGAACCCAAAGCCATACCTTTGAAGTCTTCCTTTCATTTCGTCGCAAGCGTTATTTCTTTTTCTGCCCTTGCATATCCCTTCTTGGTAGAAAGCTGGGGTCAGAGCTGTGGTACCTCGCCCTCGGAGCAGGTGGGGGTTTCAACAGTGTGGACGCTTGAGAACGCTGGGGCCTGAACCTTGGACCTTCTGATCAGGAGCTCAGAACCTTTAACTGTTCAAGCACCAAGAAGACCTTCAACTAGAGCAGGACTCACCTGTATTAATCTGTCTACACTTCAAAGAAATGTATAACCAGCTTTTATCCAAATTGCCCTTCTCAACAGAGAGAAATAGAATTTCTCACTTTTTTGGCTTGATCGGAGGCGGAGCTTACAATCTCAGGCCGTGCCATGAGGGAAGAAAGCCTCCATAGATGTGATGTGCTGGTGATTCAGTACATTCAGGTGGTCAGCTGACTTCATTTTATCGCCACATAACGTTGCTGAGTCTCGACCTGAGCGACTGAAGCCTCTCCAGATCATAACGCTGTCTCCAGAGGCTTGTACAGTGGACACAATGCATGATGGGAGCATCGCTTCATGCTCTTCGTTTCTTACCCTGACACGCCGAATCGTCTCAGTCTGGACTCATCAGGTCATGTGACCTTTTTCCATCTCTCCAAAGTCCAGTCTTTATGCTCTCTAGCAAATTTAAGTATAACAAAGCCCTGATTTCTACTTTCCGTTTTGCCATTTTCTCAATGCAACGTCACCAAGCGTTTACGTGATCCCTGATCACAATCATTCTTTATTATTGACAGTTCAGGTTTTTCTAATCCGTGTTAAACAATTCTTAATACAATTCAAGTCGTTTTGATTTCTCCTCAAGTCTGCTTGTGGCCGGATGATGTGACGCTGAAAACAAACAGGTGTCACCATCTGATGTGGAGACACACGAAACCCAAAACACTACTTTCTTAGAGGACCAACGATTTCTTTAATGAGCTCTAAGTTGAAAAAGCAGCTTGTGGGACGAGCAATTTAAAAGAACTGACTGTTCAGAAAAGCTAAGGAAATGTATTCCTATGCGAAAGCAGCACCTTTTCCCATATTGTTCGAACAGATCTGATCTCTTATTCAATCAATATAATCAAGACTCAACCGTTCAAGGCAGTTTAAACTTTTTCTTTTTTTTCCATTTCATATTCATCTCCTTGGAGACACTACACATGCATTAAACAATTCTGTCTTCAGCACAAACCATTTATTTCAACAGAATACAGAATGCGGCTGAATGATATTATTCCTGTCTGTGTGTGTGTGTGTGTGTGTGTGTGTCAGTGTGAGATGAAAGCTTTAGCGATGTGCACTAATCAGAGGGACAGGTGCACAGAGATCAATAGCGCCATGAGCTCAAGAGCGGCCAGGCTTCGAGCTTTAATCAGTGACATTAATTCACTTCCATTATCCAAAGCACAATCCTGACTCTATTACTTCTCTCTCTCTCTCTGACACACACACACACACACACACACACATTCCTGATAAGGGAGTAGACGTCCACACCTCGGGATTCTAAAAAGTAGCATTCTTTACTCCTCTGCTACACACCAGCCCCAAACACACTGCATTGATATTATAAACATGTGAACAGACTTCTGGGGGGGAAAAAAAGGAAAAACAAGAAGCTCAGGATGATCCTGAACAAAGCCGCTGTTTTCTACACAGAGGTTAAACGCAGATAAACGGAAACAATGTTTATTTTTCCATCAAATACAAAAATTGTTTGATCAAAAGGGGCGGGACTTCCTGTAACACACCCACAGCAAACATCCCTCTCTGCATTCCTGAGTTCGGGTTACACATGCCGAGGACTAACAAATAATCACGGCTTTTATTCCTTTAGATTCGTGGCGAGGCCTTGAACTGTGCCTGATAATCTGGTGATGACGCGGCCTACTGTTACAGTCTGTGTGAACGCCTGGGACACGCTCACAGTATGAGCTACTGTTAGTCCCATTATGCCACATTTCCCCTTTACATGACACGCATGTGCACGCTGTAGCCGTTGTCTCCTTCTGGTGCACCCGAGAGGAGATGACGCAGGTGCTTGGGCCCGAACATCATTGCTTTGCAACTATGCAGTTGACCGGCCTGAAATCCGTAAATATTTTTATTTCCAGAATTGCGAAAAACTTTTTTTGGAATGTGGTAAAAAAAAAAAAAAATAAAAAAAAAAAGAAAGAAAAGAAATAATTCATATAATTCATATAAATAGGCATTTAGGGATGAAAACTGTTAAGATGAGAAAAACTATGGTGAGGTTTTGATTGTTATAAGTTAGTTAGAATATGCTAAGAGGCGGAGCTACAGAGTTTCCCCGCCCACTGGCAGAACAGCAGCGGGTCAAAAAAACAGCTAATGGAAATGAAATACAATCGACGATTGTACGAGTCCACGGCTTCAGTCGATTGCGGATTTTTCCTTAGAACCTAACTGATTGTTCGTGGAAACCCCCACAATTTCACAGAAATCGTAAATATCATCCGCAATTTTTATGACTATTTTCGTGGCAATATATAATTTTTCAGCTTAATACAGTAAAGGTAAACCCGTATACTGTACTGCTGTGTCTTCTGCAGTGCTAGAATGTAAAATGCATACCCTGTATGTACTGTACTTCATGCAAAAACACGTTTTCTTATGTACCAGTACTTTAGGGTAAATACGATAATAATTCACCATCACAAAGCGCGTTGTTTTCCTTTACGGTCGCTTTGTGGTAAAGCGCTCGCCCTATCGTCCGGAGTTCGATTCCCGGGTGATGCTGTAACCTCTTGCAGCCGGAGGTCTAGAGAGAGCTGATTGGCTGAGCTCTCTCAGAGGGGCGGGGTGAGAGGTACTCCCACATTAATCACGGCTCTACAGCCAATCAGGGGCGTCTGTGAGCGGAAGGAGCGGATAGCGCCGTCCTCCGAGTGCGTTACTCCGCCCCCAGCGGTGCGTGAGCGAGCAGTTCGAAAAGATGCGGTCGGCTGGCGTCACATGGTTCTTCGGCCCTCCCGGCTGAGTGGTAGTAGTAGCCTTAATGTGGGAGCCCCCTAGTGACGGGGAGGAATTGGACACGACTAAATTAGGGAGAAAATCGGGGAAAAATCCCGCCAAAAATTTATTATATTGTTGTTCTTAATAGTTTAGTGTTAAAAAGCATGGAAAATTATATACTGCCATGAAAAAAGGCATTAAAATTTTTTGGGATATTTGCAGGGGTTTCCGTGAACAATCTCTGTATTAGTCAGCTTCTAAGGAAAAATCTGCAAACGACTGAGACCGCGAACTCTGAACCGCGCATCCGCAGGTTCAACAATCGAAACCTTACCATAGGTATTCTCATCTTAACAGTTTTCATCCCTGAGTGCCTCAGTGCGTTTTTGTTTTCTGATTCAATCAATTATGTGTCCTGTTCTGTTCTCTCTCTCTCTCAGCTCGTTACACACATCATGCTCATGCTTTTCATAAGCTCAGTGGGTTATTAAAAGAAAACAAAGCTGAAGTCTGGAGGAAAGTGCACCTAATCCCTTTAAACAGCAGGACGGCATTTCACTTCTGAAGCACGCTGAGAGGAAGGGAAGAAGGACACACCTCGCACTCCGTCTGAGAAACACAATATATCAGTCTTCTCTGGGCCTGGAGAGTCGGCATGTGCGAGGTAGGCGTCAGATAAAAGGAACACCGTCTCTGTGGAATGAAAACACACCACCACGGAGCGGTTCTGTCCATCTGTTCATGCGTACAGGAAAACTTTTCGATCCGTCTCGTTTGATTGGGTTCATTTGGTTCCTGCGTTCGTTCTCCTGCCCTTACATTGGGATTCAGAAATACGACCGTGTTTCATGTTTAACAGCCGCACTCGGGGTTCAACAAGTCTTTCTCAACACACTTGTCTCTCTGAAAGTCTCATGTCCTGCTGTAACAATGTTCAGGACAACAACAGTTTAAGTGTATTTATTCCACAGACAATTAAAATAGCTCATGACGTTGATTTCTAGTGTACTCCACCAGGGGGCATGTCAGAGCCTAAACGTCCATAAACATCTGTCATGCAGGGTGATGATGGACACGCTGACTGACAATCTATATGTCTTTCTTTAAAACATTCTGCAGTCGTTGTGATGAACATCACATTCTACGTTCAAAATCCAAATCCAAAACACAATAAAGAGCTTGGTTTAATATTCAATTATTTGTCACATGCACCTTACACAGTTACGCGCAGTGAATTTATCTATTTATTTATTTCTTTATTTACAGCGGAACCTCGGATTGCGAGTTTGACTTGAAAAACGAGCAAGTCTTGGTTTACGAGTGCCGAGTATCATGTATGACGCATGCGCTTCTTGTTTTGACACCGAGCGTGTCGTGATCACAACTGAGCCAATGATTTTTCTCTCTGTTGCGCTGCAGAATTGTGGGTAATTGTCTCCCCTGCCGGGTCTTAGTGCTCGTCTCTCACTGGTATAATCAACGTCTCCCTCTCTGTCTTTCAGCGCGTCTCCTATGTGTGTGCGCGCGTAATTTGACACGGACACACGCACACAACTCTCTCGCGTTTACACCCCCCTCCCCGGCTTCACACACACATACAGACACACACTCTCTGCTCAACACAGAAACTTTGCTCTGTCGTGATTCTTTTCAAAGGTAAAGTGCTGGTTCATTTGTTATTATTTTCTTTTTTTACTTTACAGCAGTGATTCCATTAGTATGCGCTTACGCGAGTGTCATTAGAGTCATTAGATTTCTTTTTTTCCCTGTTAAAACAGTGTTTGTTGTGAAACTTAAATGCGAGGTGGGGGAAAGGAGGAGGAGTTTTACTGTGTAAGACGAGGCGAGGAAAGGGGCTAATTCCACACACACACGCACACACACACACACACACACACACACACACACACACACACACACACACACGGCGCCTGTGTGCACAAACGGAAACACTTATCTGTTTTTTTAAAGGTAAAGTGCAGGTTAATTTGTTTTATTTTTGTATGAATTATTTTTATGTATTTATTTTTTTGGGCTGTGGAACGAATAATTTGAGTTTTCATTATTTCTTATGGGTAACTTTGATTTGGTTTACGAGCATTTTGGAATCCGAGTTCAATACGAGTTGGTTCCACTGTATTTATTTATTTTCCCTGCGTATCCCAGTTGAGAAGCCACAGTCTGAGTGCATGTTCAGTCAGGACACAGCGCCCCCTGGAGCAGACAGGGCTGCACAAGAGCTCAACATGAGCAGCTTCTCAATGCCCAGTTCTGATCAACAATCCTGAGCGTTAACTGATTGTCAGCAACCACTGTCGCCTTAAAGCCTACATGAGCGTTTATGTTTTAATTCACGCTCATAGTGTAATAGGAAAAACTGATAAGTGATATATAGGACTTGCAGTATTACATATTCAATCTTTCTTTCTTTCTTTTCTTTTGGATTTCATCCCAGAAAGTCCCATAAGAGAGCGTTAGTGGTTGAACTGCAATAAAAACTTGCTACAGAAAATTCTGAGAATAAATAATAACGCTGCCACTGTATCTTAACATTCTTGAAGTAGGCTCTGAAAGTAAGGAAAGACATTAGCAACACCTGAAGGGGCTACACACACACACACACACACACACACACACACACAATCCTCACTGGCAGTCTCCGTGCCTACTGACTCGGTTAATTAAATCTCCCTGCATCTGATCGGCCTGAGCCAGCGGTGCCTGAGGAAGCGTCATTACCGACACCGTGCAGTGAGCTGGAACTCTCTGAAGCGCGCCGCTAACAGTGTCGTTTTCCACTACCTGCTTTATCACGTCTGAGAAGGAAAACATTACAGAGACCTGAAAGGTTTCTCGCCTGCCGTGCCATGTGGAGTTCAAAAATTTCCACGCAATGCCCAAACCCCACCCGCGAAACTGTACGCAGTGCCGTTTCCAAGCCAGGAAAAGATAGGAGGGTTGAATCAGGAAGGGCATACGGCGTAAAACCCGTGACAAGTGTGTGTCTATAACATCGTCTTATTTCCAACAGAAGCACTGAACTTATTAATGGTTAATGCTAACAGTAACGACACCATGATAACAAACCACACTTCTGTAAATTAATATCCTTATTGTCTTCTTCATCCACGTCCACATACATGTTTCTCTTTTAAATTATTTATTATAATATATAAGACACTGCATATGATGTGTCTCAGAAGACTGTATTTCTTAAACAGGTTATAAATGAATCAGTGCAGGGTTCAGCAGAGTTCACGATGTCATGCGTAAAAGATCTTCACCTGAATCAGTAAGTAGCAAAAGTGGGCGGGATCATGGCGGACAGATGTTGTGACCTTTCCAGTGCGAAAGGTCCATCACGATATAATAATCAATGTGTTTGTTCTAATCTTCTAGTTACTTGTACACCAGTCGCTCCAGATAAATAGTTTATAAAAAATGTGGATTTGTTTTTATGTTGCATAGTCACATGCAAAAAAACATGCAGAAAACTCCCGGAGAGCAATAAGAGAATCGAGGACTCTCCTGGAGAAATGACTTCAGTTAAGTGTGTGTGTGTGTGTGTGTGTGTGTGTGTGTGTGTGTGCGTGCGTGCGTGCGTGTGTGTGTGTGTGTGTGCGTGCGTGTGGAATGTCCACGTGTGTATGCTGACTCTTTTAGGTGCTGAGTCTTGCATGTGTTTTTTTGTGTTAGAAAATAAGGGAAACCTGCCATCTAGTGGCCAGAGTGAAAAACGCAGGCAGGTTTCCAGGACACTTGTGTTTTATACTCTCTCTAACTTTGTGAGGACCTTTAACAGAAAATTATTACGACTTATTAATGGTAAAATTATTTCTCAATTATTACTGTAGCTATTTAAATCTAAAAAAACATTAAGCTCAGTAATGGTCCTCATAAAGCATTAAATAAACACACACACACACACAAACACACTGCAAGTCAAAAGCACAAGAAAAGAGCTTGAGGTTAAATGATGATTTTTCCAGAATTAGACAGATGAGACGTGGGTGTAAATGAAAAGCTGGACATGAACAAGTGTTTCTGGGACATTTGGCGCGTGGTCTAAGGTGAGAACTTACAAAAAGTTTATTCATTTCACCCTTTCTACAAGGTACGAAAAAAAAAAAAAAACCACATGCGCAACCTACCAGTGTTTAAAACGCTTCCACGCTTACCGCGAGTCTGTTTGCGTGCGCTGCGCTTGTATTTTCTGGGAACAGGGCCGGACGCTAAGCAGAGACAGATAAAGTAAACAGAGGGACAGAGGAAGCGGTTTAAGAGGGGAAGCAAGGATGTGAGGACGTGTTCTCGAAAAAACTAACAAGCTCCGTGTCGATCCGACGTCAAAACTCAGATCTGTTCGTGTAAGCGAGATGAGGAGGGAGAAAAAGAGGAAAATGTGTGAAGGTTTCCTCCTGAGCGCTGAAACTGGAGACTCCTTTCACGAATGTGTACCCACGACAGATGATGTATCGTGTTACTATGGCAACGATAAGGTATCACTGGTATCAAGAGCTTATTGTTATATGATCTGATGTATACAGTACAGCTACTGTTGCTGAAAAGGAATCCAGAATTCAGTCGACACGTTTTCAAACTTTCGATTCTTAGCGTCTTAAAATGATTTTATGCAAATAAACACTCGACATGACAGTCGCAAACAGAGTAAAAACTGCCTTTATGTCTCGATCATCTCCTGCTACACTACTGCACTCATCCCAGCGTCTCACTAGTGCTTGGACACCATCAAGGTAGAACGATTCCTCAGTACACCGGAGCCATTCAGACGGATTCACAGCTGAAACCCCGGCCTCCCAGGAACTCCTTTAATGCCCCCAACATGTGGAAAGGGCTTGGAGCGAGGTCAGGACTACACGCGGGATGAGTTCCTGTAACATGATGCAGGTCTTCTGCAAGTTATCCATCGATTTTCAAGAATGAGTCGTTCCTCTCGCTGAACATTCATGCGCTCCAAACCGCCTTTGAAACGTCTTCTTTAAAACGTTGACACCGTCCGATTGCTTTACCGCGACTAAGAGTCTCATCACCGTACTGTACTCTGCTCGAAGTCTCCTGTAAATGTCGATCCCCTGTTGTACACCTTCATTCAGCAGAAATGTCATCACAAGTCCCGGTTTGACTTGAACGCCCCTCGTATAAGCGCGTAATAATGAATATTAATAATATAATCTTTGTTCATTTCATAGACTACAGAGCGATCTCTAAAGTACTGTATACATATGTGGAGCTTTCAAGCTTATAAAACATTTTTTCCAAACATTCACAAATATTTCTAATTCAAGCCTCGTGAAGAGCAACTTTTATTTTTCATTCTTTCTTTCTTTCTTTCTTTCTTTCTTTCTTTCTTTCTTCTCCCTTCCTCCCTGTTGCTTATCTCTCACTCTTATGAAGCCTCAGCTAGAGGACGAGAACAGCAGCAACGGTGATCCTAATGGAACACAGCGGAGGACCTGACACACACACACACACACACACACACACACACACACACACTCTAAGAATACTCTAACGCACTCTAACAAGGGTCAGGACAAGCTCCCCTGAAGCGACTCAGTTCTCTCTCTCCCTGTCTCTCTCTAACACACACACACACACACACACACACACACACACACACACACACACACACACACACACACACACACACACTCTTCCTTTCTGTCTCTGTGTTTTAGTTCAATCCAGTGCTCACATGCTCATAAAAGACAGGCATGAGATCTTATCACCTACAGAGAGATTTTGCATCATGTTGAAAGATTCGGCTTTGTAATAGTTAACTCTTAAATATATATATATTTATATTTTATTATAATAATAATCACCATCATCGTTATCTATTGGCCATTTAGTGATGATGCGATCAGATTAAATGGACATTGTAGAAATAAGAAATAAGCACTGATAATATCGTATGTAGATCAAGATTGTGGAAAGACTTCAACAGATGCAATAGATGATGATTCTGCATAATAAAAAGCATGACATCATATCGTAAACAGTAAAGTGCATCGTAATGGGATGAGAACCAGGGCGTGTGTGGATACAGTCGGTCCACCGTCTCTCTGCTCTCAATACACCAAATAAATCTCTATATCCGTTTCCATGTTCCATTAGGGATCAACATCAAACCGCATGAGAACAAAACATCATACAGAAGAGAAATCTGTAACGTCTTCCATTATTATTATTATTATTATTATTATTATTATTATTATCATTATTTATTATTATTATTATTATTTCCACTCTTTGGAGGAGAAGGCATTAAGGAAGTCGTGGCGTGACGAGCGAACATGTCTTTGCCCTGAGGATGATAACGCGGTTAGAACATTAACCGCGCGCACCAGCGACGCTCTTCCCTCTCCCTCTCTCTCTCTCTTTTTTTTCTCTGTGCGTTAAAACACAACAACATACAAATCATTCTTTTCCTCCCCTCGGCTGCTGAAAACCGTGTTTCCATAGCAACAGAACGACAGAACCCGAGACCCCCGGCGTATGTGGAATCAGACATGTGTCACGTGTGAGAGCTCGAAGGTGGAGCGACAATCAGGCTCTGGTTTAAAATGAGCTGCGTAAATTATTATTATTTACAAACGCGAGATTTCTTTAAGTGTTATTTGAAATTTTACGCGATAATCAGATCAGAGACGCTGGAGTTACTGACTTCTAGCCGGATTTATTCATAATCATTGTGTTTTGGTCGCCGTATTTCGCACACCTGCTTCAGTAATCCGACACCACTGTGTTGACACACACACACACACACACACACACACACACACACTCGTGACTGCCTGTCTCGTCTCTGAGCGAGGGTCTTTCATCCAGAAACAAGCTCGATTGACATTTACATTTACTGCATGACATTTGGCAGACGCCGTTATCCAGAGCGACTTACATTTCTAACCCACAAGTCAAAAGTTTGTACACCCCTTCTACCTCCATGGTCGTCCCTGATGTTTATTCCTTTCTACACTGTAAAACAATACTGAAGGCGTTTATCCAAAACACACAATAATCTCCTCTGAACAGTTGATATTGAGATTTATATATCTGCTCCTTCTGCTCTGTGACGCTTCATAACGGCTCTAATCTGAGGTGCTGCTTGAGGTTAATTGGTGATTTCTGAGGCCGGTGACTCTAAATGAACTTCTCCTCTGCAGCAGTAAGTTTTGGTCTCGCTTTCCTGGGAAGGTCTTCATGAGAGACAGTTTCATCATGGAGCTCGATGGGGTTTACAAACACACTCGACACACAATACTTTTCCTGCAGGAACTGATCCCGAACAGCCGACCTTCATGTCTTTAAATAAGGACAGAGTGCTAATGTTGTTGTTGTTGTTTGTTAATTACCACATGCTGTATGTGTTAATTTCATAGGTTTGATAAAATCGAGTATTGGTGTAGAGTGTAGAAAATAAAGCACTGAACAAAAACAAAGAAGTGATTCCAAACTTGTGAGCGGTTATGAAGGTCATTACACATCTGAGCAGTTGAGGGTTAAGGGCCTTACTACCAGACACGGGTAATTTTTCAGCTCAATTCAGTGACGCTGCGGTTACAGGAAATCCGTCGTGGCTGAACTTATAAACTTGCCAACTTTAAAACTTCAACAGGAAAATGTGAGCCGTAAAAATCTTATTTGACAATTTATTAATCTGAATGACTTTTAAGTCGAACACAATCAAAAGTATATTTATAAGACAGTCCGGTTCGTGTCGCTGCTACTAAGCCACTGATTTATAGTATATTTGAATCATTCGTCTAATCAGGCATCCGCAATATTGTGAAGTCTGAAATGCGGTGAGTACACGTTACACCTTTATTATTGCACCCATGCGTATGATATCAAACTTGAAAAAGGGAAAACTGTGACATCAGGAGCGCTCAGTGCTGCTCTCCGTGGTGCTGAAGTCACAGCGGGAGTCGAGATTGATCGTGCTGTCTGTGAGGGCAGAGGGACTGAACACAAGTGTCTCGTCTCACAAACACACACTCTAGTGGTCTGTGCAGACTGACACGACTTGACGTCTCCCTGCTTTGTAATAAACGAGATGCTTTCGTCCGGTCATGTCTGCATTAGTAGATCTCACACACACACACACACACACACACACACGCACACACTTAAGATGTGATTAAAGACCACTCGAACCCTGTCTACTGATGCCTTCATCATCTTCATGGCAGTACGACAGTACTGTCACACAACACTAATGGACTCCCCCTTCATCTTTAAAGAATTTAGAGGAGCGTTTAACGCATGAAGTGCGTCGAATCTGCAGGAAATCGGTCTGACTCGAGGACGTCAGATAGTCATTTTCTAAACCGTGCTCTGATTATCTGAAGGTCAAGAGGGGATGACGTTAGCTGTAGTTAATGCGCACACTCTCTGGGTGTGAGACTACACGGCTTTCTACGGATCTTTTCTTGCTAATTCAGCTGTTTCGCACAATTTGATTAAAACGAGCGAACAAACTACAGTAGGACAAAGTGTAATACTCAACCCGTGCGCTAGATAATGACACGAATGTGCACACAGGATGCCCAAAGGTGTGAACGAATGGTATTGAGGGGGGCCTGGAGCCTATCTGAGCAGACTTACACATACTGTAATGTATACACACCCACATTCACACATTAGGGGCAATTTAGGAACCCCAATTAGCCTGATCTTCACGTCCTTGGACTGTTGGAGTCCTAACGATGCGTGAGAAGGTCTGATAAGATTCGGTTGGCTGGCAGGGTGTGTCTTGGAGGAATCTCGGGTTCAGTATTCACTGAGAACTGGCTAGGAATAAATTAGGGAGAAAAAAGAAAAGAAAAATAAAGAACATCACATGATCTTCATCATGGCGTCCTGTAGCAGCAGCTTGATTTCGGGTTTGCGTGACGGAGCGTCTCCTCCTTCTTCCCCCTTCCTTCTCTGTGCTCTAAAAGACTTCACAACACCACAACTACAGTACGACCATTTGTACCACTTTCATCACCAACAACATTAGATTTTTTGATACTAGATTCACACGCACTATAAAAAACGGCACTGAGATTCCTAATACACAGCTTTCAATCAAACCTTTCTACACTGCTGTGTAAAGCGTGACAGCAAAACGCATTGTGTAAACTGTATGTAAGGAATAAAACTCTACATGTTCCTGCCGTTCCTGGAAAACAATCAACACCTGGGTTATTTCTGTAGATTTAAAACCACTGAGGATGAATGTCGCATCGTGAGCGTGACACTAAAGGTTATCTATCTGTACATCCGGGACACAATCCGTCCTTCCTGAAGGAACACGGAGACTCATATCGATTTAACTGAGAGAGGATGTCGTCATAAGTCCCTGACTATTATTACATTTCCAATCTGAAGCAGAATCGCATAATTTCCTTAATCGTATAAAGACCTTAAATACCCACTTTGATAAGAAGACTTTTAATTTTGATCAAACTTCAGCGTGGGATTATAACTGGCTTTATATGTCCATGTTGTCTTAGCTGCCCTCTTGGCTTCTTAAAAAAGAAAGAAAGAAAGAAAGAAAAAAAAAAGCATGACTACCCTGGTCGAGTGAAGGTTAAATATAAATTAAAGACATACGCCTTCGTCGCTCGCTGTCACTCACGTCCCCGCTTCCAGCTTCTACACATTAATGACAGATTAACATAACATTGCCGTCCCTTTTCCAGATTTAGCCTTCAGAGAGTCTTGTCACGTAAAAAATGGCCTGCTGTTGGCGGGGGGGGGGGGATGGCGGGTTTACTGTATTAATGCATTCATCAGGGCACATGTGCATGCACGCGCACGCACACACACACACACACACACACACACACGCATGCACGCACTCGCAGACAGGAATCGCACGTCAATGGAGGAAATGACTCCGAAGAAAATGATGTGGATTGTTTTCATTGAAATAATGGAAGGTTAATTAAGTCACTGCTGGTGGAAGAATGGAATGACTGAGAGAGAGAGAGAGTGAGAGAGACAGAGACAGAGAGAGAGAGACAAGAGAGAGAGAGAGACAGAGAGACAAGAGAGACAAGAGAGAGAGAGAGAGACAGAGAGAGAGAGACAAGAGAGAGAGAGACAAGAGAGAGAGAGAGACAGAGAGACAAGAGAGAGAGAGAGACAAGAGAGAGAGAGAGAGACAGAGAGAGAGAGAGACAAGAGAGAGAGACAAGAGAGAGAGAGACAGAGAGAGAGACAGAGAGAGAGAGAGAGAGAGACAAGAGAGAGAGAGAGAGAGAGAGAGAGACAGAGAGAGAGACAGAGAGAGACAGAGAGCAATGAAAGATAATGCAACAGTGCACATGTGGAACACGAGGGACATTTCAGTAAAACTGGGACTGAATCAAGTCGTAAACGTGAGACATTTAAATAAAGTGATTTAAACTCGACACCAACTTGGGTCTACCTGTGGGAACCGTACACACAATCGCTCCGAGCCGTTCCCACATGTCCGGGCCATTAAAGGAGTTCCTGGGAGGCCGGAGTTTCAGCAGAACGTCAGCACGGCGTGAAGCAGACAGACAGTCCGATCATGTCTCTGATGTACTGAGAAAACCTTCTACCTTGATGGTGTTCATGCACTAGTGAGACACTGGGATGAGACTGAGACTGGGACTGCATTAGTGTAGCAGGAGATTATATAGAGACATAAAGGAAGCTTTTACTCTGTTCTGTTATTCTGCATAATCGAAAGTCCTGCTTTGATTTGAACAGCTCTCGTATTTGTGTATCATAAGATTGTCTCGCAATTAGACAAGGAAGGAATAACACGCTTGAAGAGATACAGTTATCTACAGTTACAGTGCTGCAGTGTTTAATTCCTTTTACACAAACTGACCATTTTATCAATTTCTAGTCACATGCACGTTATGAAACGCCTAAGAGACGGAGAAGTGAGAGTCCTGGTCTTACGTGTTCTAGCAGCGATATTTATGAGTTGAGGGCGCCGGTTCAAGCGGCTTATATCCATTAAAAATGTCAGATTGCTCCTCTTAGCCGCATTAAAAGGAAACAGCAGGCAGAAGTGTGGAGTGTTTTAAAGTTTGGCTCATTTCACTGAACTCGACACACGTGATAAATCATCAGAGAGACACTAAAAGACAAAAACACAGATGGAGCTCGGATAAGTGTTTTAACATCTATTAGTGGTGTTTCATGTTATACACGTGTGTGTGTGTGTGTGTGTGTGTGTGTGTGTGTGTACAGACGCTCTTGCTCATCTCTGACCTCATACACGACCATCAGTATTTTCAGCTGTATCATGTACACACAGCATGCGTTTTATATGGTACAAGGTTACAAATAAATCTTATCAATAATAATAATAATAATAATAATAATAATTTAAGTAAACACGCTTCATTTGTAATCTGTGCTAGAAGGTCAGTTAACTCCACTCGATAAGATCTCCAGTGTAACTGAGCAGAATTCAATACAGTTGACGGGTCAGCAGGCAGGTCTCTGATCATTACTTATGTGTAAGGACACAGAAAGGGCGGAGTAATTTCTGGTTCTGGTTGAATAGACTAAGGATCGAGATCAATAAATGAATTCCACCGCACCGCCACCGCCTCGTCACGCGACAAAGTCAAGGTGTGTGTGTGTGTGTGTGTGTGTGTGTGTGTGTGTGTGATGCTTGGGGGGAATGAGCAATGTTTGTTGCTTGTGTCCGGAGACGGGTGGAGCTGTACAAGTGTATATAAGTGTACGTGCTTTATTTCCACTTCCAGACTTCAGAAACGCCGTGATGTCATTCGCTTCACAAGCGCAGTAATATTAACATTAATCGCTTACAAACAGATCTACAATGTGCTGCCAGGGTCTACGGATCCCTACAGAGAGAGAGAGAGAGAGAGAGAGAGAGCGGACATTACTGAGACGTCTGCTGCTACAGGTTGTACTTTATACAGTACTGTGCAAAAGTCTTGGCACATGGAATGAAATGCTGTAGAGCAAGGACGTCTTCAAAAACAAACAAACAAACAAACAAACAAACAAACAAAAAATTATAAAGCCCAGTAAACAGTTTATAATTCATGAAACAAAGTCAGTATTACTGTGAGTGTGACGATGCTTTAAGCACCTCGAGTCTCCGTGCAGTTTTATACGAACGTTGCATCTACCAGCATCCTGTAAAATGACTTGCAGTACACTCACATTACAGTGCAGCACAGTCCCGCTCTCCTGACTGTTCAATCTGCAAAACCCGGCAGCTTCCATCTTCTTTTTATGTCTGAAAAGTCATGACCTGCGTAACATGCTGCTCTCTTTCCCGGCACACAAGTATTGTTCTGTAACTTGAAGTTTTGTTGTGGAAGTTTAGAAATCACAAATATTTTCGTACTGACTCAATAATAAAGTAATAAAGAAAAACAAATAAAAAAAACAATCGGCAACAAAGAACTGAAATTTTGCAAGTATTTGCCGCAGCATACAGTACGAAGCTACTTGATTGCCAAGCAAGTGGATGCCAAGTGGAGAGCCAAGCAAAGCAAGTTTACATATTTAGATTTGTGTGTGTGTGTGTGTGTGTGTGTGTGTGTGTGTGTGTGTGTGTGTGTGTGTGTGTGTGGAAGGGGGGGGGGGGGCGGTATGGGGTTTGTTTGCTTTTTGTGCAAGAAAAAAAAAAAAAGGTCCCTAGAATGTTAGCAAGGACGGTGGCAAGAAGAAAATACAGTCGCTTTCAGTTTTTTTTTTAAAGCAGCCGGTGCTGAGAGGAATCATAAATGAAGATTGAGTGAGGTTTAATGTCTGTTTATTTACTTGTCTTTTATAAATGTGTTGATTGTTTTCATATGAAAAAATACAGTATGATTATAGTGTTGGAAATTGGTCATATTTCTAATATCTCTGCTTGGCTGGAACAAATTATTTGCATTTAGGTGATTTTAATACACGAAATTTCACCTTAAGAACTCGCCTCCGAAACGGATTAAATTGACACGCCGAGGTTCCGCTGCACACGGGGAGCTTAAGATTTATTTATGGCACTGCATAAATATGAATGAAATGCTCAGAATTATTAATCCCACAGTTTATTAACTTGCAGAAGATTCTAAAAATCATTAAAAAAAAAATGACTCATTCAAAAAGTATTCATGTTCAACTATTAGTTATTCCATTCTGGTGCTCCAAAATTCATAACGCTCATGTGACACTGGACGACCTGTGAAACCTATGACTGACTACAGGACATCACCAATAAGCAAGGACAGGGAGGGGCCTAAGATGATAAAAGCTGATAACTCATCAAAAATGAACTTTACAAGGATCACTCTGCGTGTCGCGAATTATCACGAATTCTGAATTTAGTGTGACGTCAAGAAATCAGGTCTACGGTAATGCCGATTAATACAATTCCCTATTGTCTTTAAAGCTGAGAAAGTTTAGACACAGGGAGTTCCTGGGAGGCCGGGCTTTCAGACATGAAGCAGACAGGCAGTCCTGTCATGGCTCTGATGTACTGAGAAAACGTTCTACCCTGAAGATGTCCAAGCACATGTGAGACACTGGGACGAGTGCATCAGTGTAGCAGGGGATTATATAGAGACATGAAGGGAGTTTTTACTCTCAGGACTGTGTTGTGTTATTCTGCACAATTTAGAAGTCCCGGGTTGACTTGAACGCTCCTCGTACATCACATAATCTTCAGCTGAGTCATTATCGTTGTCGCTTCCTTTTACAGTAAACGCATTCGATCTGATAAGTCACTAGAGGACGGAGAGCCTGAGACGGGCTGATACAGGCATGAGGGTCACTCGGTACATTAGTGGCCTGAAGCCGTTTCTCTACTGCCCCATTTACTAAATTTGGGCACAACGTGCACACGGTGAGGAAGCCTCAGATGAGAGGAGGCTATTTAGGTGACGTTATGCAATGTGGAGGTCTTGACTTTAACCCTGATGTTTAAACGAGGGAAACGGCTTACGCGACAATTTACCTGCGTCCGTACAGTATGCGAGAGACTCAATTCATACGATATTTTAGGAACGTTTGGAACTTTGTGGAGAGATTAATGGAAACCTGAACGGGCAAATTTGAGAACGTCATCTCCAGAAATATTGGCGCCCTTCAGGAAAGTCGAAACTGATGTAAACAGTTCCACTTAAACACATCATGTTTAACTTTATAAAATTCCCCCTGGGTTTAAAATGGACTGTAGACTCAAAATAACATGAGGAAATTTTATACATCTTCATATTCTACATTCTGAGATTATGTCAAAAATGATGTATTTGTCTTTGCTTTGAAGTTAATTCAAATAAATTCTATTTTCTGTACATCTGATCGTACTACACTTAGAGTTGACTTTAAGCTAATTAAATAATCAGGAAGATCGGCGAGGCACATAATTAGGAGGCAGCGGTAAAGGACAAAACGCAGCTCACAATCAAAGTGAAATGATTCCTGTGTTATAACACTTACGCTTTGACCTACCACTTGACTTGACATCGTGACTGTAAAACTTTGTAACATAACTGCACAGACGTATTGAACCACCACCAACTGAAAACCAAACAAGAGGCACCCCATGAACACTGACACCTGGTGTGTTCGCTCTGCGCACATCGTCTGTACTGTGAGTAATTTGTCGACTCACGTTGCAGTCCAGCAGGTCGATGCTGTCCAGACTCTTGCTGCGATGAACTCGTCCCTTTATCCTGCGCAGTGACGGCTTCCCCTGGCTCACCGTCGCCCCGGGGGGCACCGGACCCGACGAGGTGGCAGCATCGGAGCTGGGGGGCACCCTGTGCAAATCACACACGCAGAACCACTTCAAACAGAGCGGTGTGACCGGAGGACAGGACACGGTCAGTTCAGTGACATTGGAGAAGAGAGTTCAGTAAGCATTCAAAAAAACAATGTAACAGGAATGATGAGTTTTGTAATAATATTCATATTTATGATCGTTCCTATGTGTATGAACAGGTGTGGAAAATACCGAACATGGATCATGTGACAGTTTAGCAAGGACAACAATTTATACAACATTTACCACAATGTGTATCTAAATGACCTGTATATTAAGAACGGGAATCACCAGGGATCACCCGATACCATGTCATCGCGATACTTCAGTGCCGATTCAATTTATATCGCGGTTCTTTAAATATCACGATTTATACCAATACGATGTTGTTTTTTTCCGATTTTGTTACAGTTCTAAGCAAACTTAGTAAATAATTCACGCTCTGATGCCTACCAACGCATGAATAGTGTAGAGTGCACCACCTACAGGATTGTAATTGAACTGCAACATTTTACCCACTCAAATGCAAACACACAGTATATAAATAAAAGCCTTATTTAAAAAACAAACAAACAAACAAACGAACAAAAAAGCATACGTAACTCCATTGATTCTTCCCCTTCCCGAGTGGATAGAATGTTTTCTTTACAAGAGAGTTATTTAATTAAGGGAATCATTTTATTTAGTTATTTAATTAGGAAAATATTATATGTTATAGAATTGAATAGGAAAATATTAAATGTTATTAACGAGAACTGGTTCTATAGTTTTCAGTCACTTGCGTACACTCTGTTTTCACAATGGGAACGTTATGGAAATCATTTACATTACAATTTTTTTTTTTTTTTTTAACATAATTTAAAACAAATGATAAAACAAATCTAAACAATTGTTTGGATTCATCTTCACATGAGTTTATAAACACGCACACCCACAGTGCAAACATCTTGTTTTTATGGTTCCAAACTAACTCCTATAGATACTGCATCTGTTAGAAATGTTCTGTATATTATTAAATGGTAATTATCTGAGCCAAAATTGCACACGGGAACCGCTGGGAACAAACACACTTCATTACACTAAAACCAATGAAAACTCTGCTCGGTTTATAAGCACACCAGTTTGTCTTTATAATGCAAACTAGTCTGATCTGTTTCTATTCCTGCCCACTCTCATTTTATAATCTATTTTCATATTGTCAAATGTTTTTTTTTCTTCTTTTAACCTTTAATCTTTCTCATCTTTTCATATCAAGTCACCCTGTAATTTGCATGCTGGGACATTTTTATATTTGAAGCTCTACAGCCCAGTGTGATTGTGTCGAGCGATGCGGGTGAAGAACACGGTGTTAAACTGACGCTTCAGCCCCATCGGTGGTCCACGTCTCTCCCCAACTGGACCAGAGAGCTCTGACACACTAACGCTGAAGAGCGGCCGTGGACTCGGGCGATGCGGAGGAGGAGAGGAGTGCAAATGATTTCTTGGAGATTTTTGAAGGTTTTGTCTCCCTGTTGGTTTGGAGGCCAATTCGAGGCGAGCGTGCAGAAGTGGCTTTAATGTTAAGTGACAGCCGAGGGTCTAGTGTGAGGTACAAGCTGTATTCCTCCACATCTCTCTCTCTCTCTCACACACACACACACACACACACACACACACACACACACACACACACACACACACCCTTCTTTCTGTACCTTATTCTCTTTCTCTCATTTTGCTACAGTAGACATCATGTAAGAAAAACAACATCTGTATAGCATCAACAGCTGTACAATCCAGTATAGAGACCCGAATTAAACTTGTGTAAAAACACTATGGCTACAGAAATTAAGGTACAAATGATGTTTTTTTACAGTTCTAATAATAATAATATAATAATATAATAATACAGGTCGTCTCCAACTTACGAATGATTTTGTTCTTAATCAGACAAGGTGAATCTTGCACGCAAAATACACAACGTAAAGCAACCCAATCTACTTGATTAAATTGCTGCCCCTTTTTTCCCCACACTGCCATCATGTGGCCAAAAACTGTAATCGCTCCTAAGGGAACGAATCTCGCACATGTGAAATGTAGCAGTGTTGTCTCTGCGCCTTTAAATCGCGAGGGGAATCCAGAAGCCATTCTGTCTCAGAGCTGTTTTCCACTGTATTGGACTGTCAACTTTTCTGTTGAGGATTTTCCCGAAATTAAGATTATTCACTTTACAGGACAGACATTTTCCATCATCGTGCTCCCGAACTGATTCGTTGAAGGCCGACTCATTTCTCCCGCACACCCCCCCCTCCCCACCACCACACACACACACACACACACACACACACACACACACACACATATATACAATACACCGGACTTTAGACATTTTATATATTAACTTACACACTGAAAATATTGTGTATAATTGTAAATATTGGTTTCTGATGCACTGCAATGTCTATTTTTTGTACAACACACGTGAGCTACAGCCGTGATTGAACCAGAACTAAAACCGCTGTGTGTTTGTATCTGCGAAGATTCGTAACTCGAATGTTCATAAGTCGGGGACGACCTCTACCTGTAAGTTAGGGTTCATAGTACAGGGGAGAAAGAGGTAAAAAGAGTTATTAGTTAGTTACAGTAGTTAGATAGATAATTAGTTAACTAACTAACTAACTAACTAACTAACAAAGCCTTAAGCCTAGAATTGGAAATTCCAGTGAAAGAAATTGTGTTTGAGGAACTTGGAGGGAATCACAGGCAGTGGTCACATGTGACATGTGAGGCATGACGAACAGATGAACGCTTGGAGAATGTCGAATGTCTCCACCATGATTTTTCTTGATCGTTCTGATTGTGTCCTGTGAAACTAGACAACCTCCATGACAGCCTGGAACACAACCAGTACCTGCGATTTCTTCTGCAATAACTTCACCAAATCCACATGCCTCATTGTATATGCTCTGATATTTATCTTTTTTTTTTTCTTCTTCTTCTTTTTTTTTGCAAAACGAGACATGATTTTGTCTTGAAATATCACAACTACATTCCTAACCTTTTCTTGTTTTTTTAAAAAATTTTTAAGTGACCCTAAAACACACTTGTACATGATGCAATGCACTAAAGAATCGAGCATTTATACGAGCGAAACATCACGACTCTTTTGAGACACGAGTTCCATCAATGTTGCATTAGGAAGTCCAAAAATAACATCATGTCCCGCTTGGACTTGGAAACACAGGAGGTCTGTGCTGTCTAACGTCTGTCTGGGAACCGAAACCAACGCCACTGAAACTACATCCAAAACCCAACCTACAGTAATTAGACTACGACAGAGTGTCCACATTAAGCCATGTGTAGGAGACAAAGGTTTTCTCTAAAGCCCATTAATTATACAATCAATGCCAAGAGACATTTATGTAAATTGTCCTGCTCACCTCGATTAACCCACGGCGATCTACACAAATGATTTTACCTTTAACATTCAATAAAACGCATTAAACCTTCATGTGGTGATTATATATATATATATATCATTATTCCAGCTTAGGGTAATGATGCATACAAACGGCAAAAAAATAAATAAATAAAATAAAATAAATAAAATAAAATAAAATAAAGAATATATATATATATATATATATATATATATATATAAATTTTGGGGGGGATTCCAGTCATTTTAATATTTTCTTCGATTGATACAGACCGATATTTTGACCCTTCTGGAATGACAATCTTTTTGGGCCAATATGATATTATTGCAATACCAAGATGCCACTTAAATTTGCTTTGTGATTTGTGATGTGAGTTTGTTTAGAATACAAACTCCACAAATAATTACAGTACCTTCGCTTCTACCACACAGGATACTGTCCTGCCTACTAATGTGTGAATAAATTAGAGTGCCACCTATAGGATCATAGAGGAACAGCAATGTTTCACCCCCACAAAGGCAAGTATATAAATAAAAAAAAAAAAAATATATATATATATATATATATATATATATATATATATATATATATATATATATATAGATAAAATAAAAAAAATTTGGCATCAATGAGGCTGAACATCAGTTGCTACAAAGAAAAATCTCAATCTTTCCCCACATCTATTGTGTATATGGTGAAAAGAAATTTTTTTAAAAAGTTGTATTAGAAAGCTGTGCCTTATATATATATATATATATATATATATATATATATATATATATATATATATATAATAAAACGTTTATGTTTTACTGAATGTTTCATACTTTCATACACTTTGAATAGATAAACAGGAAAATCAAAGAAAAAAAACAAATCGAAACAAAACAAAAGGTCACCGGCTGCCATCCTGTCTTCTTTACTTCGTCAAGTTGTGATGAAAGTAACATCGTACTCTGCCTCTAACTTTTACAACTTTTCCCGTTACAACTTTTATGACCTGTAAACCTGGTAAGTCATGAATCATCGGCAGCAGTTAGCATGTGTTCTCTGAGGCTCTGCAGACAGGACACAACGTCTTTGACGCGCGCGTGTCACCCGAAGCCCGTCCCTGAGCCTCGACCATGATTCATGGCACGTCCGATTGCGTTCAGTCAAAATGAACATCGTCGAAAGTCCAGACCAAACCTTTCCACGGAGTGATGGTCAGCTTCCAGAAGATTAAAACGCACGGCCTGGTTTCTGTACGCGGTCGTAGCGGTAATCAGACGCGCGACAGGGATCACGACCCTGATTAGGCGAGCTAGACAGGTCTGACAGATGGAGGGAGAGATTAGGAAAAGGCATGTGTATAAGAAGTGACACTACTTTGTAAGTGACAGTACTACGGGTACTAAGTGATGCCAGATGAGGTTCGGGTGAACCCGAGACCAGGTGCGTTAAAGAGACAACGCTGTGTAAGACACAGTGAAGGACAGTTAGAGCAAATGAACAAGATTTTACGTTACCAGCTTTAAACAAGTGCCAAAACTTTTGCATTTGAAAATAGGAAGCGATGACAAACAGGTGTACTGTAAGCGTAGGAATCATGATCAAAATATAGGCTTAGCACTCAGGTGTTTGTAAATGAATTAGACTACGGCCAACACATGGCACTGGTGCTAAAAAGTGTCTCACTCAGGTGAAAAAGTGCATTTTCAGATCGGATCATATACAGTATCACCATTTCTCCATAATATTTAATGCTTCTCATCTCTCGAGCCATACTTCGTTTTTATTAAATATGCATACACATTTATATTCTTATCAAATAAAAAGAAACACATCTGATAAATACTGTACAATGTCATGGCCTTTTATGTAGTGTCTGTAATTTTGTATATATATTTTTTATTCATATCTTTTGATGATCCTAATGGCTATTCAGAGGAAACTCGGCCAAGTTAAATTCCACACGAAAAGACATACTGTAAACCTGAAAAAGTGTTTTATTCTAAAATGCTAAATTGTTAAGATATTGCCACATGAATTTGACGTGGTTACGGACACTACAGATTGTTTTGTGGGGAAAAAAATCCTTCATGTCCTTGGGAACAGTTAAAACACACACACACACACACACACACACACACACACACACACACACACACACACACACACCAAACAGTACAGGTTCACTGTTGAAAAAAAAAAAAAACAAGTTTAACTTCCTTTATCAAGTGTGGAAGTGTGTGAACCACTGTGGCTTCTAATTTCACTAAAGATTCATGGACAATTAGAGGAACGTGTTTTGTCTGTTCATAGCAAAAACCCTCAAAGTGTAAATTATTTCCTTTATTCCGTTCTGTAATGAGTATTTTTTCCCACAGGAGCTGATCCAAACAAACCTTCCACTTCATTAGAGGAGATACAGAGTGGCTATAATGGCACGGAAAAACTGTGTGTGTGTGTGTGTGTGTGTGTGTGTGTGTGTGTGTGTGTGTGTGTGTGTGTGTGTGTGTGTGTGTGTGCGTGCCTGTGAAGGAGACGTTTTTAGGTTAGTAGTGCTGCGTGGGATGATTTACTACCACTGAACACATTATCACGACCGGTTCCCGAGTGTTGTTGGCCGCTTGCTGAGCAGAAGTGTGTACTAGACTCTCTCAGACACACACACACACACACACACACACACACACACACAAAGCTTCTTTCTCGTATTTTCGATAGACTTTAAGCATTGACCGCTGGGAACTGGAAAAAATACTGAAAAAATACCCGCAACCTGAAAACGTCGCTTGATTACAAAAAAAGAAAGAAAAAAAAAGGTTAAAGGTGAACTATGAGTGTGCATTTATTCTCCGCTTCATGATCAAAACATTCGCATCATCTGTTCCAGGTTAAAGTGGTGATGCATGATGATTAAAATTTCTATTACTTGTTCAAGTCTCTGTAAAGAAATGATTTCATGTAGCTGGACCTTCAAAACGTACCAACGCTAGAACATGTACAGTACAACGATCAGCTACAGTATCACACAAAACCCAAACAGCTTAACAATGTCAATTACATCAGTATCAGTAAAACTGGTGACAGGTTCATGGGCACCGAGGCTCATTACAGTCAGGGGGGGACCAAAGTCCAGCCCGTCCGATCCGATCCCACAGAAAAGTCAATGCAGCACAATGGAAAAATCCAACACGGGCCACGACTGAAAGCCACCAGAACACCCAGTGCACCACCGCCAGCGCGCCCAAGACGGCCTCCAAACTCCCCAAACCCCAACCCAAATGGGAAGCTCCAGACGAACCGGTCCGGTCCACAGAGACCCCGACCTCTGATACCAGACACCACAGCACTTCCCCAAAGCTCTTATGGTGGACACAATGCAATACTGGACACCGTACTTTGCATTCTGATGTTACGGCTGGTCCGTGTACAGTTCCCGGTTGCCTAGCAACCGTGTTTTCAGAGCTGTAACAATGTAAATATGTGTTTTGTTTTTTTTTTACGGCATCCGTAAAACCACTTTAAAAGTCTTTCATGTTTCGTGCAAACACTACAATGTTATTTGGAGTATCTAACATGGCTTTGTCTTTCTCCACCTCTCTGTCCTGTTCATTCCCGTGGACCTGCACTCCGTTTCTGACAGACGACACACAGACACATGCCAGGACAATAAGTAATGGAGCAGCGACTACGAGTAAAGTAAACAGGTCCAAAGCTGGACGGATGCATGTTTGGAGTTAAGGAAGATTCGCAGTGACACTATTTCATCTTTGGTGGACCTGAAGCTGCAAAGCCAACTCATTCTTAACCTGGGCGCTTCTACTTGATTCTTTAAGTAAGTATATATACTGTACAATATATAAAAGACATGATATTTATGGATGATGAGGTTTCGTTTGTTACGGAAAGTACCAGAATAATAGTAATACGCCACTGAAGAAAAGGATTTGCTCAACAATAATTATAGAAGGAAATTATTGAACACATATGGAGAATCTCAGGACACTACGATATCGATGTATTTTCATGTAAACCAGCCCAAAACGTTTCCATTTTTAATACACCACAAAATATACAACCATCAACACTCGCCCGACTAGTGATCGCCCGACTCTGTGCGAGCTGTGGTGATGGAAATTCTGTCTCTTCTCAGTGAGTCAAATCATTTGACTCAGCTCACAGGTAAGAGTCGACTCTTCCAAATGATTCACCTAGCACAAGTTGTGATATTTTCATCAGTAACGATGCAGTTGTACCTCTTCTTCTTGTTAATTGACAAAAGAACATTTTGCATTTTATAAAATCTAATTAAATGACTGATAAATCAGCAACGTATCACAAATCCACACTGATTAAAATAATAATAATAATAATAATAAAACTGTAAGCCTCCCTGCATTAAAATTGCTGCATATAAAATCTAATTTAATTAAAGGATGTAGGTGAAAATTGCTTAACGGCAAAATTGTTTAAAAGCTACAATTAAAAAATTGCTTGTTTATGTCCCAACCTCAGCAGCGACCTCATTTCCCCTCTCGTCCGTTCCAACCACTTTTTCAGTATTCAGCATCACCAGTACACTAATCACCACCCAGATCATCATCTGTCATCATCTGCACCTGGTTCTCACTGGTTCATGCCTTAAGTTAGATACTTTTTATGCTTGAGTGATTCATAAATCAAAAAACATTCCTCTGGAACTGCTCAGGTTCGGGGACTGGACTGAAAACGAGAGCGTACAGCGTGTTTTTAACTGACTCGTCACACAGCTTTATTTAGACAGCTGAGAATCGAACACACAATTAGATTAAACGTCGAAAAAGATGTTTCCGTGGAAGCCTTTCTGATTAACTTACATGACAAGAAGAATAAAATTGCCTTGCTTCATTTAAGAAAAAAAGTTGTGAAAATGCTCGAACACACCAACATTTACTGTACGTACATTTACAATTATTTTACCTATAATTGGCAAGTTATAAAAAAAATTAAATCTAAACTAAAATCAAAACAGCTTTTGACCGGTGCTGCACTTGGTCATGTGATATTGATACTCAGTATGGCATCATGACATCAATACATATATAAGTATATGTATTGATATCTAATAAATTACCTGAATTATGCAATAAAAAGAAAGATGACTTGGTTAAGGTGGAACAGGTCATCTTTAAGAAACTCAGTATAATACATAAAGCATTTCTGTCATTAAATAATGACACTGAGCTTAATGAATGACCCTGGATTCTCATCTATGTGAGAGAATAAATCCAGACAAATGTAACGAGGTGCTTAATCCGATCTCAGACGCAGTTTAAATGAGATTTTTTTTTAAGTGGACACGAGGACATCACGCAGAGTTTCCGCATCCAAGCTGCGAGCTCACAAGTATTCAAAATCCATCGATTCAATAGACTGACAGAGGGGCTGGGGTGCGTACGAAGTGTGTGTGTGTGTGTGTGTGTGTGTGTGTGTGTGTGTGTGTGTGCGCATTGAATAGGGGTTAAATTAGGAAGCAATACAATGAAGATTATGATGACGATGATGATGCAATACCGCTTCCCTGCTGCTTCAAAGAGAAATGCTTTCATCTCCGACACTGCGTAATGTCAAACTAAAATGCATCGCTCTGCACATATCATTGCCAGCAAATAGTCAGATCATCATTTGATTTAAATTAAAATCTGTCCAAGCAATTTTGGTTAATACATTTTATATACACTGTCTGGAAAAAAAAAACCTCCCAGAATTCCTTCATTCATCTCGCTCATCCTGTACAGGGTCGTGGGGGGTGAGGGTGGAGCCTATCCCAGGAGGCTTAGTGTGGAGTACACGGGCAATTTGGGAACGTCCATTGAGCCTAATTTGCTCATCTTTGGACTGGGAGAGGAAACCAGAGTACTCAGAGGAAACCCCCCCCCAAGTACAGAGAGAACATGGTGGGAATCGAACCCTCAACCTTGGACACAATGCTGACCGCTACACCGCCTTGTCGCCCTCCAACATTTTATTCCTGGAATATATCTGTTCCACGAGGGAAGAAAACCTCCACAGATGTGATGTGCTGGTGATTCAGTACATTCAGGTGGTCATGTGACTTCATTTTATCGCCACATAACGTTGCTGAGTCTCGACCTGAGCGACTGAAGCAACCCCAGATCATAACACTGTCTCCAGAAGCTTGTACAGTGGACACTATGCATGATGGGAGCGTCGCTTCATGTGCTTCCCTTCTTCCCCTGACACGCCCATCAGTCTGGACTCATCAGGTCACATGACCTTTTTCCTTTGCTCAAAAAGTCCAATCTTTATACTCCCTTGCAAACTTAAGTGTCTTTTCCCTGGTGAGTCTCACTAGCAAGTGGCTTTGTTATGGACACACAGCTGTTTAGTCCCTGTGAGTTCTCATCACACAGTGTGTGTGTATGGAAATGCTCGTCCTCACACTATTAAATGTAGCTCTTATTTGACTCATCTGAAGTATATACCATAAGCTGCTCACGCCTCTATATTGTTGGCGCCTCTGTACCAAGACAATCATCCTTAAATGTCCAATTCTTTACCTTTACATACTGTAAATATACCCTATATTCACATTTCCCCAATGAGATGCATTCAACCTGTTAGCTAGAGATCACACGTTTGAATCCTGACAACAAATTATCCAGGATCTATGGGTGGGAGGAGCCTACTGTCACTCTCCTGTCAATCACTGTGATACTAGGTAATTGTAGGCATCTGTGAGCTCATGTACAGTACATGTAGGTTGAAAAGGTTGTATAAGGTCTTATTCTCTAAGCTGCCCCGTGACACAGCATGAGCAGCCTTTTAAAACAAAGATGTCCATTCTGATGTGAGGTGCTGATGTGAATGATGTGTTGGAGTGTTGAACCTCCCCAAGTGTTATAGTCATAAACATGAATTACCCCCAGAAACTATTATATTATTATTATTAATATTATTAAATTATTGTAGTTACAAATGTCACATGATGTAAAACTAAACACGTTGGCAAATCTTAACATTTCTCGCTACAACATCTGTAAGGAAACCCGAAAATCAATGTAATCATTTTAAAATGTTCCTAAAATTTCTTTCTTGAAAGAGGCAACATTCTTTGCCAACAGAACAAGACATTTTTCGCATTTGACTAGAAATAAGCTTGATAGCCTTTTATGTGGTTTGTTGTAATCTTATTTTAACAAATTATAAAAAGGTTTGGCTAGAATCAAGCATATTTAACTTGCTAAAATGTCATGTCTAGATAACACAGAGGCCCCACAACAAACAAACAAACAAACAAACAAACAAACAAACATTTTCATATTGGCAAATTAATTATTTAGAGCCATACGACCCTACAGATTAGCTCATGTTAGGTAATGTTACTGAATTTGTGTACTTTATAAAATGTACACTATACTGTATAAACAAAATATGATTTGGCCAAAGCTGCAATGACATTGTATACATGTATACCTATTCTTCAATAGGGAGTATGGAGTCGGTCCCCCTTTTGCAGCTTTTGCAATGTCCACTCTTCTTGGAAGTCTGTCCACAAGATTTCGGCGTGTTTCTGTGGGAATTCTTGTCCATTCATTCTGTAGAGCATTTTTGAAGTCAGGCACTGATGTTGGATGACAAGGCCTGGCTCGCAATCTCCGTTCCAGTTCATCCGAATAGTGCTCGACGGGGTTGAAGTCAGGGCTCTGTGTTAGGGCCAGTCAAGTTCTTTTACACCGAACTCATCGAGCCATGTTTTTATAGTGCTTTGTGCTCTGGGCCGCAGTCATGTTGGAATAGAAAAGGGCCTTCAACAAAGTGTTTCTGCAAGGTTGGATTAAGATTGCCCTTCACTGGGGATAAAGGACCTGATTGAAACACCTGAATTCAATAATGAACAGTTTTGGCCAAATACTTTTGTCCATATAGTTTATCTTGCCAGACAACAGATGAACGTTCCTTACGAGTTCACTTTCATGTTGATTAAAAAAAACTTAAAATCTTAAATGTATATATGTTTGCATTTGAGGTGGTAAAATGTTGTACCAAAATCTAGAAAAACAAATAATAATATTGAATTGGGATTTTAATAAAATCGTGAAAAATACAAAATCAAATCGACACCTGGGTATCTCGATAATATTGTATCGGGTGATCCCTGGTGATTCATCATGTTTCACACATTCGTCCACATGTTTCCCATGTCGGAACCATGTGTGCATTCTGACAGGTTAGTTTGGACGCAGCTCACACACGATTCTCAGAACTGTTTTTGTTTGAATTGGAACAAATTCACCAGTTAAAGACGTTGTTGACTCGAATGCACCCGTCGTCTGATCCAACTGAAGTCATGCACGGATAATTGCAACGACATCACCTCATTTTCATACAAATGTCGGTTTTCGTTCGGCTCAGATCGCAAACATTGGGACTCATCTGGGTTAGCGCCTTTAAATTCTGACCACGCATCGAGGAACCTCTGTAGTCCAACTAGGGACCGTGGAGGCCAAAGGTGACTGTTGCATTTATTCCTATTTCACAACCATAGTTGGAGGTCAACATTCACACACTACAGACAATTTGGAAACGCCAATCTGCAATTAGCCTAATCTGCATGTCTTTGGACTGTTGGAGGAAACCAGAGTACCTAAGGAAAACCCACAAAGCACAGATAGAACATGCAAACTTAACACTCAAAGACAGACCAAACGCAGGAATCGAACCCTCAACCCTGTAGGTGCAAGGCGAAAATGCTAACCACTAAGCCACCTTTACTTCTGACACTCTAACTCTGAGATATATTTTAAAACAGGATACATGGATAATAGAACTGCATAAGAATGAAATATTTCTATCAAATGTACTATATGCACAAAAAAGTACTAAAACCTGAAAAGTGTAGTTTAGTTGAAGGTGAATATAATTAAAGAGAGAGCAATGCAAAAAAGGAAGAGTGCATGCAATGTACTGTAGTGAGACTGAGTGAAAGAAGGAGGGAAGAGGGAAAAGAATAAAGGTATGAAGTGTCTCAAACAGAGGCTCAGCTGCACCTTGACAACAGATCTCACTCTCACACACACCTATCAGTTTTTTTTTGTTGTTGTTGTCCATCCTATCTCTATTCCTGTTTTATTGCACCTTACCTATAATATTCAGGCATTTCGTTCGCGTATGCTGCCATGCATGCATGCACTCATTCATCCCCAAGCTCTCTGGTCCATTCACACTTTTTTTTTTTTTTTTTTAACTCACCACAGCTGTCTCTTCGGAGGGATGCAATCGTCTTTGTTGGACGCAGTGACTCCCATGGCCATCTGCATAACCGTGATGTATTTCTGGTACTTCATGTTACATTAGACTACAATTTACATGCACGCACAGGCACGCACGCACACACACACACAAGCGCGCGCGCTTTAAAGCAACAAAAATATATCTATATCTATAAAGGCGGCACGCGCACAGGTAGGTGAGCACGCTCAGGGCAGGTTGGCACGCGCGCCCCGGTTTTACCCCCAAAGCGCCATGTCTGAGCGACGGCGGGGCAAAAGAAATAAACCCAAGCCACAGCGCGGCGACACTACGCTTCGTGTCTCCGGTTCAGCCGTCTCATCAGCGCTCGGAATAATCCGCTCCAGCCGCTCTGTTTCTTTCTTTCTTTCTTTGCTTGTTTGTTGGTTGGTTAGGCGCGCGGGCGGGCAAAAGAAAAAAAGAAAAGAAAAAGCACACGCAAACTTTACAATAAAATGAAGAAATAAAAATTTAAAGCGCCAAATAAAATAAAATAAAAAACCCAACAACAACAACACGGAGAGCGAGGCGCGCGCGGGGAAAAAAGAGAAGAGAAGAAAGCGTCGCGCGCGCGAGCGGCAAAGGCGGGCGAAGAGCGCGTGCGCGTGAGTCCGTGCGACCGCGCGCGAGGCAGGAGTGATGCGCGAGTGAGAGAGAGAGAGAGAGAGAGAGAGAGAAAGGAAATGAAAGATGATGAAAGAAAACCTGAGAAGCAGAAAAATATGATCAATGATGAGAGTAAAGGTGGAAAAGAGAGGGAGAGAGAGATTGAAGGAGTAATAAAGTAAGAGTGAAAGACAGGAAACGATGATGAAAGACGACAAGAGAGAGAGAGAAACAAGGGGGAAATAATGAAAATAGAAAGTAAAGGAAAGAGGGAGAAAGAGTCCAACGGTGGGATAAAGAGAGAGAGAATGGGAAAAGGAAGTAAATGAAGAGGGGAAATAAGATACAAGAGAAAAGTATTGGGGGAAATACAATTTTTTTAAAAATAAAGGAGAAAAAGAGTGAAGGGTGGGCGATGGGATTGAGGCAGAGAGAGAGAGAGAGAGAGAGAGAGAAAAGAAGATGAAAAAAGAGAAGAAGAAGAAAGCAGGAAATAAGCGAATGCAATAAAAGTAAAGGAAAAAGGGGAGAGAAACAGTGAGAGAGAGAGAGATGAGAAAAGATGAAAGTGGTGGGTTATTTAGAGAAAGACGTAGACACAGTTGGAAAAGAGGAGAGAGAGAGAGAGGTAATGAAGTGAGAGTGAAAGACAGGAAAAAAATACAAAAAGAGAGAAAGGGAGAATATAAGAAAGTAAGAGAGAGATAAGATGAAAAAAGAGGAAAACAGAAGATAAGCTGATGCCGTGAACATAAAGAAGTAAAGAGAAAGGGGGAAATAGGATGAAGAGAAAACTGTGAGAGAAATACAGTAAGAGATGGGAAAAGATGAAAGCAGTGGATGAAAGAGTGAAAGAGGCAGACAGATTGAAAAGGGGGGAGAGAGATAGTAAGAGGGAAAGACTGGAAAAGGTGCAGAAAGACCACAAGAGAGAAAGTGGGAGATGAGCAATGGGGAAATATAAAAGAGATAGAAAGAGCACATAATATTAAAAAAAAAGAAGAGGAAAGCAGAAGATAAGCAAATGAAATAAAAGTAAAGAAAGAGGGGAAGATACAAGGAAGAGAATCAGTGAGAGAGATTCAGCAGGAGATGAGAACAGATGAGAGGATGAGAGAGAGAGAAAGAGGTAGACACAGATGGAAAAGGGGACGAGGGAAGAGGGAAGCAGGGGGAAATATAATTTAAAGAAGGAATTAAAGGAGAAAGAGAGAGAAAGAGGGTGACGATGGGATTGAGACAGAGAGAGAGAGAGAGAGAGCAAAGAAGATGAAAAAAAGAGAAAAAGAAGCAGAAGATGCAATGAATGTAAAGGAAGAGGGGAGATACACAAAGAAAGATGAGAGAAGCCGAAATTAGTGAGTGAGAGAGAGAAAGAGGTAGAGAGATGAAAATGAGAGAGAGAGAGAAATGCAAGTAACAGTGGAAGCGCATAGAAGAAAGTGTAAAGAATGAAGGGTGAGAGCTGGAAATAGAAATAAAAAGCAGAGGGGATGCGAAAATGAGAAAAAAGACAGACAGAAATGTAAAGGAAGTGTTGAAAGACAAGGAAAGGAAAAAATTGAAAGACAAGGGCAGACACACACAATTCAACTATAGTTTATTTATATAGCGCTTTTAACAATGGTCATTGTCTCAAAGCAGCTCCTCAAAATTAAAAATTTATTTTGAATGAAATGAGTATAAGCCAGAAAAATTTGTATTAATCATAATGATCAGATTGTCTCCGATGAGCAAGCCAAGAGAGACGGCGGGAAGGGAAAACTCCCTGAGATGGTAATAAGAAGAAACCTTGAGAGAAACCAGACTCAACAGGGAACTCAACCATTCATTTGGGTGATAACAGATAGCAGGAATTATTTGCAGACATACTGTGGTGTTAGGCAGCTGGAAGTTCAATATAACAGAAGATGTCTAAGTTAACATGGAGTCCAGTTCAGCACCAGGATAAGTCAAATAGGTGCGGAGGGGCTGAGAGAGAACATGCTGTAGAGAGAAAGAGGAAGGAAAGGATAAGAAAAGAGAAAATAAATGACAATTGAGAGAAAGTTTGAGAGAAACGTAAAGAAAGAGTGGAAAGAAAAAGAAAGAAGAGGAAAGATTTGACACTGAGAAAGAAAAGAAGTAAAGGAGTGATAGAGGGATAAAGATCATTTTACTATAACAGAATGTCCTGTAGTGTTTTATTCCTCTTATACCACTTAAGACAATATTTCTTCATTAATTAAACGACACTAAATAAAACATTAAATACATCCTACTTTTTATCCGTTAGTAGTTACATTTATTGTTGTAGATTGTTTGAGAAAAAATCTCATACCCCTCCTCATCCAAATCTCCATCCATTCCACAATCGAATCACTGACCGAACACTGAAGAGCTGCTGATGCCTTACATCTGTCATCCATTCCGACTGACACGATGTTATTGCATTACACGTCCACTTACTCTGTAACCGCATGAGTCCGAGCTCAGCAACAAGCTAAGCACAAACCTAATGACCTGCAGCCTGCTAACCTTCTTTCAGTCACAATCTGATTAAATGACCTTCATCCGATCTCCTGCTATTAGTCTGAACAAAGGTCAGGGGGCTGAAATAAGCGCGTCAAAGGATAAAAGATGACCTACTGCATGGATAAAAAGCTGTGTTGAATTCATTGTACGTTTAATGTCAAACAGTTCATTTATGTTTTATTCGAAATGAGAAGGTAAAATCAGATCACTGTATGTTGGAAACTGGACATGGTTTGTTTGTTTTTTTAGCTTCATTATGGTGCATATACTAATAATAATATGAGAAACGGTTAGCTGAGGTGTATAGAGAGGGTATAGAAAAACATGAAGCTAGTCCTCAATAGATTATTAGATAACAATATTGTATAACTACCATAACTAATAGATTCGATCTAAAACATTTTGTCCTGCTTTTATTGTCTCCATCTGCTCATTGATCCAAATCTCCAATACACATAATTTTTGCGGTTCTACAGCTCTGTCCTTTGCCTCACTTAAGCACCTCACCTCTGCAAAAGGCCCATTCAGAGTCGAATCGGATTCTCACTGGAGTTGATTTGAAGCCTAACTGAGTCCACCTCGCTTAGATCCTTTTAGGCGCAGTGTTTTGATCTACACCCATGTGACGGCTGTAGTCTCATCGGCCTGAAGAACAACACCATGTTACTATACTAGTTAAACAAACAACAATTGTGGTTAGAACTTTGCATACACGGATGTCATGGCATCATTGGACTTTCAAGGATTTCTTTGAGCTGGTCGTTTTCTGGAGTAGAAAGATTTTACTTGCCACTTTGGCAGGGTTTGAAAGAAGACTCAAAGTGTCCCCCTCAGCTGACAGGAAAGTGGTTTGGGTTGTCAGGAACAACGCAGGAGCCACCAAGGCACAAGCTTGCCATGAACTGGAAGCTGCTGGAACATCAGTGTTACTGTCTACAGTCAAGCCACCCAAGAAAGAAGCCCCTGTTCCCAGATCTACTCCTTCAAGCTCGACTTTTGCCCGACCAGAGGTATGTTTAGAGGAGTTAATGTTATGTTCAACCCCAAGAACTGTTCAGCATGGTTGGGGATCTCGTCACGTGGATGCCTCGTGTGTCTCTTTGGGAGGCGTCCGGTGTCTGGGGACGGTTTCACTCTACCATGAAGACGGTTCTGGCCTCGACTGTTTCTCTGAGGACTTGACTTGGCTGCAGTTGCTCGATGGTTCAGGACTGAAATTTCAGGACTGAAGTCTACCTGAGCCTCCAATAACTACCTGGACTCCATATTAACAACAATTAACATCAACTGTTATACTGAACTGCCTGCCACCTAACACACAGTATGAATGCAGATCAGTTCCTGCTTTCTGTTTCACCCAAATGAGGATGGGTTCTCTGTTGAGTCCGGTTCCCGTCTAGGTTTCTTCCAATTGCCATCTCAGGGAGTTTTTCCTCGCCACTGTCGCCCTCGGCTTGCTCATCAGGGACCATCTGACCATTTTTATTCATGCACATTCACATTTCATACAAACTTAAATAATTCTTTTGATTGTGTAAAGCTGCTTTGCGACAATGACGACTGTTAAAATTGGTATACAAATAAAATTGAATTGAATTGAATTGAATGGTGGTTTAGCATAGTGGTGGTAGCATCACTCTTGGGGGATGCGTTTGTCACCGGTGGATTTGGTGCATTTCACAAAGTGGATGGAATAAAGAAGAAGCAGGACCACCCCAGAATTCTTCAGCATAATTATATGTGTTCCAGCAATACAAGGACTGCAAAGACATGTCAAATCTGGTTGTGTAATGGATAAAGCAGGATAAAATTAAACTTTTAGTGCCTCAAACTGAACAAAAATACGTGGACTGTGTTGAAAAGTTGAGTATATGCAAAGAAAACCAACCAATTAAATTGGACATTGACAATTCTGCTCAGAAAAGTGGTCAAATATCCCACCAGGATTCTACCAAAAGCATCATCTAAAGTTGAAACTTGGTAAGAGACATTTAACTAAATATTAGCTGTGCTGTATGGACTGTATACGTTTGACCTTGTGTGCCACAAATTGTCATGATATTCATGCTCACGGTGAGCGTATGTTCATGAAAACGCCTGCCTGCAACTACATGTAAATGCACCTTAAAAACTTTTTTTTTGTCCCATTTCAAAGTCTCTGTGTCTTAAAATAGACTGGGAAAAGCAGTCACCTGGTTTAGTCACTGATTTGTCTAACATTTTTACATACACGTATTTACATCGTAATTTTCCTACATTTTCTTTTTCCTTTCGCTCACTCTGTTTGTTATTCTGCAGGGTCCAATTTGACCAATACCAGGACAAAGATCTGTGACATTAAAGACGCTAATATAAGACTTTCGATGTTTATAATGCTGTTTTTATTGCATATCAAAAGGCTTTCCTGGAGCTTTGTGTGCTAGCATATAGTCATAAAGAGTGTAGCCAAAGCAGTGCTGTTAGCTAGCCATCATGTTTCATACACCACAGAAACCATACTGAAATTTTAAGTATATAAAATACTTACATGTTTTTGTAATTACAATTTTGTGGTTACAGTTCAGTACAGTCACCCCCACCCCACCCCACCCACACACACATTCTATACCTCCATAGTTCAATTTAATGAAATGTTTAGCTATGCTGAAAAAATGTTCTTGAGTGCGCAACCACTGAGTGTAACAACAAAACAAGGATCAGTGGCTTTAAATGATACCCTGATGAGCTATTTGTTTCCTCCTGCCCATGTGGTGTCTGCCCATTAGGACTGATTTATAGACTTCCAGTCCCACAGGATGTTAACCTCCGAAACCTCTAAACCATTAACCTCAACGCCTCTGAAAAACACAGAGCGATCAGTTCATTCTGAACAACTGCCAGTCAAATATGTACAATATAAAGACGATTAACAAATAATGAAGTGGAAATTATGTTAGGCCAAGTGGAAAGGCAAGTAGCCACGTCGACGCTTTAAAACATACACGGAAAAGTACAAGGTTTTAAAAGGAAACGCCTGAACAAACCAGTTAACGATTTTGGAGATATCACAAAATTTCACAAAAAGTTGAAAGTAAAACACTAAAACAGACCTGACCCATCAAGGCGTGGACTCCACTAGACCTCTGAAGGTGTGTGCTGTCGTATCTGGCACTAAAATGCTAGCAGTGGATCCTATACTTTTTTGATTTTTTGGAGACCTAATCAACACCTTGAATTCTTTGTCATTTCTTTAAACCATTCCCGAACAATGTTCGCAGGACGCATTGCTGAAAGAGACCGGTGCCTTTCAGGGAATACCGTTTCCATGAACTGTCTCTAGGTCTGTAACAGGCAGGTGGTCAGTGGCGGCCGGTCAATACTTTAAAGTTCGGCAGAGAAGAATGCTCCTTTAACATGTAATTATTTAACATGATAATTATTTATTTTAATAATGAAATAAAGTCATTTAGTCACAATATTCCGCTGTATTTCTTAATATAATTCATTTGCAGTTAAAAAAAAAAAATCTAAACTACATTACGTTCATTTGTGTTGGTGTACGCGGGGCGCCGGACAAACGAATGTAGACAGGTACATTTTTTGAAAAGCATGTGACTTGAGGCTGAGCTCTGATTGGATCTTTTCAAATCATCCTTCGGGGGCAGCACTGTGCGCCACGATCCCTCCCACGTTTGTTCTTAGCGAATCAATATTGTTTATAAACATTTGGGCTCATGTGATTGGACCATTCTCAACGAGTCTTTTCCAGCACTTCTGATGGCAAGCGGAGCTGGCTGACGTGAGTCATGTTAGTAATGCCTTTATTTCATGCTAGTAGTAATGATGCGCAATCATCTGATAAATGCCTATTTACAGGCGAGCATTTAAAGTTTCATTTTAATTTAGTTTGCGCCCCCATCTTTTTTACATAAAGCAGACTGAAGGCAAGAAAACCACACCTAAAGTGAAGAAGACGGCCGCCAAAAAGCCTGCTGCAGCAGCAAAGAACCCCAAAAAGGTAGTGGCAAAGAAACCCACGCCCACAGTCACCACCAAGATGTGGGGTAGTGGTTGCTCAGAGAGCTAAAGCACTAAGTTACTGATCGGAAGGTGGGCGGTTCGAGCCCTAGCCTCGTCAGGTTGCCATTGTGAGCCCTTGAGCTAGGCCCTTAACCCCATCTGCTCTAGGGATAATGTATCATGGCTGACCCTGTGCTCTGACCCCAATTACGCTGGGATATGCCAAGGAAGAATTTCACTGTGCAGTATCACATGTACAGTATATGTGATAAATAAAGGCTTAACTAACGTAACATTGATATGAAGGGCAGGAGCCAAGTTTTCTCAGCATGACGTTGCCCATAGCATCACACTGTCTTTGCTGGCTTACCTTCTTCCCATACTGCATCCTGGTGCCATCTCTTCCCCAGTTAAGCATCATTCATCAGACCAGGCCACCTCCCTCCAATGCTCCACCGTCTAGTTCTGATGCTCCCGTGCACTTTGTAGGAGCTACTATATGGTTTCATTTACCCTATATGGCCAAAAATATGTGCAGACCTGACTTTCACGTATGTTCCAGAACAATGTGTTGATATTTTCACACTCGTACATACACTCAGTCAATCACTAATTTGAGCTAATTCCCTTTAGTCACACGTAATTAGACACGCTTTTGTTGACACAGGGTTTCCAGGTCATGGGAAACAGGCACCTTCAAATAAACTACTTTTCCAGGCACTTTTACTCTCTCATATCAAGCTCCATAAAGATATTATGTATTAATAAAAGCATTTCTGATGCTCTTCTGGTCTAAAGCAAGACGGTTATACCATGAGTCAGGACCTGGGCTTGAGCCACATTTAGCCTGAGGTGGCTCAAGGTCAATGATGTGTTTACACACACACACACACACACACACACACACACACACACACACACACACACACACACACACACACGCACAAGGACAGCAGCCAGCCACAGCAGGTCTCCCCCATTAAAAACTCACACTTTACAGACACATCTGATGAAAAGGGGCTCCACTGAGTCAAGGAGTTACGGCCCGCTGCGTAGAGGACAGGCATCGATTCAAGCTGGAATGAAAATAACCTGCGTCATCCTTTTGCCAGAAGATTGTAATTCCCTCTCGGACGTCACGGTTCATGTGCAATAAGTATCCGCAGCTATAAATGACATCTTCCTGTAGCCTATAGCTCAGATTAATAACATGACCCTCTGCCTTCAAATAAATCAGCTGCCTTGAACAGTGGGTCCACATGCACGATCATACAGTATGCACGTCAATAAGCCAAATGTCTGGTCATGATAATGAGCAAAAGAAAAAGGAAAGTTAGACAACTACATTCTTACCCAAATAGCAAATCACGAAGCAGTTAAGAGGCGAGGCCAGAGATCCATTCTGTGAAATCGGATGGCTGTGCAGTTTGGATGTTGTATGAGCACCGTATTACACTACAGCGGTGTAGACACTGAGCCATTGCGTTCGGATTGTAGTTTGGAGGACCATCGATGTAATGCAGTCACGTAGCGTGAACGGACGTTAAGCAGCATAAATGTTTTAAAGAAGGCCACACGTCCTGAATGCCGTCGATCCCGTGAACGTTCAGTGAGTAAAACTTGATAACGGATAACTTGGCATCAAGTTGCCGGAAGAGACGCAACCCGTCTGTGGGATCTGCGCACACAATCATTCACGTCCCTCGTACAGTCCTGACCAACAATGTTGATGTCTTGACAAATCCTTTATTTTTCTTTTTTCTACCATACCGGTATGAACTTTATAAAGGTCTAGTTAGGATGCTGGTTACAAAGTTGATGCCAAGTTAGAAGGTTATTACTAGAGTAAGTTGGAGACCCAACTACTGTAGAAATAGTGACAAAGGTTGACAGGATAAAGAGAGTGATTCATGGCCGCTATCCCACAGCGACAGGGCAGATCTCTGAGAAGAGGAATAACTGATGCAGGAGACGATCAGAAGGGATGAGCCGCTGTGCTGTTGCGTTTCAGAGCAGGTGGAGCCAGCGGGGCAACCAGGCACTCAGCCACCGCAACACCTCCATCCTTCTTTCCCCTCTCTCAACCCGCACATGTCCTTTTTTGACCCACGACACTGACAGGTTCTCAGCTCTTCTAACTTTTATCCATTAAAAAAAAAAGGAAACTTTCCTAGATACATTCAACATCGCGGAGCGTTCACGAAACCTGTTCTTGATATGGTCTTGATATCACTTATATTAACTCAGTTACAGTACAAACACTCACTCCCTGACACGTCTCTCTTGAAGATCTTACTGGTGCGCGCTGGAGACTCCTTCCATAAAGGTTAAATAAAAGTTTAAAGATGCCTTCACTATATTAATGCTGATATGTTTTTTTTTAAAAAAAGAAAATCTTTTTATAACTATACTTAGATGAGATGGTCCTCCATAAAAGCTGCTATAGAAACAACAGCGTTTTAAAACATATTATACAACAGTTAGTTCTGACCGAGTAATCTGGTCGGATGAGAGGCATTCCACGAGTGGTGATAATGGACGGTAACAGCACTGGGAGACATTATGTATTACTCTGCGTCCCAGGTGCTGTACGGTGGTTAGTTACACTAACTGTGTGTCTCAGCCTGGGTCAGAGTCGGTCTGTACGATCCAGCTGTCTGACAAAACTCAATTTCATACCCAGTCACAGAAGCACTTTCAGCAAGAACACACATCTGGTAGCGTTATGTTGTCTTAAACAACACGCTGTTCTTTTATTTACGACTACCAAGCTTAACTAGATAGTGTCTAACACAAGGCTGAATCCCAAATCCCTCTCTAACTGATCAAGGGCACTACTTGGTGTGTGGAACAAGGTATTGTACACCCTACATAGAGCACGAGCATTCCATTTAACACTATTTGGGACTCAACCCCAAAACCCAGAAGGATATGATTTGGTGTAGCAAAATGCTCACTCACTCACTCACTCACTCACTCACTCACTCACTCACTCACTCACTCACTCACTCACTCACTCACTCACTCACTCACTCACTCACTCACTCACCATCATCATCATCTATACCGCTTACTCCTGTATTCAGGGTCGCGGGGGGCCAGTTAGCCTAACCTACATGTCTTTGGACTGTGGGAGGAAACCGGAGTACCCAGAGGAAACCCACCAAACACGGGGAGAACATGCAAGCTCCATGCACACAGAGACGGGGAATCGAACCTGGCCGGGGAATCGAACCCGGACCCTGGAGGGGTCCACTATACCACCGTGCCGCCTGGAGCAAAATAGTTGTTTAAATAAATAAAGAAACAAATCATAACCTGTTGACAATAAACAGTGTTCAGTCATGCTGTTGTGCTGGATATAGCACTCCCTCTTGTGTGATATTTCTTAATTAATAACATCATTGTATTTAACCTACTGATCTTTGTTTAAGAATTTCGGAGCACCGTGTGTTATAAATGAAATGGTTGCAAATTAACATGGGCCGAATTAAGTAACACTGTAATTATATTACCATACACACACCATTATAACCTTTGTTGTTCAAGGTGAAAAAAAACGACACAGACAAACACGTGGCGCAAGCACGAGAAGCACGTCACAGCAACCAGCATCAGGAGGAGGATGTATACTTTCCTTTTTGGTTTCTTGATTTTTTAACGTTATCAAGAGTGAAGGACGAGGAGTCATGGAACAGATGGCTTGGCGTCCACAGAGTCGTGATCTTATCATCATGGAGGTTGTTCTGGGATCTGCGGAGACGGGAGCAAGACAGTCCGAGTCTCAAAATGAATTCTCGTACAAAGTGCCTGCACTGACTGACCTACTGGCTTATACAAAAGTATTGAGACAACAGTGAAAAGCACTGCTTTAATGACATTTATCAATTTTTAATAATAAATAATTTGCCAATCGAGATAATTAGAATAATTTGCCCAGGCCGTGTCACATAGCCAATTAGTTGTTCAGTTAATTAGCACACATCTTCAGCCAGGGAGGCATGAACTAGCTACCTACAGTAGTTTGTGCACAGAGAGGATTATAATACATGGCTTAATAATTTTGGCCCCCAATGTAAAACAGAAGGACAGTGTAGAGTTGACTATTACATCATGTTACTATTTATAACAATTGTTGCCATTTAGAATCAAATATTTCTTTGATCCCCCCAAAAAAGTCTTTTGTCTAGTATTTGTTTTATTTAAGTCTATCGGAGGCATCTTTTAATCATTTCACACAGCCTAAAAAGACAGAATGCTTTTTAGAGCAGAGAAGATAAAAACGAGATAAAAACGAAAAACGAGAAGATAAATCACTTAATTAAATACAAATGATGCCAGTGTCGCCTGCCACCTCACACCCAGTCTGACATGGTGTTTCCATGGTGATAGGAGCACGGGATTTTCGTCTCGTCCAGTGGTGCTTTGGAAATCCCCGTTGGGATATTCAGCATCCTTAGGGACAGAAAGCCTTCGCTGGTTCCCATAGCCAGTTCCATGTATATGTAATGTACAGTACGTGTGTACGGACATGACTGTGAGCTTGTGGGCAAACTCAGTGTTCTGTGTCACCACATAAATGATGGTCTTTAGATTGAGATGGTCACTTAATGTGATTAAATGGATGGTGGGAACTGTTTGGGAGGTATAATGGAGTAGTGCTGCTGTTGCCATGGCAGCAGCACATTGTGCGCAGTGAGCCTGAAAAATTGCGATGCGAGGGTTTGCTTTCTCTCTCTCTCTCTCTCTCTGTACATGTGCTGTGGTCTAACACCACAATACCGGGCTGTAGAGCTCTAATGAATTATACAATCATGCCCCAGTCACATATGCACACATCTAAAATGTAGTTTACACACAAGCAAAAAGTGAAACAAGGCTTTCTTCTGTCTTCCCTTCCACCCTGATACACACACTCCAGTGAATACTTCCTTATAGGAAGATCCAGGGGTGGATTATCTTCTAAACAGACACAACATATTCCGATATTTAATAAAAACAATCCTGTTAAACAATGTTTCACTACGTATGAGTTAATGTCTTGGACAGTTGCTAAGATAAATATGGGAATACTGTGCCATGCAGCAGATGGATCATAAACTGTATCTAGACAGATAGATACAGTAGAAAGATGCTTTTGTTGTCATTGTCCATTTTTACATGTGTGTATATACTGTACTCTATACTGTATATGGCAGAAATCTACACTTGGAAGACCTACTTATACCCGTTGGTACCATAATGTGATATCAGGTCTTATGGTTTGTCCTGCCCATTGTTCCATTTAGACCGAGAGATACATGGTATTTATACAGCGAAATGTCATTTGATATGCTTGTACTGATGTAATGAGCTATAAGCCGTGATCATTCAAAATGAAAACAGAGAGGGCTTTAAATATTTCACATGACATGTAATAAGTCTAAAATGTGGGCATTGGTGGCTCAGTGGTAGGTTTCTCACCTGCCATGCGGAAGGCCCTAGTTTAATTCCCACCCAATGCCCAAACCGCAGCCACTGGCAGTGCCAGTCCCAAACCCGGATGAAATGGGAGGGTTGTGTCAGGAAGGGCATCCGGTGTAAAACTTGTGCCAAGTGGTGTGTGGATCAGATCATCCACTGTGGCGACCCCTGGATTGGAGCAAGCTAAAGACTAGCAACAACAACATGTAATGGATCTGGACTATATGAGAGTTTCACTATATATATATATATATATATATATATATATATATATATATATATATATAAACTGAACTGTTATGGGGAAAAATGTATAATATAGAAATAATAATACAATAGGAAATTATTTTCCATATTAAACAGCAATGACGGTACCAGTTTTATAAATGGATGCTTTTTAAAAATAATTTTAAATAACATTTTTTAGCAATATTTGTTTACCCTGAAAATATCCTAAACTCCGATAAACCCTTTGATTTTGCTAACAGATCTGAATGCTAACTCCTAAAATGGAAGAAATGATCATCTAAAGTGTCAGGGGAAAAAATGCAAAGATGTCTTTTAAATGAGACTTTGAGCTCGGTACCACAGATCAGGACTAAATAAACGGCATTACCGTGAACTAATCAATACTGTTTATTGATTTAATCTTGCATTTATTGATAGAGGAAAGGGCATTAATATGTCTTTTCAACCCTCTCCTCGTAATTGGAAACGCAGAACGTGAATGCATGTTCAAATATGTCACGTTTTATTCTTCCTTTATTTATCATAACACAGTTGCCTTTATCAGTCCCAGTACGAGGATCAAGAAGGATTGAGTGTATCTCTCCTGTACTGAGTGTGTATTGTTAGGGAAATGGAGAGGGTATATTTCTGCTGCATCACGCTTTTCTGAATGGCCCAGTCAAGGTCAGCCAATCAGGACGGAGCCTGGGAGTGTGTGGAGGTAGAAATCTGAAGCAGCACCTGAACACAGCCTGGCCTGAACAATATACACACACAAACACACACGCACGCACGCACACACACACACACACACACACACACACACACACACACACACACACACACACACACACACACACACACACACACACACACGCACACTCTCTCTAATCTGATGTGTACATTTCAACATCACTATAGCATGGTGACATTGTCACCAGTCCCGGTTTGACTTGAACGCCCCTCATATATAGATAAGGAAGACCAGAATCAACATCTTGCTGAATAATAATAATAATAATAATAATAATAATAATAATAATAAAACAGCTGCTTAAACAGCTGCCTTATCTCTACTGTTCTTTAATCAATCTGTATGCATGCTTATACAATAAAAAAAACGATTACTTCTGGAATGACAGACTGAGGAACATCGAGATGAAAGTAAGATCAAGAGTTCAAGGAAGCATCTGTCACGTTTTGGGACTCAAACTTAATTAAATATTCAAAATAGTCCGGATAAATAAGTATCCAGTATCCAAATCCTCTCGATTTTCATTCGGGTTTGCAGCATAAGAACATGTGGTTTGTGATTATAGATGCTCTCCTCCATCAAAGTCACTGAGAGGTGATAGACTGTATGCGGGCAGTTACCTCATGAATAAACAGAGCTTCATTATTTTTACTAAAAGCTATTTGCTTTTCTATTTATAAGCTAGTTACAATACAAAGGGATTATGATAAACAGTGGAAAAGGTTAAAGCCTCGAACATTCTCTCCCGCTTTCAACTGTGAAGGTCACAAACCTACTGCAGCAATATTAAGGGATAAAAAAAAAAAACAGTCATATTCTTTAAATGTCTTGTGAAGAATTTGGGGTTTGGCTTTAGCCCGAGGTGGATGCGACTCATTCTCTAAAACAACTTGCAAACACGATTCCTCAGAGCTCTCAAAGTGCTTTTTTTTTTCTAAATCAACAGTTTGAAGGATCTAGTAAAAAAAAAAAAAAAAAAAAAAAAACTTTTCATTGTTGCAGTGACATCAGGCAGCATTCCCTTCTTGACAAAATCCAGGGACGTTTATTTATTTATTTATTTTTAATGGAAACATCAATAGTACATTTTTTACAATCTTTTTTATTGGGCTCTCCAGTCTGGAACTACACCCATGTCACGGGCTCGAGTCAGTCCACCTGCTTCCTTAGCATTTTTATTTGGAGAAAAGGATTTGAAGAGCGTGCAGAAGATGGTCATGTCTGGGGCTTCATGGGACTTGATGGTAGCACAATGGAGATCGGAGACTGAAAAGAATGAGATGAGTAAAATAACAGACTGCGTACAATTTCACATGACCGTCAATAAGCCACAAGGGCAAGAGCAACACTGATAAAGCTCCTGTAAATGAATGACTAAAAATAAATGAAGCTTGTACTGTATAAGGGGCGTTCAAGTCAAACCGGGACTTGTGATTGTACAGAATAACCGAACACAGTTATGAGAGTAAAAACTCCCTTTATGTAATCTCTTTCTACACTGATACACGCATCTCAGTGTTTCACTAGTGCTCGGACACCATCAAGGTAGAACGTTTTTCCCAGTAGGTTTAGGGTTAATATGATCGGAAAAGCTGCTTCACTCGGCACTGAAACGCCGGCCTCCCAGGAACTCCTTTAATGTCCCAAACATGTGGAAATGTCTTGGAGCGAGGTCAGGACTGTACAGGGGATGTGGTAATAACTCCCAGCTGAAGTGGTGTTGGTACACATGATTGTGTGCACAGTTCCTACAGACAGATGCATCTGTTCTGCAAGTTGTTGACAAGTTTAAATTTTTTGTCAAATTTACCAAATTTTCAAGGATCAGGCGTTTCATCATCATTAAAATGTTTTACCGCGGCTAAGAGTCTCATCACCGTACTGTGCTTGAAGTCTTCTGTAAATGTAAATTTCCTCACAAGTCCAGGTTTGACTTGAACGCCCCTCATACTTAATTCTATTTAATCAGTTTAAGCTAAACATACTAGTCCTTACGATTATTCTTTTTTTTTTTTCAACCTACATATTTTAATTATAATTTATATATCTGTTGATATATATATATATTTTCTAATTAATAACATTCATTACAAAAAACATGTTTAAATTTCCGTACAGTCAGAACTCCACCGCTTACGAGAGCCAGGAAGCACCAGGGACGTCCTGAAACGATATCATCGCGATACCTGGTGCTGATTTGATTTGTATTTTTTTCGATTCTGTTAGCGTCAGGATTTTATAAAGCCCACGAGAAAAAAATGTCGACCTTATTTTTTCCATTTTATTCGGGATTTTGTTACAATTCTGAACAAACGTAACGGACAATTTGCCCCAACCATGCAGTTTAGAGTGCACCACCTGCAGGATAATAGAGGAACAGCAACATTTTACCACTTCAAATGCAAACAAATACTGTATATGTAAATAAAATATAAAAAAAAAAAATCATAGATGTCATCATCCTGCAGTGTCACCTACGTACGTGTTTCCTGCTCGCTCATATAAAAGACTATCTGTGGAAAACCGTCCAACCATACACGTCTCCCAGACGCTAAACCCAGACGTCCTGAGTCACATGGCCTCCGAGCTGGCAACGATCAAAAGATGTTTTAGGAGCCATTGGAGAAAAAAAAAAAAGCTCACATTAGTTTGTGCTGGTTTTATTGTGCCATGTGGTTATGACTGGAGACATTAACGTGGACTGACAGACGTCATCTCAGGCCTAATGCTCTCACCTGACGTTAGCCGACGCACTGGAGATAAGACGTGCCAAATAATTTCAATGTAAGCTGTAAGCTTCGAAGTTCAAAAAACGATGTCTAATTATGTTTTCAGTTATATATTTATACATAAGTCCTTGACATGTTATGGAGCATCAGTAACCTTACTTCTCTTTCTGCGACAGCCGAGAACATATTCTCGATATTTCTAGGTTAAAGCAGCTCTACATTAAATATGTAACATGGTATTGATTCCATCGTGGTTCAAATATTTCAAATAAAATAAAAACTTGACTTTGCACATGAACAATATGGCTGAGGATGTACAGTGCAGTACGTAAAACCTGGAGAAAAGCGATCGTAAGCTGAGATGAGTCTGGTTGTGGAAAACTAGAAAACTAGAGCCCATCCAAAAATCTCTGTCAGACTTGGACCTACTGTAGGATGTCAACATGAAATTATTATTAGAAGTGTTTGGGTGGTGTATGTCTGGGCCTGTGTGTGTTTGGATAAGGCGATGGTGGTTTAGTAAGCCCAAAACGAAACAGACCTCTGTGTCCACGCTGAATAAAAGCAGATGCTCTGAAACTTCCTGATGTATTATCGAGTGTCGATGGGCCGCAGAACAGGAAGAGGAGTTGGCGTGTACCAGAGGTGACGGTAACAGAGGTTTATTATCCTGACGAGCCCATACTACGTGGGGAAACTGTTTACCATTCATCTACTGTGCCACTAACCGCCTTGTTCAGGCAACAAGTATGTCATACAATTCCATCACAGTAACGACCGCATTTTAGTTTAGCCTTTACAATTTAACATGAATGATAAACAATCCACAGCTCTTTATAGTTCTGCACCAACCAGGGGAAAAAGTGCCACGTCACGGCACACCAGTCATCAGAGACGGCGTCCTCCAAAGTGCCTCAACTCCCATCTTTACACACGCGCGTGAACGTTCACTAACACGTTTTATCATCTGGCCTTGGGGAGGAGGTGACTCAGTGACCTCAACGAGTTCTCCTTAACACTATAAACAGCCGTGTGCAGGCGTTATCATGGCTACCCAGGGGTCCTCACACACCCCACATTCGTCTTCTCGGTGCGTCCACAGTGCAATAACAAACGCTTCAAACGCTGCCCTGTTCTAAGCCTTTTTCTGTTTGCAAGTTTCAGGGTTCAAGTTTATTTGTCATGTGCACAAAAGAAAAAAGAGAAATTCTACATTACATTTTGAAATGCATGTTGTAAGGCTCGGGTACTTTACAGCTGGGCAATACAGTACAATGTGTACATATAATACTATATACAGTATAAAAGTAGACTCAAGACGCATCTCTTTAATCTGGCGTACACATAATTAATTTCTTTACCTGATACTCCAGTACATCTATCCTGAATGGCAACCACGCTAATTCTTTTCACCTGCTCTTTATTTTTCCACCCATCCCGAGGCATCTGGAGATCGTGCCAGCTTCAGTAGACAGAGGCCGACCCTGCTTTGACCCAGAGGCATCCAGAGAAGGACCAACTCCAGCTGGATTCTTCTTCATTTTGGTTTGGATCTACACTTGCTGCTCCTGAGCTCCCAGTGATCCAGACCCCCATCTGCCCTCTGCACCTGCTGACTCGTCCCTGTGCTGAACTGGACTTTGTGTTAATTTAAATTAACTTCTGTTTATGGAACTTTCATCTGCATAACACACGTGATGTTATACAATTTCTGTTATCTGTTATCACCCAGATGAGGATGGGGTCCCTGTTGAGTCTGGCTCCTCTCAAGGTTTCTTCCTGTTGCCATCTCAGGGAGTTTTTCCTTGCCACTGTCGCCGTCACCCTTGGCTTGCTCATCAGGGACAATCTCATTATCTAGTCACATTTTTCTTACACATATATACATTTCCATAAGTCTTCTTTTCATTTCTGTGAAGCTGCTTTGAGACAATGACCATTGTTAAAAGCGCTATAGAAATAAAATTGAATTGAATTGAATTGAATAAAGGTTTATCCATCCATCCTTATGTGTAAATAAGACCATTTGAATTTACAGTCACCCAAACCTTGGGACACAACCTCTAATTCCACGGTCTTTCCTGATTTGTATTTTTTTTTTTTTTCTTCTACACTGTAAGACAATTATGAAGACGTCCAAAATACTGTATGCATAAATCCGCATGAATAAAAGAAATAAAGGTTTAAAAGGTATAAAAAAGGTTTTGTCAAGGTTTGACATTCGCTCTTTTCTACGTTTCATACAAGAAACCAGAATTTGCAGAACCTTTGCTACTATTGGCCTGAAGTTAAACCTGCACCATAAATGAAATCGAAATGCTAAGCAGAAATGCACGAGACGTTATAAGCAGTTTTGTACCACAGGTTTTTACAGCACTGTACTGCGCACGTGTCAAATTGTGGGCGCGTCTTAAATGAACACAAGTGACCATCTAAATGTTGAGTAAAAGCGATGTTATGAACAGTTATGTGACGGATTTGAATAATCTACTGTATAATATAATGTGTCTCAATGTAAGCACACACCGGCACCAATAGATATTAATTAGGAAAGATAAACGGAATATTTTTACTGGGATTAGTTCATATTTCTCATATTTCTCATATTTCTCATCTGCGATTCATTCTCCGATTATCGAACAGCGTGTGTACAGTATTTGGCTGACGACTAAGTGTGTGAGATACTCAACCTTACCAATCTTCATTTAGTTAGACAGAGAGACATGTACGTGAGCTTCAACCCGAAATAATAATAATAATAACAATAATCAGATTATTTTTAGCTTGAACTTTTTAACTGTTTCTACAGACTCTTTTCCCATCATGGGACGTGGCAAGTTTTTCTTCCTTATTTGTTGTTTTTATATGCAACGGTCTATGCATGGAATGAAAAACGTTTTTATCTACACTTACTTACAATCTCGACAGCTACTGTATAATCACTGTCAGGACCTGTATCAGTGTTGGGCTTACATTAGCTGAATTGTTTCCATGATGGATAATCATTCATTGTCATAAAGTATTGTAAACATTCACGTTTATCAGACATGTGTTTGCCTTAGTGTTCTGGCTTCATACTTTAATACGTCTGTAACGTCGTGTGAGTTCATGTTCTGAGGCGTAAGAAAGTCTTTAAAAATAAAAATCTGATCATTATAATATCATAATATTATAATAATCATAATGTACAGAATGAATAAAGTGAATAGTTCTGTCTATAGATGTACACTGGGACTGAGATTCTGTTCACAACCTGACACAAAGCCACGGGAGGTAACAGGACTGGCCAGCTTTTCTGCAGGAGCTGGAAGGATGAATGATGAGTTTGTATGGGAGGTGGTGAAGATGATGGAGAGAGTACAGTATGTGAGACTGGAGCGCCTGCAGGAGTGTGGGAAGTTTTTGGGGACTTTATGACCTCATGGTCCAGAGCACTGGATGCTGTCCATGAGGTTTTCTTGGCATGGATACTGGAGTGTGTTGCCATCTTCTGCGGCACGCCCAAACCTTTACACACAACTCTGATCAAGACGTCGGAGTAGATGATGTTTCCTTCACACGTGTTGGAACGCCCCAAACAAACCACTGAACATTTGCACATTTGCACAGGACTGAAGGACTGAACACACAAACACATGCTTGCACATTCTGGTTTTTTATGTTTACATACTAAAGGACTACTTTTGCACTACTGCACCTGGGCAGATGGACAATATCACCGCGGCTCATCATTCTGCTTCACACTCCATGAGCACACCGCACCGCTGCTGCACACACATTGCACAGTTTGTTTATACAGTTCTTACTTTTTCTTTTTTCTTTTTTTTACAGTCTTACATATTTCTACTTTACACTTTATTTTATTGTAACAAACGATAGTAAATTCTCACTCGCTCACTCACCATCTATACCGCTTCATCCTGTATTCAGGGTCACGGGGGGGCCTGGAGCCTGAGCCAGGAGACTTCGGGCACGAGGCGGGGCACACCCTGGTCCTGGAGGAACGTTGTTTCGTTTCACTGTGTACTAACTGTATATGGTTGGAATGACAATAAAAGCCTACTTGACTTGACTTGACTTGACTTGACCCTGGACGGGGTGCCATCCCATCACAGGGCACACACACGCATACACTCACTCACACACCCATTCACACACTACGGGCAACTTGGGAAAGCCAATTAACCTAACCTACAGTACGTTTCTTTGAACTGTGACTGTGGAAGGAATCCGGAGAACCCGGAGGAAACCCACCAAGCACAGGGAGAACATTGTCGACTCCATGCATACAGTGACGGGAATCGAACCTGGCCGGGAATTGAACCCGGACCCTGGAGGTGCAGGGCGACAGTGCTAACCACGACACCACCAGATAGTAAATTTTATATTTTATAGTTTTGATTGTTTCCTATAAGCATGTATGCGCCCTTACTTCCATTTTTCCTTTTCATGGTCACAAACAGTCGCGTAAGCGTTTCACTGCATATCATACTGCGTATATGTGACAAATAAAAAAGGTTAATTTGAATAAATGAAAAATATCATGCTTAAATCTTATGGCTTTGTTTTATTTGTTTAAGTACAAATACGTAGACAGAAATCTTTTGGGGGGATTTTAAACCTAATTGCAAAATTGAAACCGAAAACGTTCTATTGATTTGTTCTAAATAATACGGATGGGGATCATCCGGGACCAGCCGATACGATATCATTGCGATACCTAGGTGACGATTCGATCGGTATTGTGATTACGCGATATGATTTTTTACCCCATCTCTAATAAATGACACCCTTACGATTATGCATGATTACCCTTGTGTGGGCGTGGCTCACATGTTGGGAAAAACCGGTTTAGAGCATTGCAATGGTCTAGGGGGAGTGGCTAAACGTTTGCAGTCCTGGTCTGGAGTAAATGAGAAAGTGAAAGGAAGTTATAAAATGGTGCACTGGTCTGACCTGGGATTGTTAAGCGTGTCTGCACGCGGTAAGGAATATGTGCAGGGCCAGGCGGGTTTTTTTCACACTGGGCAAAAATGAAGTTTGTTAGTGCACGTGGGTGGGAGTGGGATTTAAAACGCTAGGCCTTGCACTTGAGATCTGCAGTTACTGCAATTGAGATCATTTCCAAAAAAAAAAAAAAAACATAGCCTCTAGCACATGCTCATTTTTTTTTTTTTTTTGGTACGTACTTTATTTATGCATCATGGTCAATTTTCGTACATAACTCTTAAAACATCTCTCACCAATCACATAACGATTCATATAGTTTGTGTTGGTAAACCATGGCGGATTGAGTAGATGATCATGTGGATACGGCGGTACAGTTGTTCCCAGCCTGCTTTGAGCTCTATATGTGTTAGCATTACACTTCCTTTCCCACATATCTCACTGCTGGTTTAAAATAGAATGTTTATTTCGGTGCTCCGCCAGAGCTGAGAATTTGATCCAGGAAGAGTTACAACAGAAAAGAAGGCGGGTGAAAGATATGATGACACTTCAAAGGTGAAGGAGAAGGAGGGGGGGGGGGGGTTGACAACAATCTGGCAGTGGCCTTAATCCAAAAACACCTGCCATGAAAGAGGCTCCTTTGAAGCCGTTCGCTATGCCGATGTCGCGGCAAATGGTCCAAAAAAAGCAGCAAGGCACGGCATTTCCATTTGAAACAAACAGTAATCAGAGTACAGAGAAAGAGAGAGAGAGAGAGAGAGAGAGAGAATGCATGCGACAGCAGCATGATAAAGATAGTCTACACTACAGTAGGTATGTACAGTAAGGATAGTTCATTATACATCATGGACCCTTTAAAATATTGCCAAACATTCAAGACTCCATTGATGTTGTGTGTTGTTTTATGATGCACTCCACTCGAGGGCCCTACAGAGGCTCCCAGGGAGACTTGTGATGTAAATCCTCAACCTTACTCACACTTTTGGGACTTCTGTTAGATTCTGACCTGGTACAGCTGTTGTAGCACTGTGCATTTGGAGATGTTCTTACTTTGACTCTTAAACGGTTACAGTAGCCCTGGTTTCTTTTGCTGATTTTTATTTTTTATTTTTGTTCACAATGCAACTCCAAGCTCATCCGCGATTTGTTTTTCTAACTGCGTTTCTTCCGTGTAATTCGCAGTTCAAGGTTTCATAAGGTGTTGGACGGCTCTTAACCAGCTCTTTTCTTTTTTTTTTATTTATTTTTTTTTTTTCCCAACCCATTTCCAGTCATCAGCTGATAGCAATAGCAATAGCATGGTTGGAAATACAGTATTTTATGAAACATGTCAAGGAATCAGTTACAGCGTAGGTGTAGAGCTATGAATTTCCCAGACCTTAATTTCACCACTAAGCTTTTACCCCAAACCCCTAATTCCATTCATTTCAGTCATCTCCTTAGTTTTTGTTGTTTTTGCAACACAGGCCAAAAAAAAAAAAAAACCCAGTAACATATCTTCCAATTAACACAGGATACAGTACATCTTACATCATTTAAGGGACTTTGGTCACTCAGGGGGTCAAGAATCTGGGTTACCTCTCAGAAGGTTGGGGGGGGGGGTTCGAGCTCAGCCAAGCCAAGCTGCCAGTGTTGGGCCCTTTAACAAGGCCCTTGTCCATGGATGATGTATAATGGCTGATCCTGGGCTCTGACACCAACTTCCTAACAAGCTGGGTAAATGCAAAGAAAGCAAAGAATATCACTGTACTGTAAGGTATACACCAATCAGCCATAACACTTAACTTAAAAAGCCATAACATAAAGGCTCAGTGGTTAAGGCATTGGACTACGGCTTGGAACGTCCCAGGTTCAAACCACACAAGCCACTGTTGGGCCCTTGAGCAAGGCCCTTAACTGTCAACTCATTATCTCATGTGTATAATGAGATAAATGTAAGTCGCTCTGGATAAGGGTGTCAGCCAAATGCCTTTACGCAAATATAAATAACACTAACAGCAACACCAGGTGAATTAAATTAAATAACACTGATGATCAGTTATATACAGGTAAACTGGTGACAGGATGATGGGCGCCCAAGACTCGTTTATGCCTTTAATACGTTTAATATTCGTTTATTTATTAATACATTCATATACAGGCATACGAATCCATAAAAAACAAGCTTTAAAAAAAAAAAAAAAATCCACTGAACACACATTAATATGATGCCTACGGTATTTTGACCACCTTTAACTTTCTCCTCGTCGTCACTAAACAAATGTCAAACACCACTCGCGCACTGTCTGTTCTGGCATCCGTCGGCTTGGTGACAAACTAATTTATCAATAATGAATGTGCAGGCCGTATGGCCCGCGGGTAATTGGAGTCATTCTATTTCTGCTCACCGTTGGGTCTTCAATCTACTGTAGTCTGATGTCATGTCAAACTATAAATAGGCCAAATAGCGTTTTCTCTAGAAAGCTACATAAAAATGTCGATCATAAATGAACTTACTACCTGTAATTAACTACTCTGTATGCCTTGTTTTCCGGTGTAAACAATGGGCTACACTGAATCTCTCCAAAGCTTCAAGGGTCTTGGCACAGGCGCTACATGTTGATGGTGGAGAGCGCTACCTACTGTAGCACGTCGCTCCAATATCTCAATCTGGTTATGGTTCCAATAAGATGTAAGACGTGTAGTGATTATGAGGGCCAAAGGATATATGAGCTACATGGTGAGTTTTGTCCTCATCAAGCCCTTTAGGTCGTCCTTGAGCCCTGTCGCTAGGGATGGAGCCATTCTGTAAAAGCCCGTGGCAATCAGGATAGAAATGTCACACCATCAGACAAAGTAGATCAGTCCTTTGTGACGCTTCCCTCAAAGGAGATAAGGAATTCAATTAACATTAATAAAATGCCCGGCTGTTTTATTTATTTATTTATTTATTTTTACTTTAATCTGTCATTAAAATCTGTTTGCATTGTAATGTATGATTGGATGGAAATGCGGTGCATCTCTTCCGTTTTCAAAATTCTCTTTGCAGTCGCTCTTAATTGCTGCTAAGAATAGAAACAAGCTGGTTGGATGATGTCACCATATTTTATGGCATAAAGAACAGCTTAAATGCTGGCACACTAATGAGCTTTTGAGCGTTGAGTTTTCATTCTCTGATGAGGTTAATTAGACTGTGGCATGGTGGCGTCGTAGTCACCACCGTGGCCTCGCACCTCCAGGAGTGCATCTGTGCCCTCTGAGGGATTGGCACCTGTTCAGGGTGTACCCCGCCTCATGCCCAAAGTCTCCTGTTAATGGCTCCAGGCTCCCCGGGTGAATGAATATATGACTGTTACAGAGAAGCAGGAAAATGCAAGTCCTCTGTCCTACCTGAAGACTTTCACATGGTGGAAAACCCACTGATGAAGAGCTCAGAGTCTTTCCATTTATGGATATATTCCATATCCTGGGGCACAAGCACACACGCTACAATCGATCTGGAAACACCAAGCAACCTACAGTGCTTTGGTCTTCGGACTGTTGGAGGAAACCGAAGTACAGAACAATTTACATTTATGCATTTGGCAGACGCCTTTATCCAAAGTGACTTTTCTCTCAGACGTATGAGCGGTTCAAGGTCGAGGGCCTCACCGGAGAGCATCTGCGTGGTGCTGCGGTTTGAACCTGTTACCTTCTGACAACACCTTAATCAAAGAGCTACCCCTGCCCCCATGCAAAGACCTGGACCAGAGATCAGAATCGAACCTGCCGTTAATGTCAAACAAGCATCTCCTAACCAAGACAAAACAAAACACCACAAAGCAGTGATTGGCTTAGTGGCTAACTTTCTTCTATCCATTTAATATCAGCGTTGGATTACGTGGACTGTCCCCCATTCATGACCCTGTGAATGAGCTGTTATTATAAAAAAAAAACTCCTGCACGGAGAACTAATCCGCAATTCAAACGCATTAAGATGTATAACGATTAAGAATGATATAAAGAGGAGACTTTAGATTTTTCTATATTACTATTTCGGTACCCAATCTCGTCCCCCTTATCTTTATCTCACTGTTGGACTTACAATGGTTACATTCAGCAGTGGTGTATGGAAACATGGCTTCAATCATTGTACAGTAGACACGGTTACCTCTTGTAACCGTGTTGTGTGTTGTCTGGTGTGTTTTATCTGAACTCTGCCAGGAGGAGCTGGCCAAGGCATGAGCAATCAATCAACGAGCCAGACAGCATGCCATCCCCCTGCTGTACTGTACGTTCTGGACATACTGTAGACACGGACTCCTCTGGAAGTAAACAACAAGGATATATTGGCTTTACTGCTGTCATATGCATGACTAGTACAGCACACTGTAGGTGTATGCGTAATGTCCATACATCACATGGTTGTATCAAGATTGAGCTCGTGTTACGGTTTAAGAACATCAAATACAACAAACGCACACAAGTGTCCGATGCAAAAAAAAAAAAAAAAAAAAACTCAAGGATGCGCTCCTGGCTCCTGTCCGTGTCCCCGGCTACATTCTTCCGCTTTGTCGTCCACAGACATTTCAGATCGTCAGCCTTTTTTGGGCTGGAATGTTTTCATAGCTGGTGCTGGTTCTGTACCATATGCCTGAGTGTGAATGTGAAAAGCAGCTGGGGTGCATGACGGATGGTGTGAATTCACACACATTACAGCAGCACATTGCCAACCATGTGTCTAAAAACGCGCGAGCAGTAAGTGACGCGTGCGCGCAAAGAAACGTAATGCACTAAAGTACGATTTGAAAATGATGTGGCTGGCAAATATCTACCAACCCAGGAGGATGAATCCCATCGATACGAATATAGTCAGACATTTTAAAGCTGTACAAACACCCAGAGACAGCATTTTGAAGGCGAGAGTAAACGAGTGACAAATACCTACAGTACAATAGAGACAGCGCTGTGTTCAAGCAGAAGAAAGTGATATAATTCATAATGACAAAACATTCTAACATTATGTTATTGCTCTCTCATGACAGGAGGAACAAAACCCTGAATATCTTAGGCACAAGTTGCTGGTTGTGCAAAACCCTTAACACAGGTTAGGAAAAGCCACATATTGGCCAGACGCCCCTGGTTGGGCAGAGGTCACTGTCTGGGCCATACTGTTTGTTCATATGTTATGTTCAAATGCCCATGTTGGGCAGAGCCTGGGCAAACCTACCTGACGGGCTCGTGTTGATGGGCAGGAACCCCTGGATGGACAGAACCATCTGTTCTGTGGAAACATATCTACGTATATCTGGCAAACAAAATGAGCTGGACAAATCCCCATGACGAGCAGACGTCTTATGAAAAAGCCTCTGTTTGTGCAGATCTCCATGATTACTCAAAATAACACTGTGGGCCAAAGCTCAGGCTTGGACAGAAGCCCCTTGTTAACCAAAGACCCTGATGTTGATAAGTCTGGGCCTGTTTGGGTCAAGTGCCTATGTTGGGCAGACGGTCACTATTAAGACATTAATTAAATGAATGAAATGAATTTGAAATGAAACTGGTTGTGACATTGTAAACAGAGCGAATAGTCATGAAAGCGATTATTCTGTGTGAAATAACTGTATGTAATGAGCGTAATGCACTTTAGATATCAAACATTCCTAAGGTAAGGACAACGTAGGGGAATAAAAATGCCTAAGCAGGGAAAAGAAACAAAACGAGCAGTCATTTTGTTTAAAACCATATGCATGAATTTTACATGTGCATACTGTACTGTATAACACCCGTGCTCAGTTACCAGCACTGTCTGTATGTTTTGAAATCCTGCACTAAGCTATAGCCCCATCTATAGGATTGAAGTGCACACTACAACAAAACCACCTCTACTACCACTGTGCTTTAATAGCTCCAGTTTGGGGGACAAGAAATCCCAAGAACATCAAATGATTCATTGTAATTTACTCTGATCCCATGTAAGTATTGTTCCTTAAGGCTCTGAGCTTTCAGTGTGAACGATGTTCTTTTTTTCTAGGGATTGGAGTGTAAGATATTTCAATACCTTGGCTTAATCTGATGCGGATTAGATTTCCGCCTCGTTTTCCTCAGCTGGTAATGCTCGCATGTAAATTCCCACTAAATTCAACCCATTTTTATGGACCATTCAAACAGCATAAACATGAGATTTTTTTTATTTTTTATTTTTTAATCAAACCACAAACTGATTTTTTTTTTTTTTTTGTTGGACTTAATTGATTTAAACACTGACCCACCAGTTCACTACTCCATAAAACATTGCGTCGTCATGGTCCAGTGGATCTCTCCCCAGTCACCACACACAGACCACATGGCCATGCTCAGGAGCGAGCCCGAGGCCTCCATGCCATGAGAACTCCAACCAGAGTCAAATGTCAAAAAGGTTGGAGAGCAGAATGGGTTGGCATTGGCGGCAACTCAGGAGCGCCGTGTGTAGCTCAAGAGAGTATAGTGTAGATAACAAGATAATCTGCGACAAGCGTTCCAGTTTGATCCAAAAATCATACCCATCCATCCAGGAACCGCTGTAGTCCAACAGTGACTATTGCATTTATTCCCATTTCTACGACCATTGTACAGTAGGACCTCCAGTCAACACTCACACATTCGAGAACGCCTAATCTAATGTGTACTGAAGGTGTAAAGCAACATTGCTAACCACTAAGCCACCGCGCCGCCAAAAATCTTACGCCACAGATGTACAAACTGCACATGAGATATGAAGCCGTGTGCAAAAGTTTTCATACCCCAGTGTCAATACAGTATAGTGTAAATTATAGCCTAATCCAATAATCGTGTTTATTATAAACTCCTAAAATTGTAAAGTTTATAGATATAGTGCTTTTGTGTTCTCTTTCCCTGCTTTAAATTTTTAGCTTCTTGGGTAAAAAGAATAAAAAAATAAAATAAAATCATTATAGAGACAGTTCCTGTTCCTGACCACACCGGTAAAGTACTGTAAATAAGATGAAACTATTTGTACAAAAGCTTTGATGTAGGCTGTGATGGTAAAGAGGTGGCATGGTCAAAGTCTCACTACTTCTCATGAGGAGAGGTTTCCCTCTGGATCCGGACACACAGGGTATTGTCTCAGTATTATCTCTCTCCAGGATGTGTTCTCCTGAAGAAATTAAGAAAATTAAAAGTCTGTTTCAGTCGCTAGTTTGAAAGACATTTTTATTTAATATCATTTTACACATCTGTTCTTCACTGCAGGAGTGTAAACAGTTTGAACAAACAAACAAACAAACAAGACAGACTCCAGATGTGTTTCTGTGTCCCGTGAAAAGGGCGTGCAAAAGTCTGGGCAGTGATCTAGTGTACTGGTCAGATCCATTAGCAAATACAGATATGACTGGTGCTAAAAAATAAATGTGTATGTGATGTCAGCCATCTATGATGTCAGGACACAGGCCATTAGGCCCAAATATGAGTAAGTAAATGCACAATAATAATCATAATCATAATTCAATTGAAGGACAAAAGGATAACTGCTGTTAATTAGGGGACAACATGAACCTTTCACAAACTGAGCTAGTGCTAATATGGAGATTCTTAAAATAGGAACTCTCACAATTAGCTCAGTAATTATTGTGTCTAACTATTATTATTATAAAACAAATTAAAATGGATGACCTCGATATGAGTAACTTTTATTGGCAAGCAAAAGAAGCTAGTTTGCAATGAGCGGTTAGCTGCTAGCTGCCTAACCCTAGCCCAGCCCCCCCCCCCCCCCTTTTTAGCTCTTATAATACAAAGACAATTTATAATTTTCTTCATTAATATATTCACACAAAATAATCTAAGTTCGATGCTAGTGATTAGCTAACGTCATCGCTTTGCTTTGAATATTCTTCTTTAGCTGTGCAGAAACAGACAAAACCTCAGTAAACTATTTTAGAAAGCTTGGCAGGATTTAATTGAACATTTTATTGTATTATCACAAAACAGGTTTAAATTGAAGGTGTGATCACAAATTAACACCCGTATGCACATGAAAGAAGGTCAGACGAGTTCCCTAAAGATATTGAGACAAATGACAAACAGCTGAGTGAGTAAAAAACTGATCAAACTGACTACATTAATGAGATATTTACAGATATTTAAGGCCCAGATATTTACATACTTAAAAAAAAAAAAAAAACTTTTTTGTCTTTATCAGAGTAAACGTCTTCTGTTTAGATCAATAAATATTAACATATTTCTTGCATGTTAAATGTTAGAATCGAGCGAGGGAGGATTTTGTGGAATTTTATTTTTATTACATTTTACATCCACTTCCTCAGTATTTGGTGGAATTGCCCCGAACGTTTCGGGTGTCCTTCCACAAGCTTTCTAAAATAGTTTACTGGGATTTTGTCCCACTCCTCTTGACAGAACTGGTGTAACTGGGTCAGGTTTGTAGACCTTCTCGCTCGCACTCGTCTTTTCAGTGCTTCTATGGGATCGAGATCAGGGTCTGCGATAGCCGCTCCAATACCTTGACTACGCTGTCCTTAAGCCAGGTTGCAACTTCAGGTCATTGTCCATCATTGTCCAATTTTCTTTTCTCATGAGGCCACCTATGTTGTAAAGTGCACCAGTGCCTTTTGCAGCAAAGCAGCCCCGCACCATTATACTACCAACGCCATACTTCACAGTTGGAATGCTGTTCTGAGGCTTCAAAGCTCAGATGGTGGTTTTGAACTAATGGCTTTCTCCTCCCAGAGTAACCTTTCAGCTCATGGTGGTACAGGACTCGTTTACTGTGGATAGTGACACTGTCTTACCAGTTTCAGTCAGCATTTTCACAAGGTCTTTTGCTATTGTCCTGGGGTTGAATCGCACATTTCGCACCAAAAAAAAAAAAAGGTTCTCTTTGGAACTCAGAATCCGTCTCCTTTCTCAGCGGTATGATGGTTGTACAATCCCATCTTTTATATATTTGTGTATTATGGTTTGAACGGATGAATGTTGACCTTTAGGCATCTGGAAATTGCACCTAAGGATGAGCCACACTGGTGGAGGTCCACAATATTTTTCCTGATGTCTTGGTTGATTTCTCTTGATTTTCCGATGATGTCAAAGAAAGATGCTCTGTGTTTGAGGTGTGCCTTTACTGTATATGCACCCACAGGTGTGCCCCCAATTAACTCGAATGGAATCGATTAACCAATCAGAAGCTTCTTAAGCTCGGAATGGAAGCCGCTAAAGACTTACTACCTGTCGTTCTGTAGGAGACCGAGGACAAGATCAAGCTTCCTCTGGGTAAGTACAGACTGTAACCTAATGTAAGGAAATAACAATCGAATGAAACAATAAATAAAAAAAAATAACTAGATAAATAGAAACAACAAAATCCTAAAGATGGACGAACACCAACAAAACAAGACAATTCTTCTGAAAAGACCATGCCTGGAAAGGAGACAAAGAAAAGCACCAGGAGAGGGACATGGGGCCAAGAGAGAAAAATAAACTACAAACCGTCCCAGGCCAACAAACAAGGTAATAATATTAACGTCATGGCATGATGTCAGTAGTGTAACTAGAGAATATTAGATTAAATAAGGGTGAAACACTTCATCTGTTTTTACAACAATCTAAACTTAAGCCACTTAAACAGAGGACTCACACACACTGATATACTGTAGTTATAGTTAATACCCTTTAGGTAAATCCATCTAAGTGTTTCATGCAGTAATCTACAGCACCAGTCAACAGTTCGGACACACCTACTTAATTAAGTGAGTCATGAATCTGGCTCCTGTTCCCCCAGTGACAGATGTGCAGGCATGAACGTGTTACATCAGGTCATTTGTAACTTCGGCGTGAGAACAAATGGCCGCCCCGCCACGAAAGAAGAACACTGTGCAACGATTTATTTTTTGTGGTCTGAGGGTGTATCTGGTGCCGAAACAACTCACAGAAGAACATAACCAGATGTGTTTAGATATCTGCAAACATCATGTGTAGCGATACTCTAGGAAAGGTGAAAGTTTCTTAAAAAGAATCATTACTGGTGACGAGACACGGATTCATCACTCTGAGCCTGAGAGTAGACGGCAGAGTGTGGAACGTCAATCGTCGACCGAGACAAAGCTCAAAAGTCAACCAACAGCTGGAAAATTCATTAGTGCTTACAGTTTTCTGGGATTTTCAAGGGCCAGTATTGGAACATTATCAGAAAAAAGGTTCAACAATCAACAGAGCTCGTGTCAGTTTTGTGAATTTATAGGATGAAAAAAATATTTATTAACACCTGCTGAAACCAGTATAAATATATATACAGCGGGTGACGGGATGAACAGGATGTGTGTGTTTAGTTTTTCATAGTTTTTCATAATTTTTGATGATGCACATTCACACGCTTCTGGGTGCTTTGGGTCTGAGTGCTGGGAGATCGCATGTTCTCCCTGTGCTTGGTGGGTTTCCTCCGGGTTCACCGGGTTTCTGACATGCAGATTAGGCTAATTGGCGTTCCTTAATTGTCCGTAATGTGAGAATGTTACCTACATTATCGTACAAAATGAAAATAAATACAATGGTCACCATTGGTCTCCGTAGTCCATAGTCCATAGGACTACAGAGGTTCCTGGATGGATGGCAAATAACTTGTATATCTGTAGCTTCATTTAGCATGATCAGTAGTGTGAGGCAGAACTCTCCTAGAATTTACTGAATATACTGTAGAAGTTCTGACCGACTGGCTGTAGAGTGTAATACCAAACATGACCAGCAGATGGAGACAGAATTAGCGGACTGTTTATATTAGTGTACGGCAATGAATAAAATTTATTTTATTTTTTATCATAATGTCCATTTGCTTTAATATAAAATCAGACTTCTTCTTCTTTTTTTAATTACAGTGTAAATACATGTGACCAGAGACATTTTATGTAATCATAAAAGCTCATATGGTGCTTTGTGTTTTTCTATCTGTGCTAATGTAGCTAGCATGAGCAGCTGGTTAGAAATGCTTTTCCTGAAGTTCTTGTAAAAAAAAGAAAAGAAACTTGATTAAACAACAGTTAGACAACACATTTTGATTAAAGAAATATGTTTAAAAACAAATCAGCTTGGTTCTCAGACAGTGTAAAGAGAGACACTGTGAGGTTTTGGGGTAAGTTTGAGAGTTAATTAGAGAGATTAGCCGGCTAGTTTTCAGATGAGTGTTTTGCTAACATGTTCAGAAAGATCCAGAATGACTTAAAATCAATAATATTTCCACATCCATGACTTAAAAACGTGTGTATGATGTTTTTCAGTGTCTCAGGGTGGTGTTATCACAGACTGGAAAACAGCCGAGTATCTTTTCAGTGAGGACGCCACCTGTCCTGACACCAACAGGTATCGAACCTGTGTGTTTAAATAAAAACACACACTTACATCTTTTGTCTTTACTTTGGAAGTTAAAGTGCCAAATTTGGGTCAAACTTCACCAAATGTGTTGGTCTGTATATGCGGGTCATTCTACACAAATGCTGGAAAGCGCTGTCACTTTGTTTAGCTGAGGCCAAAGTCATTAAAATTAACATAACACACACATTTCTTGTATATTTTCGGAAAATATCGTTTCTACTTTCCATAATGAAATACAGTTCCATGCTTTGATGTTCAACATTTTTTATAACTGTAGCATAAAAAAAAAAGGTCAAGTTCAAGGAAATGTCTAGTCACATTGATCATACATCAAAGTGTGTCCGTATATTTTTCAATTAAATTCAATTAAATTTTATTTATATAGCGCTTTTAACAATTGACATTGTCGCAAAGCAGCTTTACACAATAAAAAGAAGTAAGTTTTTATGCAAAGTTTTTCATCTAAAGATATTATTGGGATGAAAGAAATCTGATTCACAATAACATCAGTATATTAAAAATCATGAAACACCTATATCGCTTTATTCTGTATAACAGTGACGCAGCGGCCTGGAGCCTATCTCAGGAGACGGGGGTACACGCTGGACGGGGTTCAGTTCAGACACACACACACACATTCACACACTAGCAGCAATTTGGGAACACTAGTTAGTATAATCTGCATGTCTTTGTACTGTGGGAGGAAACTGGTGTACCTGATGGAAACTCTCCATGCACACAGACTCAAGGCAGGAATCGAACCCTCAAACCTGAAGGTGCGACACCACAGTACCAGCCACTAAGCCACCGTGCCGCCCACACTCATTCACAGGGGGGCGATTTAGCACATCTAATCCACCTACCTGTACATTGTTTCAGACGAAAATTGAGACCCCTGAGGAAACCCACGCCAACACAAATGGCTGATGAGGATCGTTATTGTACCTGGAGTGTTTATTAATTAATGTGTGCCAAAGCCGTGCATAGTGGGACATCCTTGAGCTTCGCTTGATTTCAAAAGGTGTTCACGTTTAATTTCAGGATCCACATGAGTGATGAGTACGTGACGGACCGTGCCACAGTGTTTCACAGCGCCTACCTATCTACCTGTAAGCTAAGGCAGAGCACCAAATCTGTTCCGCTTGGTCATTATCTCCTGCCTCCTGTTTCTGTACAGAAAGGTGAGCTGTGACATCCAGTATTAATAATAAAAAAAAAAACCACAAAGCCCATGTGACAGCCAGCTCATGGTTTTGTTCAAGTGTGGGGAATAAGTTTTAAATCTTACTCTTACTGTGTTTAGAGGTGAAAACCAGGTTTGGAAGGTTCATATGGGAGCGTAATGAGATCCTAGGAGTAGGTGTGAGTATACTGTTTTGTAATGCATGATTTCTATTCATGAGCATTGATTTTTTTTTTTTTTTTAATGAAATCTTCTTTTACATATCATTTGTTACCTTCTGAACGTTCAGCCTGATGCTAAAGGAAGTCAGTCAAAGAAAGGAAAGAAAAGGTATGCCTGACGTACCTAGTTGATTATCGTATTCAACATTCTCTAATTATGATTCATTTGAATGCGAATGTAAATATTACAGTAAACGCCAGCGTTAAGATGTACAGCTGTGCACAGGTACGGTATATACAATATATAGCACTGTAAAAGTGATGAAAAGTGATGCATTCTGAAGACGATGCATCTCTCAGGCAGGAGAACTGCAATGACACTTCTTCATCGATAGACGAGGCAGTTTGTTGTGAGGCGCAGCTCTATCCTGTGAACAACATGGTTTCAGGTACTTAATTATCACTTCAGATAACTTTTGCATTTATATATTGCCTTTACAGGTCATGGAGTTGTAACTTAACAGCAAGGTTATGTTCATCGCTTCATGCGCTTCCCTTCTTACCCTGACATGCCCATCACTGTGGAATAGACTCAATCTAGACTCATCAGGTCACATACTGATTTTTACATTTTGTGTGTGGAAATGCTCTTCCTTCCACTATTAAACATCGCTCTGGTTTCTACTGTCTAATTTTTTCCACGCAACTTCAAGTGTTTAAGTGATCTCTATACATATTATTTTGCTGATCACATTTCTTCTACAAAGTTCAATTCAATTCACATTAATTTTATTCATATATTGCGCTTTTAACAATGATTATTGTCTCAAGGCAGCTTCACAAAATTAAAAGATGATTATGGAAATGTATAAGAGCAAGTTGACAGTTCAGCACGATCCTTCCAGGCTTTGATAATGTGTTGAAAGGCTCATAACAGTTCCAGTAATTTGGAATATAATTAGTTGTATTTGTGCTTTATTGCTGTGTAGTAATTTGAACCCTTTGTCAAATGGCAACTTATTCTTTGAACAAACAGTTTAGATGGTCAAAATTACTAGATGTACAATAAACTATCATCAAACAGGACAATTTTGAAAAAAGTGAAAATTTGTATTTGGAAGAATACTACACTGTTTTTATACTTTGCATGTGCAAATGACTCAATTGTATTCTTTTAAATAAATTTTAGTATTATAATTTTTTTAATTAACACAAGGGTGTCAAAGTCCATCAGAGAGTACATCATAAAGTGCACCGTAATTCCCAATTACGAATGTTAAAGAATGATGTCTAATTCATATGTATTTGCAGCTAGAACCAGACCCATTTATGACACGGTTCCTGTTTGGTTCCTCTACAGGTTATGTCCATATCGATCAGCTAAACAAGTTCTCAGGAGAGCTTCAGGACTTCCTTCCGTCCCGCTCTGGTTATTCAGTCTCTAGATCACACAGGAGAAGATTTCCTTATCATTATAAAGAGGGACACTGACCGGCATCAGGAACGTTGTAAAAGCTCCAAACTAGAAATGTACAAGTTTTCACACAGAGAAAGTGGAATAATACAAGATGGAGACTGTGCATATGTACTTATCTCAGTTTTAGATCATAATGTTATCTAATCTAGACAACACATGAATAAATAAAGCTGCACATGTGTAATCATTGCTCCTATGGTAATTTATACTAATTGAATTTAATCAGATATTTAGGCTAGGGCTAGGCACAAAAATGTATTAAACCTCAATATGTCATTTTATAAGAATGTCTTTCTAAAAACTGAGAAGTAGCTGATAGGAGATGATAATTTTACACAAAATTTCTTCCTCCTTTTCATCAATATTACACCGGGTGTTCAAGTCAAACCGGGACTTATGATTAAATTTCTGGTGAATGAAGGCATAAAGGTGATTGACGATTACAGAAGACTTTTAAGTTAAAGCACAGTTTTACTCCTAGCCGCAGGAAAACATCTGAATGGTGCAAATGTTTTAAAGAAATTCTCAAAAAAAAATTATGGATAACTTGTCCCCAAACTTGTACAAGAGACACATGGTTGGACCATTAAAGGAGCTCCTGGGAGGCTCCAGCATTTCATACTCTGGCCTACTGAGAAAACTTTCTACCTTGATGGTGTCCAAGCACTAGTGAAACACTGGGATAAGTACACTAGTGCAGCAAGAAATTATATAGAGAAGCCATTTTATTATTCATATCAGAAAGATTCTTTCCAAACCTACAAATATAGAAAAACAAAGCAGCACATCTGGTTTTTTAAATAAATGTATACATGCATAAAATCAAATCTACAATTTAAAAGACTCTTATGTAGTTATACAATGTTATTTATGGTACAAAACCCACTGATCGAAACAGAGACTCTTTCAGATGTATATCAAGTTCTCTAATTAAGAGATCTGTGTATTTAATAATTACTGTGTTAAGCCATTTGCTTAAAATAGCAAACTCTCCACACTGGGTACACAATAAAAGAACAGCATTAGAAATACAGTCACTTAATGTACGGTGTAAAGTAAAACTCTCTCTCTCTCTCTCTCTCTCTGTGTGTGTGTCTCTCTCTACGGGAGGCTTTTAAAACTGCATCAGTCATATTCTTCAAACAAAACTGGACTGAAAAAAAAAAAAAAAAAAAAATTAAACAAAAAACATTCAGCTCCTGGTCAGCTACTGGATGTGAGGCCGTGGCTTTAGGATAAGTTTCCCCGTCTAGAACCAAGCATGAAGAGACATCGTTAAAATAAAAATCATAAGTTCTTGATATTATGGAGGATAAATCATTGATGCTTTGTCACTCACATCATCACAGGACATGTTGTATTCTGCTAGCACTGTCCGGCAGCGTGCAGCAATACTGCCTCAGGGTCAAGGAAGAAAGGAACGAGAAAAAGAGCTGCTCACAGAAATAACTCTCAATCATTTACTTTCTTTAAAAAAATTAATGTGCTGAAGCCAGAAGGAGTTCAGATCGGAGCTACCCGTTTTTTTTTTTATTTATTATTATCTACTTATCTGTACAGCACTATTAATATGTTCAGTAACAGCAAGCGCCTTTATGATTGCAGCAGCAGCTTTCCATTTCATACGAGGGCTGTACTGAAAGTAATGCAAAAGTTAAACTTTTTTAAAATCAATTGACACAGGACACATCGCTCAGGTTGCACGTGTTGTATACTGTAACCGTTTCTATATATACGAAGGAAAATCGCTTGAAAAGTTCATGCTCTTTGTATGGAGAATGAGTTACTCTATGATTTGAAAAATCTGTCTCAGTTAATAATATTAAAAAACAATTGTGCACACGTTTGCATTACATTTCGTGCTGCTCTTGTATATTTTAAAATTAAACAATGTTGTTCATACACTATGACACTAAACGTCACATGTGCACATTTATCATGAGAGGAAATCTCACCTCTTCTATGGGATTCAATTATTGGCTTACTTTCAAACAATTTGCTTGTTATATAAAATTTCCTAGCTTCTACTTTTGTAGATAGTCAACTAAACTTCTTGGTGACTAAAACAGGATCAGATTAGGACACTGACCATGATTATGAGTTGTATGCTGCTGATTAGTTTCATCTTTGTACACAGCTTTGACTTACACAATTACATTGATAATTACAGTTTAGATGCTAATACCCACAGTAATTCACATGCCCGAGACAATATTCTGGTTTAAACGTTTAACGTGTAGCATTAATGAAATAAGGATACATCGACGGTGCGACGACGCGTTTGTGTATCCCGGCGAAGAACAAGCCGATGAGAGTGATGCAGCTGATGGTGAAAAACGGATGATTCCATAACGACGAAAAGAAAGAAACCTGTCGACAGAGAGAGAAAACACATTAAGTTTAGGGTGCAAGAGTATGACAAGTAACTCTCGACATTAACATTTAACTCTTGTTCTGACCTTTTGAGTGTCTGGGTCTATTAACCAGTTCCAAGCTCCGGTTGCTGTGCAAACTGACACCACGATCAAAATCACTGGAATTAAAGATAACAGTGTGAGAGTCAAAGGTTACCATCAACACGATCTAAGAAGAGAGCTGAGGATTGCTTTAATAACCTAGGTCGAAATAAAATAATACTGACAAAAGAGTCAGCTCCAAAATGATTGGCACACTTGAAATACATTTGTTAAAAAAAAAAAAAAAACTTCAGCATTAGAGTATACACAAAGAAATGAGACAAAAAGTATGACAGACAACACCTATGTACATACAATAAGTCCCAGACTTATAAAACATGCGAGTACAAATTTCAGCAGATACAAACGGACCGCGGTTCTACGAACATTCGTAGATGCAAACAAATCGCAGAAGTAGCGAAGAAGGACAATGTATTGTACAAAAAATAGACACTGCAGTGCACCGGATACTAATATATACAATGTTTTCAATGTGCAAGTAATTGTATTAAATGTCTAAAGTCCTGCATATTGTGTGTGTTTGCGTGCATGTGTTTGAGGGAGAAATGAGTCAGCCTCAACCGCTTGAATCAATCAGTCCAGGAGCACGATGATAGAAAATGACTGTCCTGTAAAGCTGTCCTAAAGGTGAATAATCCTAATTTTGGAAAATCCTCAACAAAACAGAGTTCACAGTTCGAAACAGCTCTGAGACAAAATGCCGTTCGTTCAAGTGCGCGTAAACACCTTGACTCCTTTTAAATGAAGTCAGCTGATCATGCTGCATCCCTGGGGATTCCCCATCGCGAGCTAAAGCGCAGTCTTACAAGAGTATAAAGCGGAACCAATACACCAAACCTGTGTGCTTGATTTATTATGCTTTACACATTGCATCTCAACTCGTTTGCAAGTTGGGAACTTACTGTATATTTAAAAAACAACACACGACCATAAGAAAAAAAAAAAAGATTTTATGCCTTTAATATTCACTGTAAAAATTTTTTTTTAAAACTGAGCTTTTTTCATTAACCACAAAGATATTTATCCCCAAACCAATTAGAAGGGCGCCAACAATTCTGGAGCCCCAACAAACAGTAAACAACTAGCTGAATATACAGGTTATTTAACAATAAAAAGAAGACGGTGTGACTTACTTCGCCACCGGCCTGTAGCTGGCTGCAGACAGGACACATACTCTGTTAATCTCCTCTCGAAAGCCTTCAGATCTAAAAAACAAAAAAAAAGTTGTCAGTTGCTGCAGGATGTCACACACCTACGATGACGCCAAAGGTAATGTGTATACAAATGTTATATAGCTCTTCCTAAGAGCATTACAACAGTCATTACAATGGCAGAAGCAAAGACAAACATTATAATCACAATAATTAAACAAAAGACAAAGAAAAAAAGTTAAAATTCTGATGTTGATGTTCTGCACTGATACGCAATATAAATAAATGCACTAATACCCTATATAACCAGCACTATTTGACCCATTTGTCACTTGTGGTAATAATGAAATACCCATTAGAAAATAAATATGTGTATGAATTAAATGCTGATGAATTCTGATCCGTCAATTCACAATTCAGGTTGTGAATTATTTGCCAGGTTTGTTTAGAAATAATAATTATGGCGTATGACAGATATACATGCTGCTCGGTAACAATGTAGCTTTTTGCTTAATTTAATTTCAAGTTAAAAGCCGAACCCAGTGATATTTGAAGTAAGTTGGTATTGTTTAAATGCTGCGCTCGGTTATTAAGTGAGAAAACTAAAGTTATAAGGAACTGGCTACATTTAATTACATTAAATTGTTTAATTTAGTCATGAAGCTGTTAAATAAAAACTCAGGTATAAAACATGTCATGACTTCAAACTTCTTCTTTAAAGGTTTTAATTCTTAAAATTATAACTCAAGATATTTATAAAAATTTAATCAGCACCTGGGTATCGTGATAATATTGTATCGGATGTTGACTGGTGATTCCCGTCCCTATTATTCACTGTACTTCTAAAGAGAGAAAAAGTGAGGAGGGTGACGGAGTAACTGTTTATAGCTGCTATCATTTACGTTATAAGTTGACTTTACACATCACTGAAGTCCTTTTCAGACATGGAATACGTCACATTCCCGGCTTCGTGAAGCCATTATAGCAAAAGCTTTCAGTCATTTCCATACTAGTGACTTTTGCGCTGATGTTCCTCATAGCTTCATTCAGATGGAGACAGCCACAGTACTCGCTTGATATTTATCTTATTTGTGAGATTCTACAGTACATCAAGTGATGTATAATATACATTACTCTGCAAGTCTTTAGTATGATTTTTGTTATGAATATGTTTATCATGTCTGCATTATTATTATTATATCCCCCCCAAAATCCCTATTTGAATAAGAAGATAAAACACAATATTTGCATGCCTGTAAAGAAAGCAACACATTACATGACACACAAGTTTTCAAATGTAAACAAAAACCTAATGTAGGCCCCTAGAAAGGAGCAATGCACAGTAAAACAGTTTTACTTGCATTACAGCACAAACATCTTGGGCACATACAGAGAAAAAAAAATGCTATCACTAAAGAGTAATAAAATAAACTCAGTAAATATTTGGTGTGAAAACTCTATGCTTGAAAATAACCAATAGTGTTAGAGATACAAATCTTGGTTTTATTAAGGGTGCTGGAGAATATTCTGGAGTTCTTCTGACAACTCCTTTCTGGGGACCTACATTAGTTGTTTTTTTCCATTTGATTTTTCCAAATCGATAAAATCGATAATGAAATTTGCTGTCAACGAATGCCATTATCGATTAGTTGGACTGCTCACGTTACTGAGGAGCGCGACCACAAGATGCACAAACACACAGCCGCTCGTGCAATGGAGGATATAGAAGCGCGCGCCTATGGCGTTATATTCCTGCCACAATTCTGAGCGCGCGGTTTGACATTTTGAACACTGCGCGCTCAACAGCTCGATTCTGCGCGTGCAATGTCTCCCCTGCTCGCTCAACATCTTCTCCGTGCATGCGCGACGTCTCGATTCTGCCTTCACGCGCAAGCAACATTTTTTTTTCTGTGCGCGCTCGACTCTGCCTGTACGCTCGCTCAATTTTGTCCAGTGTTACAACTCAAGTGCTGTTATTTATTTATTTTAGATAGAAACAAGTCAGCATAAGTGAGTTAATTCAAAAAAGAAATCTCCCATGCACTCCACAACAAGCAGCCATTATAACAGATGCCATCCAATATAATAAAAGTACAACAATTGTTTAGCTTTATTTATTTATTTATTTATTTATATTTTGGATATTTAGAGGAGTTTTACTGTTCAAAAACAAACTTTGTCTTTAATTTAAGGTTTAAAATGTCAAAATTAAAGACCATTAAACTCTATATGTGGCTTTTCCATTTTTTAAAGTTTAGTTTTATATATAACTAATACTCCAATTTATGGTTTTATATAGTTATAAGCAAAACATAAAATTAAAGAAGCGTCTATTTTTTATTCGATTAATCAGAAAAATAATCGCCCAACTAATCGATTATCAAAATAATCGTTAGTTGCAGTCCTTGTCCATGTGCCATCCGGCATATCAGGAGACAGTTACCCCCCACCTTGGAGGTACATCTGTCAATTCTGTGTCAGTTACTTCAGGGGTCGAGTTGCCTGATTGTCACACACACACTACGGGAAATTTGGGAAAGCCAATTGGTCTGTGGGAGGAAACCGGAGTACCTGGAGGAATCCCCACAAGCATGCAAGGGAGAACATGCAAATCCATGCACAAAGATCTGAGGTGAGAATCAAACCCCCTGACCCTGAAGGTGCGAGATGATCGTGCTAACCACTAAGCCGCTGTGCCTCCAACCAAATTATTGACATGTTTATCTTTGTTTTAGGGCTTCCTCGAGTAATTCAATTACAAAAAATGATCGAGGCAAAATCTTCTGCCTCGAAGCTTCGTTTAATTAATTTTAAAAGCTTGCGATATGTTTTTGCGCAATTATTTGTTGACAGTACGCTTTTGACAAAATGTGCTTCCAGATGCAAGCCGCCAGTAAACACCAACGAAGAAGAATTGCTTCTGTCAGTCACAAAGCGGAAGGAGACACAAACAGTTCGGTGTGTATTGATTTGATGGCTTTCTGTTGCGGGCTGCAAAATGGAAGGGAACGATAAAATTATCAAAGAGGCCAAGAGAAGAAGAAAGCAGCAAGAGAAAATGACAGAAATTATCAGTAAAGGCTTAAGGTATGCCTGAGATGTAGATTTGAAACTTTTAGTTCACAAAGTTCAGTTGTTCATTTTTTTAATGTATGCCTTAATGTGTCATTTGAAATACCTTTTTTTTTTTTTTTAGCAGTTTCGTGCGGTGGCCAAAAGTACGTTCTTTATGATTCACCGCGAGATTTGGCGATGCGATTACATTTCCATCTTTCTGCGCGAAAAATTTAATATCTTTAAGCCGCCTTAAATTTTTTCGTGGACCTTGCAGAACTTTGCGGAACGTCGGCGGGCAGTTGCGGCGGCTCACGGTGCCCAACACCGCATCTCACTGCGAGTCAAACCGCATAGGTGAGATAGGGGTATAAGGTATTCCTTGTATTGTGAATAATGACAATGCTTATTTTTTTCTAAAATGCTGTATGCATTTAAAAAATAAGTTTATTTTTCTAAAAATAAAATCAATTAATCTTTGTTTCTCTCATATATTTTACATTGCTGTTTAAGCAAAAGTACATTTATCCGATTACTCAATTAATCGATTAATTTTTTGGTAGAGTACTCGATTGCTAAAATATTCGATAGCTACAGCCCTACTTTGTTTTATTTGTTGCAGTCACGCTAGCAGCTTCTAAATTATTTCTAGGATAGACTCACAGTGAGGGTTACCAGATCTCACTGACAAAACCCCACCAAGACAACTTACTATCTGTAAACCTCAGGAGTGAAAATACATTGCTTTACCAGCCCAAAAATCATCCAATTAGAGAGATGATTGCACAATCTGGCAACATAGTTCAAAGCTGTGACAAGTGACACTTGCTGAACTGTCATGACTGCTCACTTTGCAAGCTTGTGTGCTCCTATATGTTGAAGTGACTGCATGCATCCAGACTCTTAACAGATTAAAAGCATGCCGTAAACAGAACTTTTACAGAAAAGTGAGCAGGGTGTTCATGAAGACGTGGAGACATGATGCTGAGATGTTCAGATGCTGTCAGGTATACAGAAAAGATATATAATGTGTTTTTGTTGCTGTTAATCTTTCAGCTGCTCCTGTCGAGGGGTCGCCATAATGAACCAATCTATATTATAATATAATCTTTATAATCTTCAAAATAATTTTATATAACAAACACTTTTTATCAGCCTCCAGGGTGGCAGCAGTAACTCTGCTTCATCACACCATCATTGATTGTTTTACCAAAACAGAACTGTTTCATTCATTACTCATCCAGACTAACTTGTCAGACTATCTGTGAGGTTTCACCATGGAATGATGGTAAGCTGATATGGTAAAAGGGAGGGATATACATCTAATCAACTAACTAACCAACTAGCCACACACACACACACACACTTGGGCTGTAGAAATTGCTATAGTATTGCTCTCAAATCAACCCCTGACCTACAAACCCGCACAAACAACAACATCAGTGTTATCTAACATCTTAAACATCCATCACCAACATTATCTCATCGTTTAACCGTCTCCATGACAACAACGTCTGGATTTAACCTTAGTTGGGTTAGCATGTTGCTAGCTGTGAGATTAGCCCCGGACAAATTTTTTACGTTAACCTTCCCCTTGTCATCATAAAATTTCAGTCAAACGTGCACAGCTGGTGGACAAAAGGCATATTAATGTACGTGCCCTAATTTAACGTCTCAAATATTTTAATACTACTTTATAATACCTTCGGCTTGTTCTAGAGAGTTCATCGCTCTTCACCCGGTTCCTCTGACTTCCCAGGCCTCGCGACGGCTCAAAAGAAAGCTCTGCTCTGATTGGACAAAAAGTGATTACGTAACATTTTAAAGCACCGCGGGTGCATTCAGGGCAGTCATTAATGCGCATACGGGCGCAGACTTACCATTAACACGACATGCTAGGATTGCACGTTTTAATAATTAAAATAGTTAACGTCATAAGATGTCAGTATTTTGAACTTAAGTATGAAATAAGGTACATATTTTATAGAGTCCAATCACTTCATTAAAACAGTACTGTCACAGTATTAAACAAACACAAAAGTAAATAAATAACTACTAAAAAATATTACATCATTAAATGTCAATAAATAAAAGATATTATTGACATTTTATATATATATATATATATACACACACACACACACATAATAGACACATATATATTTAGTGGTAGCATGTTGGCATTTAGCACTGTACATGGACCTCGGGTATGTGTGTGTGTGTGTGTGTGTGTGTGAGGAGTAATCTGCATGTTCTCCCGGTGCTTGGGGGTTTCCTCCGGGTTCTTGGGTTTCCTCCCACAGTACAAAGACATGCGGATTAGGCTAAGCATGCAGATTATATGTGACTTTGGCCAGGTGCCATGTGTCACATATGTTCCGGAGGTGAAAAGATCCAGTCAACATGTCATAGTCAGATGTCTGTTTAGATTCTCAGTCATTCAGGTGAGGTTATCTGGAAGTTGAATCATATCAACTGCACTTACATCTTGATCAGTAGATATGTTTCACTACTCATCTTCTTACTCGTATTTAAGTCCTCCTAGGGCAAAGGCTCCTCCCCTACCTGAAAAGGCTCATTATGTAAATAATGAAGAAGGTGAAAAGGAGGGAGGGTCCCCACTACTCTCTAACAGCATAGATTGGACTGAAGAAGTTACTTGCGTGAGTAGTGAACCATATCTACTGAACAAGTCCAGTTTACATGACTCGACTTCCAGATGACATAATCATGTTAATGTCAAGCCATAGAAAGACCCACAGTTACAGACAGATGACAGGAAATACATATGCATTTTTTTTTAAAAGGGTTGCAGCAGACACAAGCTGTTTGCATGTATATTTGTCAGCTGTTGTTGTTTTTTTAGCAAAGAGTCATGCTAAAGTTCGCATAATATTAGAAAATCTTATCTATATAACCTTTCATCCCCTCCACTATTCTTTTTGCGTTCTGTTTTATATATTAACTTAGTGATTCTCTACCACTTATTCTTCGTAGGTTGGCTGTGTGAATGGAGCCTGTCTCAGAGAGATCAGGCCACATGGCATGTGACACCCTTGATGTGATGCCAACTCATTGCAGGGCATTGCACATGCTCATGCATACTAACACACCCAATCATACACTACAGGCAGTTTGGAAATGCCTTTGGCCTGTGAGGGGACCCAGAGTACACCCACAATGCAAAGGAGAAAATGCACGCAGACCAGAAAAGAGAATATAGGAAACAGCTATGATTAAGGAAGTTAAGGAAGGTTATTTTCAATTATCTGGGGTCACCTATGAAGATTTCCTTGTTGTCTCCGGTTTCTCTTACGGTTTCTTTTCTTCATGTCTCGCAGAGTCTTTCCCTTGTCATCGTCACCTCCGGATTACATTTGGATTTTGAAGTCCATTTTTATATAAGTATTGTTAGATTTTCTGACAATGTGCAAACTTTCCCATGCCATGTCCATGAAACAACCCCCTCACTGTGCTTCCTTATTCTTTATAAGCCGTTATATATATAGCCTGTGTATACAATAGACGAACACATATACAAATGTCTCGCTGGAACTCTTTTGTCTAACCAGAAAATGCTAATGTATTTCCTAGAGTCTGTCTGTCTGTCTCCATGACTTACATGTTAATTACTTCTTTTTTTTTTTTTTTTTTTGATGTACTGAATGAATATGATACAGGGCAACTGGCGAACATCTTAAATATGCCAAAATATTGCAAAATTACTATCATGTTTGATCAAAAGCACTTTCCTCTAAAAAATGTTTATTTGCATATCTGCTTCTGTTCTCAAGCTGAGAAAAAAACATTACTTGTGATAGGATCTAATTACAACACACATTCACTGGAAGTTTTATTTGTGCAAATCGTTATTGTTATTTGGCTTGTGGCATTTTTAAGCAATTGAATCAGAAGTTAAGCTACAACTTAATTAAATTTAACCTAATACATTCCCAACAGCTAGATCGACATTTAATGTTCAATTTGTTAAACTGACAAATAATATGTGGTATTTCTAAATCAGCATCTAAATCTGCACACTGTATACAAACTGAATCCTACTTTTTATGTGCATCTTTGTTATTGATTGGTCTCAGTTTATTAGCTACAATTATATTAAACTTTTCTTTAAGTGTAGTCTCTATCTTACTGTCAGCTAAATGTTTAATCTCTATAATGTCCGTATCTTCCTCAGGGTTAAATGTGACTTCTATGTAGGTCCAACCAATCAGAGCTCTGAATCCAGTGGGGGTCTGGAAGGAACAAATGGATTTCTGGGTCAACACAGACTCAGGGCTGGTCTGCAGGTATTCGCTTGTGTTCAGAAAATGGTCAGTCCCACGTGGTGTTAACTCAAAAGAGTAAATCGATTTTGTCAGGTTCTTGTCAGCGAGGCTGGAATTAGTGAAGGCTTTATCCTGGACCAGAGGCTTCCTTCCCGTCTTCACCAGCGTCCACCTCTCACCGTCGTTCAGCAGACGGAAAATCCCTGGCAGCTGCTCTTGGTCTTTCCCCGAGATCATTTCTAACGGGTACCAGATTTGGTATGACAATCCAAAACTCACATCAGTGATATACGGCTTGCCGTCGATCTCCACCAGGTTAATGAGATGTTCATCCAAGATGCTGATTTCATTTGTGAGTTTGTTGAAGACTTTACAGCTAATTAAAATTTAAATAATTGAGTCAGATGAACAAAGAGGCAACAGTGAGGCAGAACAGTAATCAAATTTAGCAGCAAAATATTTAATCTAACTTAAAGAATTGAGACTTTACAATGTTCTAATGAATTCTAATTCAGGTTTTTAAAAGTGAAAATGGTGATTGTGAAGAGAACATTGATTACTGATCATGTGGCCAAGTGTTTGTTTAAGGTGTCTGTTGAGCGGGATTTTTGGTAAACAGGATCCTGTTCTCGAGGAGTCTGAAAGCAGAGTTTGTGTGGGAACCTGAGGACGTGTCCAAAATGCTCACTCCAGTACCTGATGCTTAAGGAACATTTTAGGACCTTATCTGACCTCCAGAAGTGTTATATCATGATTTATGGACTGGGCGCGGGAAGTCAGATTCAATTATAAATAGACGGCTCCGAAAACATTAAGCATAATTTACAAAATCTTGAGCAGTGTCCTGTGCGCTAATATGCCTAGTATTTTGTTAAGCACTGCCACAAGAGCCTGAAAACCATTTAGTATTTTTGAGAAAAGATTTTCAAACATTTGTTCATAAAAACAACTGATAAAATAACATTTCTCTGTTTACTATGTACAGTATGTGGTGGTGAGCGCTGATGCTAAATCATCTCTCTTCAGCAGTCTGCCGGTCAGTCTTGATCAGTCACGCGAAAATAATCAGACAAACATGCCATGAGAGTGATATAAGTGACTGTGTACACACCATAAACAGTGATGTACCGTGGTGCACGAAGGTCCTCTTCGCACATCAAGCAGTGTGTCACGGCGCGCTAAGGCAAAGGTGAGTGACGGAGCGTTAAGCCAGTGAGTGAGTGACGGCGCTCTAAGCCAATGAGTGAGTGACGGCGCGTTAAGCCAGTGAGTGATTGACGGCGCTCTAAACCAATGAGTAAGTGATGGCGCTTTAAGCCAGTGAGTGAGTGACGGCGCTCTAAGCCAGCGAGTGATTGACGGCGCTCTAAACCAATGAGTAAGTGACGGCGCTTTAAGCCAGTGAGTGAGTGACGGCGCTCTAAGCCAGCGAGTGATTGACGGCGCTCTAAACCAATGAGTAAGTGACGGCGCTTTAAGCCAGTGAGTGAGTGACGGCGCTCTAAGCCAGCGAGTGATTGACGGCGCTCTAAACCAATGAGTAAGTGACGGCGCTTTAAGCCAGTGAGTGAGTGACGGCGCTCTAAGCCAGTGAGTGAGTGACGGCGCGTTAAGCCAGTGAGTGATTGACGGCGCTCTAAACCAATGAGTAAGTGACGGCGCTCTAAACCAATGAGTAAGTGACGGCGCTTTAAGCCAGTGAGTGAGTGACGGCGCTCTAAGCCAGTGAGTGAGTGACGGCGCTCTAAGCCAGTGAGTGAGTGACGGCGCTCTAAGCCAGTGAGTGAGTGACGGCGCTCTAAGCCAGTGAGTGAGTGACGGCGCTTTAAGCCAGTGAGTGAGTGACGGCGCTCTAAGCCAGTGAGTGAGTGACGGCGCTTTAAGCCAGTGAGTGAGTGACGGCGCTCTAAGCCAATGAGTGAGTGACGGCGCTCTAAGCCAATGAGTGAGTGATGGCGCGTTAAGCCAATGAGTGAGTGACGGCGCTCTAAACCAATGAGTAAGTGACGGCGCTTTAAGCCAGTGAGTGAGTGACGGCGCTCTAAGCCAATGAGTGAGTGACGGCGCGTTAAGCCAGTGAGTGATTGACGGCGCTCTAAGCCAATGAGTGGTGACGGCGCGCTAAGCCAGTGAGTGAGTGACGGCGCTCTAAGCCAATGAGTGAGTGACGGCGCTCTAATCCAGTGACTTGTTAACGGCGCTCTAAGCTAATGAGTTGTTAACGGCGTTCTCACCCTGCGTTCACCCCGAACTGCGTTCACCCCGAACACTCCCATTGAAAATGAATAACTTCCGGCCGCTTTGACGCTCTCGCTGCGTTCGGGTGTGAGCGCAGGGTAAGGCAATGAGAGAGTGATGGCGTGTTAAGCCAATGAGTGAGTGACTGCGCGTTAAGCCAATGAGTGAGTGACTGCGCGTTAAGCCAATGAGTGAGTGACTGCGCGTTAAGCCAGTGATTGAACAACGGCACATTAAGCCAGTGAGTGAATGACTGCGCTCCAAGCCAATAAGAGAGTGACTGCGCTCTAAGCCAATGAGTGAGTGACTGCACTCCAAGCCAATGAGTGATTAACGGCGCGTTAAGCCAGTGATGGAACAACGGCACATTAAGCCAGTGAGTGAGTGACGGCACTCTAAGCCAATGAGAGCATGACAGCACTCTAAGCCAATGAGTGAGTGACTGCGCTCCAAGCCAATGAGACAGTGACTGCGCTCTAAGCCAATGAGTGATTAATGGCGCGTTAAGCCAGTGAGTGAACGACGGCACTCTAAGCCAATGAGAGAGTGACTGCACTCTAAGCCAATGAGTGATTAATGGCGCGTTAAGCCAGTGAGTGAACGATGGCACTATAAGCCAATGAGTGAGTGACTGCACGTTAAGGGAGTGAGTGAGTGACGGCGCTGTAAGCCAATGAGTGAGTGATGGCGCTTTAAGGCATTAAGTTGTTAACGGCGCTCTAAGGCAATGAGTAAATGAGGCATTGGCGCCACTCTGTTTCAATTACGTTTGGCATTGTCAGACTGACAGTACATTTACCAATTTAAATGGGGGGGGGGGGCAATCATATTTCAGGGGTGGCACCTCATGCCCCCCTCTAGAACGGCCCCTGGGTTACAGTAAACAGTACACGCGTGCATGGATGTTGATTATACCAGTGAGAGACGAGCACTAAGACCCAACAGGGGAGACGATTACCCACAATTGAGGCCTGCAGTTCTTTAGATCTTTTCTGGGTTCTTTTATGAGCTCCTGGATGAGTCGTTGTTGTTCTCTTGGAGTAATTTTGGTAGGCTGGTCACTTCTAAAGAAGGATGAGCTGAGCTGTAGTCGACAAAGAGCATTTTAACATAATTCCTCTTTCTTGTGTCCAGGTGAGTGAGAGATGTATGAAGTCTTCTGTAGATTGTTTCAGGTTGTATGCAAATTGCAGTGGATCCACTAAACTTTGTAGGTTTATGAATATTTCTCCAGTCCTTTTGGTGATGTTACAGTGGAACCTTGAATTACAAGCTTGTATATCAAAACACTCGTATAGCAAAGCAAATTTCCCAGATAAGAAATTATGAAAACTCAGATTATTCATTCCACAACCCTCCAAAAAATAAATAACATAAATAAAACATATAAAAATAAATTTAACAAGGAACCTCTCTAATGACACTCGACTGCCGCACACACTAAAGGAATCACTTCTGTAAAGTAAAAAGTAAAACAAATGAACCTGCATTTTCCTTTGAAAAGAATCTAATAGAAATCAAAAATAATTTTTACATATATATTTCTCATTTCACATCACTGTGAACTATTGTGTGCAGATCCATCACATACAATTCATATATTTAAAAAAAACTTTTAATTTACAGATTATAATGTAATAAAAAATTTAAAATGCAAAGGGGTGTGAATACTTTTGCAAGGTATTGTATATATTTAACTGTATGTAACTGTATAGACAGTTATATATACTACTACTACTATTAATAATAATAATAATAATAATAATAATAATAACAAATGGAGAAAGCACAGTCAAAGATGAATCGTTATTGATACAAAGGAAGGAGAGAAGAAAATGAAGAATAAATACATATCACTATTTACAGTTGGCGCTTGACATGTTTATGAGCTCAGTTGCTTGCTATCAGTAGGCGCCTAAGAGAGATTAACACATTATCGGCTTCAGTACACATGCAATACAGGTAATGTACGTCATGTGCCTGAAAACTTTACAGCTGCGTGTACACTGCCATGAGATCCCTTTCCTCGAGACGTGCATTCTCAATGACCACATCTGTATGTCTGTATATCTGTATATCATACACCTACACCTAAGGTACTTTACTAGGGTACCTAAATTTCTCGGAATTCTATAAACACCCAAGAGTATATTAGTATATTAGTTTTATTAGAATAATTTTTCTTTAAGACCCATGTCTACAGAAAAAAAAAAAAAAAAACATTACTGGTGATTAGATCTAATTACAACACACATTAACAAACAGTTCTGAAGTTTCATTTGTGCAGATCATTAGTGTGATTTGGCTTGTGACTTTTTAAAGCAAATACATCACAAGTTAAGCTACAACTTAAGTACATGTAACATAATATATTCCCAACAGCTAGATAGACATTTAATGTTCCATTTGTTAAACTGACCAATAATATGTGGTATTTCTAAATCAGTAGAGATATGTGTGATAAAAAAAAAATCACACTGTATACACACCGAATCCTCCTTTTTGTGGTTCCATCTATTATGGCAAGTCATCCAGGTCCTGAAGCTGCACCACCACATTTGACTGATGATCTTTTTATGAAATGCTATGGTAGTTTTATGCCAGATGTAACAGTGGCAACTGAGGCCTGAAATTCTTTAGATGTTGTCCTGGGTTCTTTTATGAGCTCCTAGATGAGTCGTAGTTGTCCACTTGGAGTAATTTAGGTAGGCCCGTCACACTTCCAAGCCCGTTCACCACTCTTCCAAGCTTTCTCCAGTTTTCATGGATAATGGCTCACTGTGGTTTCCTGGAGTTCACAAGCCTTAGAGATGAATTTGTAACCCTTTTCTGAATGATAGATCAGTTACTTTGTTCTTGGATTACTTTAGATCGTGTTGCTTTTTGAGATCTTTAAGTGCACTTCACCTTGTCAGACAGGTTCCATTTAAGTTATTTCTTGATTTAGCAGGTTACATTTCAGCCTTGGGTGTGTCAAGTGAAATTTAACCCAGCTTTCCAAAAAAATGTGGTTAATCACATTACATTCATGATTTAGCATTGGGGGCATTACTTTGTCACATAGGCACCGACAGGTTTGGACAACTGTGTTCCACATTTAAAAACTGCATTTTGTATTTACTCTTTGTGTAATCTTACAATTTGTGTGATGATCTCAATAGATCTCATAGATCAACTCTGCCAGTGTGAGAGAGAGAGAGAGAGAGAGAGAGAGAATTCATGCACATGAGTGGCATGTGACAGTCAGGTCAGAGTGGGCCTTGCAAACATAGGCATCACATTTGCAGTATCTCAGGCTTGTCTTGTTGTCTTTAGGGGCACAATGCTCACAGCGCTTCCTTTTTTGCCCATGTCCTTGTTGGGGGAGAGGGGCAGCGGCTGGGGCTTGCATTCTCCTAACCAGACTGGCAGAGGCTGGTGTGCGGGAATGTGCTGGCGTCGCTGAATAAGAGGAGTCACCAAAGCTTTTCCCAACTCTTCTTGGAAAAGACTCCTCTTGAAGTTCCTCCTCTGATGAATTTATTCTATATTTCCCTGGTTTGCTTGGAATGTATACCTTGAAGGAACAGCGACTTCTGAAAGGAACCAGGAGCTCATCAACTGTCACCTCAGGGCCTGGATTGTACATTTTTGGTAGGCGCTCCACCCACCGGTCCCAAATATTCCTGATGGCAGCCAGTTTGTCATTTCGCCAGCGGATGGGTCGTGTATCTGTTATCAAATCGAATAATTCTTGAAAGGACAGTAAACTGTTGTAAAGACATAGTTGCCCGGAATATAGGCCTGCCAGACTCTGCATACCACAGACTTTTTGTAGCCTCATTGTTTGTGCGATATACTCCTGCTAAAATCAACAGACCTATGTAGGCTTAGAGGTCTACCAGGTCAATTTCTTTCCAGGTGTCCCCAAACACACGCTTCCCCTCCAGGTTTGTCATCTCCAGTATAATTTCCTCAATGGACTCTGGTAAAAAGAGTTGGAATCTTGACTTGATGTCATCCACACGAGATGTTGCATACCGTGTTGGCCCTGGCGTCATCTTGATGATGTTTTCCAGTCTTGCTCTACTTCCTCTGACCTGGGGGGATGAAGACCAGATCAAGTGTCCACTCTTGGACTGGAATGTCTGCTCAGGTGTTTTTCAGGTGTCTCTCCCTCTCCATCTGTTGACTGGTCAGTCTCAACAAAGTCATAATCATAATGATCATAATCTGTGTTCTCTTCCACTTCCGACACATCCTCCCCTGTCTCTGGTTTAATTTCAGTGCCCTTTTCATCATGTCCAAAAATCTGGGCCAGAGCCTCTTCAACAGAGAGCCGCTTTGTCAGTTGCCTACTCATTGTGCTCAGAGTAAAAGGAGTGCATGGCAAACATCAAGCTATATATATAAGGTCTGTGTGAAGATGATACATTGATTAGTCTGGAAGATGTGGTTCACGTGGGGGACAGGCACAAAAGCATGGGGTTCACATAACAGACACCTGTCTAATCTGAGTCAAGATGATACATTGTTTCATTAGGAAATTGGTTCACGTGGGAGGATCGGCACATAAGCACGGGAAAGAGATGTGAGTGAGTGAGTGAGTTGGGCTGATGTGTATGGGGTTGTTTTCTGTCTTATGGATGACTATAGTCTGGATACCCATTCATTTCCTATGGCGGTCACTTTTGACCGAGAACACCACAGGTGTAAAAAGGTTGATTAAAACACTCAAAATTAAATGGAATTGGTGATAACCACTTTTATATGTTCAAATGCATAGTGTGGAGGATATCATAAGGCCTTGAGTCAATCAGATGTAAAACACAATATTTATGAGTATTTTAAGTTGTAATCGGTCTGATTTGACCCGAACACTACAGTAAGGTTAAACAGTAAAACGCCTTCTCCCTCCCCCCACCTCGCTTTTTAAGTTTCACAACTAACATACACAATGCAAACACTGTTTTAACAGGAAAAAAAATAAATCTCTCTAATGTTACTCGCGTGAGCAGACTAACGGAATCACTGCTGTAAAGAAAAAAGAAAAAAGAACAAATGAACCAGCACCTTACCTTTGAAAAGAATCGCGACAGAGCTGAGTTTTCTTTGTAAATAAAGCGTGTGTGTAAAGCGCCGGGAAGATCTGTGTGTGTATGAGTCTGTGTCGGTGTCAAATTACGCGCGCGCGCACGCACACAAAGTAAGTGTGTGTGTGGGGTACAGTGTCAAATTACGCGTGCGCAAACAGAAGAGAGAGGGCGATGTTGATTATAAGAGACGAGCACTAAGACGCAGCAGGGGACTCTTATTTTGACACAGGGGACGCAGCAGGGGAGACGATTACCCATAATTCCCGCAGCGCAAGAGAGGGAAAAATCATTGGCTCAGTTGTGATCACTTGCCACTCGGTGTCAAAATAAGAGTCGCGTGCGTGATACATGATACTCGGCGCTCGTAAACTAATACTTGCTCAGTTTCCGATTAAAAATTTATTAAAAATCTTTGCTCGGTTTGCGGAACACTCGTAAACCACGTTACTCGCAATCCGAGGTTCCACTGTACTATGGTAAAGTACCTAAACATTTTGGAGTTCCTCATACTCACTACTAAACCTGACTCTCCTGAAGTATTCCTGAAATAAATAGTGAAGTACCTACTGTAAACGTCTTGGAATTGTATCAACTGTTATATCTATTTCTTTTTTAAAACCAATGTCTGCAGAAAACAACATTACTGGTGATTAGATCTAATTACAACACACATTCACACATGGTTCTAAAGTTTTATTTGTGCAAACCTTTAGTGTGTGATCTTTTTAAGCAAATAAATCAGAAGTTAAGTTAAGTACATTTAACACAATAAGTAAGATTTAATACATTCCCAACAGCTAGATCAACATTTAATGTTCCATTTGTTAACCTGACAAATAAAATGTGGTATGTCGAATATGTGCGATAAAAAAAATCTGCACACTGTAAACACACTGAATCCTACTTTTTATGTTGATATTTTTTGTTGATTGGTGTCAGTTTATTAGTTAAAACGACATTAAACTTTTCTTTAAGTGTAGTCTCTATCTCACTGTGAGGTAGATCTTTAATCTCGATGATGTCTGTGTCTTCCTCAGGGTTAAATGTGACTTCCATGTAGATGCAACCTACCAGACCTCTGAATCCAGTGGGGGTCTGGACTGTACAAATGGATTTCTGGGTCAACACAGTCTCAGGGCTGGTCTGCAGGTATTCGCTTGTGTTCAGAAAATGGTCAATCCCACATGGTGTTAACACAAAAGAGTAAATCGATTTTGTCAGGTTCTTGTCAGCGAGTTTGCAATTGGCAAAGGCTTCATTCTGGACCACAGGCTTCCTTCCAGTCTTTTCCAAGGTCCACGTCTCACCCGCGTTCAATAAACGGAAAATCCCCACCGGCTGTTCTTGATCTTTCCCTGAGATCATTTCTAACGGGTACCAGAGTTGGTATGACAATCCAAAACTTACATCAGTGATATACGGCTTGTCGTCGATCTCCACCAGGTTAATGAGATGTTCATCCAAGATGCTGATTTCATTTGTGAACTGGTCGAAGACTTTCGAGCCCAGCATGGTGCATTTGTAGCCCATCTCTCTCAGCACCCAGGAGAAGAGCAGGTTGCTTTCAAGGCACCATCCTCCACGAGGGTTTCTCACAATCTTCTCATAAATGATCGGCAGGTCCAAGGTGTTCCGCTCTCCACAGTGGATGCTGAGGTTCTCGAAGGGAATGCTCATCACATGAAGTTTGTGGATGATGCGGAGCGTGGCCAGATCGGGTTTCTCATACACTCCACTGAACCCAATCCTTCTGAAGTATTCCTGAAGATCCATTATGTTCTGGTGAAGCACAGTCACAATTCTCAGAAAACCTTTAGAAGTGTGTGAGCAGCTGTGTCAGATTGTCATCAGTTTAGGTGCCTGGTTTTATTTAAATATGTTGAACAACAACCTGGCAGTTTTGCCAGAAGGCTATTTCAAAGTGAATTCAAAAACAAGCAGTGAGTCAGATGATCAAAGGGACGAGCTCAGTGATTTCTGATCATGTGGCCAGGTGTTTGTTTAAGGTTGAGTTGAGCAGGATTCTGGGGAACAGTTTGTTCTTGAGGATTCTGAGAAGCAGAGTAGGTGTTTGTTTGGGAACCTGAGGGTGACATGACAAACCATCTATCCAAAATGCTCACTCCAGAACCTGATCTTTTCTGAGGTTTCCCTCTATGATGTGTGTAAAGTTATTTTTTTTCCCCCAGATTTTCTCCCCTAATTTAGTCGTGTCCAATTCCTCCACTAGGGGGGCTCCACATTAAGGCTACTACTACCACTCAGCCGGGAGGGCCGAAGACTATCACGTGTTTCCTCCGAACCACGTGACGCCAGCCGACCGCATCTTTTCGAACTGCTCGCTCGCGCACCGTTGGGGATGGCGTAACAAACTCGGAGGGCTCACAAACTTGCTGCGCGAGCTCACAGACGCCCCTGACTGTAGAGCCGTGATTAATGTGGGAGCACTAAGTACCTCTCATCCCTCCCTCTGAGAGAGCTCGGCCAATCAGCTCTCTCTAGACCTCCGGCTGCGAGAGGTTACAGCACCACCCGGGATTCGAACTAGCGATCTCCGGATGATAGGGCGAGCGCCTTAACCACTGCGCCACTCGGAGGCCCGTGTGTAAAGTTTTTTAAGTCGCATAGTAGAAGGAGCGAGTTGTTTGTTCTACTATGCGAGTTGGTTACAAGCGAGTTGGTTTTTATATATGTCTGTCCGCTGTGCTTCGGTAAGCAGTAAGCTTTTCTGACACCAGGAGAGACTCAGTCAAACACACACACACACACACACACACTCGTTGTCTGTCAGAAAAGTCTCTGTTTATTAACAGCAAAAGATATTTTTCAGATTTTATATATGTTTGACCAAACGCCTGTGCCCTCCATATGTTACTACAAACCATTGTAAATGTCCTGGTGAGATCCTGAAGAATCGAAGGAGAGCAAGACAGAGAGGTGTCCGTCCAGAAACGAATCACAAGATGTTGGCTCGAGTTAGTGGGAGAGGGAGAAGGAGACCGAGAGAGCGAGCATAGATGATTCATCATAACCGTGACAAGAATGAAGCTGTTAGTGAAGAAACAAATGTTTTGGTGGTGGTAGGTCTATCTGCCATCATTTAAAAGTATCGTAATAACTCCTGGTTAATACTCTTCCACCAGAGTCGCATGCTCAGAGGTAGTGCAAGGTGTGTAGGGTAATGCCTCAAACAAAACAAATCTAAAATAATAATAAAATTATACATATAAATATATAAATTTTCTTAAATACATGAAACGCCATTTGTTTTACTCCTCTTCTGAACATGACTTCAGTGTCTATGTAATTGCGCTAAGCTGAGCCACGCCCCCTCCAGCGAACAGCCAAGCTGAACAACAAGTTGTTGTTACCATTGTTGTATGAGGTCACATTCACGGGTCGCTTGCTCGCCGGCTTCTTTGGGCAGTGGTGGCTGAAACAGGTAGGGCTGTTGTGCCTTGAGTCCTTGATCAAAGACCTTCACCCTGTCTGCTCCAGGAGCGCTGTATCCTGGCTGTCTCAGCACTCTGACCCCAGCTCACTAACTGGGATGTTTGAAAAGGTTCTTTCACTGGGCTGTAACGTAGATTTGACAAATAGTATAATATTATTTTTATATTATTATAAAGAGTTTGTTCATCCCTTGTTCCTCTTGTGTGTTCAGCTCGTGTTTGCACAATTAGACATTCAGTCCAGGTATCAGACTGCTGAGGTGGGCAAGGTATAAACAAATCCTGTACTTGACTAAAAGTATAAATACTCTAGGTAAAAGATTACTGAAGTAAATGTAGAAGTCATACATTTACATTTCTACTTGAATAAAAGTCCAAAAGTACTCACCTTGAAATTTATTTATGGGTGTGTTCACAATTGTATTTTGGTCCTCTTGGTTTGCACCAAATCAAAAACTGATACATTAGTTTTAGTTTTGGTTCGCTAGCATAAAGTCCTGGTTTGCTTATTTTTCATACTGCCATTTTTAGCAATGCAACAAAAGACTGTAGCATTTAGATTTTATACATTGTGATTCTTGTACCAATTGAAAACTCACAAAGAGTCTATAAGATTTTATGAGTCTAAGACTTTATGGCTTAGACAGCAAACAAAGCGATCGCCAACATACCTAATGTTTTTATATATGTGACTAGCTTTTATCAAGACAATAGTGGCAGACGCCAAGTAGAAAGTCCACTAAAACTTTTCTAGAAAAAATGTCCACCAAAAACCTACTCAAGTAGGTTTATGCAGATATATGAAATATATACTCAAGTACAGTAGCAAAGTAAATCTACACAGTTACCTTCCAACACTTTGGAAGGAATATTATTAACCAAATTGTCATTTTGTTTAAGCATCCTTTCAGTTACTTAGATATAACTGTAAATGTAAACGTTTGAGAGATGACCACTAGGGAAGATCAAAGTCTTATAGATGAAAAAATAAAACACAAAACCTAAAAAGAAACGTTAAAAAAAACAATTTGAGGTTTATTTTTCATTTCGGGTGTAATTAGGATATTAATTATTTAAACGAAATGGGAGATTCAAACAAACAAATCAGAAGTTAACTAGTAGTAAATGATCTTCAATTCTAAGCAGCCAGTAATATGTTATATTTTATATAATATACTTTTATATACATTTTATATAAATTATTTCTATAATATAAATTGTAATTTTACTGACAAATGCTGTACAGTGGAACCTCGGATTGCGAGTAACCCGGTTAACGAGTGTTCCGCAAGACGAGCAAAGATTTTTAATATATTTTGACTTGAAAAACGAGCATGTCTTGGTTTACGAGTGCCGAGTTTTTTGACACCGACACACACACACCGACACACACACACTCTTTCTCACCTTTACACCCCCCCCCCTCCACGGCTTCACACAGACACACACACTCTGCTCTACACAGAAACTCTGCTCTGTTGCAATTCTTTTCAAAGGTAAGGTGCTGGTTCATTTTTTTTTTTTTTTTACTTTACAGCAGTGATTCCATTAGTCTGCGCTCACGCGAGTGTCATTAGAGAGATTTCTTTTTTTTCCCGTTAAAACAATGTTTCCGTTGTGTGTGTGTTTGTTGTGAAACTTAAAAAGTGAGGTGGCGGGAGGGAGGAGAAGGAGTTTTACTGTGTAAGACGAGGCGAGGGAAGGGGCTAATTCCACACACACACGCACACATAAATAAGTGTAAAGGGTAAAGTGCAGGTTAATTTGTTTTATTTTTACTTAATATATTGTATTAATTATTTTTCTGTATTTATTTTTTTGGGCTGTGAAACAAATTATTTGAGTTTTCATTATTTCTTATGGGAAGATTTGATTTGGTTTACGAGTGTTTTGGAATACAAGTGTGCTTCCGGCGCAAATTATGCTCGTAATCCAAGGTTCCACTGTATTTTAAAATGAGTTCTGGACACATGAATTTAAGCATAGAGATGATTCATAATATTAGGTACTTTATTTTAACCGTAAAATTATGCATCAAGACATCAAGACATACTGGAGCCACTGATGTTGCTACATGAAGATATTTTTACCATGTGTCGCATTGAGTCAAATTGAATTCTCAATTCAAATATATATTTTTTATTGTTTCTGCTACGTGATAAACTAGAGGCCAACTACTCAGCACAACATATTAAGTTCTGAGCTCACGTTATGTAATTAATGGCCACAGGATATTAACATTCCGATGCAAGAACTTGTGGCCATACTGCATTTAGCTACTTAGTAGAATTTACTATGGTTCCTACAGCCTAAGGCATTTCCATGGCGTGTTCAAGTCAAACTGGGACTTGTGCATAAAAGGCATGAAATTGATTGACATAATAGTACAGACGACTTCCAGCACAGTATGGTGATGAGAATTGTAGCCACAGTGAAACTTCCAGAAGGTGCAAACATTTCAAAGAAGGCCGTACGCTCGTGAATGTCGATCCCGGTCGAGATGGCTCTGAGCCCACTGCAGTTGGTCCCATGAAGATCCTTGAAAATTGAACCTTGCAGAAGAGACGCATCTGTCTGTGAGAACTGTACTCACAATCATTCATTCGCCTTCATGCGCATTACAGGAACTCGGCTAGGAGTTATTGCCACATTCTGACCTTGCTCCAAGCTTTGACCTCGCTTTCCACATGCTTAGGCCATTAAAAGAGTTCCTGAGATGCCAGTGTTTTAGACATAAAGCAGGCAGTCTGGTCATGGCTCTGGGATACTGAAAAAACGTTCTACCTTGCAGGTATCCAAGCAGTGAAGTTGTAGTATAAGCGCATTGGTGTAGCAGGGGATTATATAGATAAAAAAGAGAGCTTTTACTTTCCCTACTCTCATAACTAATTCTGTTATTCTGCACAATCAAAAGTCCTGATTTGACTTGAACATGTCTCGTATATTTAAGTCTAAAGAGAGAATTAATTGTTAGGTATTTCATGATCTATTGTATGTGATAAGTGTGTATATTGTATCCACACCATGCTCTACATTTTAAATGCAGCTTTGTTGTTTATTGGTTTGAGTTTATTAACTAAGACGATATTAAACTTTTCCTTGAGTATGGTCTCGATCTCACTGTCAGCTACATCTCTCATCTTGATGTTGTCTGTATCTTCTTCAGGATTAAACGTGACCTCACTGTAGGTCCAACCAATCAGAGCTCGGAATCCAGTGGGAGTCTGGAGGGAACAAATGGATTTCTGGGTGAACAGAGACTCGGGGCTGGTCTGCAGGAACTCGCATGTGTCCAGAAAATGGTCAATTCCACGTGGAATTAGCAAATAAGAGTACATTGTCTTTGTGACACGTTTGTCAACGAGGCTGGAATTGGCGAAGGCTTCATTCTGGACCAGAGGCTTCCTTGCAGTCTTCTCCAGTGTCCACCTCTGACCGTCGTTCAGCAGACGGAAAATCCCTGCCAGCTGCTCTTGATCTTTCCCTGCGATCATTTCTAACGGATGCCTGATTTGTCCCGACACTCCGTAACTCACGTCGGCGATATACGGCTTGCCTTCGATCTCCACCATGTTTATAAGGTGTGAATTAAAAGGGTTGAAGTCATTTTTGAGCGTGTTGAAGACCTTGCAGCCCAGCGTGGTGTATTTGTAGCCCATCTCTCTCAGCACCCAGGAGAAGAGCTGATTGTTTTCCATGCACCATCCTCCACGGCCCTTTTTTACAATCTTCTCATAAATGATCTGCAGGTCCATGGTGTTTCGCTCTCCACAGTGGATGCTGAGGTTCTCGAAGGGAATGCTCATCACGTGCAGTTTGTGCACGGTGCAGAGCGTGGCCAGATCGGGTTTCTCGTACACCCCACTGAACCCGATTCTTCTGAAATATTCCTGAAGATCCATTATGTTCCTGTGAAGGCGGAAATGACAAAGTGCTACCTCAACATGCAGATCACATCGTATACAGCCAGGATGAAGGACTAAACTTCTCAGAAATGCAGAGCATTAGTAGTTATATTGGAAATTCGAAATGAACAAACATAACGACAGTTTACAAATGTCAATCACAACCACATAACAAATCCAACATACCTTCAAAAAAACCACCCTCTGGGATTTTTTCTCCTTACTGTCTGCTGTTGTCAGGGAGATCGTTCAAGCTGCCGAATTCCGTCCCAAGGCCGGAGAAGGAATGAATAGTGGCTCAAACAAAAGTGTTTGGAAAGACACAGAAACATTAACCATTTGACCCCTGGATGGTAGCTAATGTTTAGAGTCAGTTGGGATAAAACTTGCTTATCCTATATCCTACCCTATGGCCAATCCGGATACACCAATCAAACTACTGTACATAGGACATGATTCATGAGAATGTTTTATGCTTTAGGATTGATAGACTTAATAAATGGACTATCAGAAATGTTTTTTTGTTTCAATCGTAGCATTGAGACCGACATCTGTATTAACTTTATTGCTGCATTATGATACAGTGCCGTGCAAAAGTCTTGAGCCATCCCTCATTTCATCATTTCATTATATTAAAGGATGTAGAGCAGAATGGTGGCATAGTGGATAGCACTGTGGCCGTGCAACTCCAGGGATGAGAATTTGATTCCCACGGTTTGTGCGTGCGTGCGTGCGTGTATGTGCACTCTCGCGCGTGTGTGTAGTTTGCACTTTATCCCTGTGCTTGCGAGTTCACTCCCACATTCAAAGACATGCAAATTAGGGTAATTGGTGTTCCCAAATTGTGTGTGTGCCCTGTAATGGATTGGCATCCTCTTCAGGCAGTATGCACTGTAAAAACTCCAACTAGATAAATGTTGAATGAATAAATATTGCATTGTTGGCTCAACGTCTTACAGTGGTATTTGTTGAGACATCCGGTAACATTGTGTCCTTTAAAACGTTGAAGCCACAGAATAGATAAACTAAAAAAAATCAAATTGACCTCACATGATTTTATAAGACCACCAACCTCCGCCCTGTAAAACCCTTTAAAATATCAAACCCTTTTAAATATGAAAGAATACTTAACTTTAACCCATCATTAGAATTCCAGAAACTGTCTTTTACACTCTCTGGTGGTATATAGCCTTATTAATATCTTTTATCTTTTTCATCAGGGGTCAGGGGGGTGACGTTTGGCCTTCTGGGTGAACAAACTCATGTAGCCCTAGACTCTCTTTTTAGTGTCTGACACATTGGAAAAAATTATTTTATTAACATTTAAGCAAAATAAAAACCTGTTTTATGCAGATCAATGTTTTAAATTTGATGGAATAAAGTTTTTTAAGTAATGTTTCTGTGTTTAAAATTTTGGGGTATTATTAGGCCAACTTTGTTTTATCGCTTGAAACAACAAGTTGAGTAAAATTAAAAAGCTGTGCAACTTTTTTTTTTTTTTACATTGAGGTGCCTAATTTTTTTCATTGTTTAGAACGAATACATGATGTACATTCAATTTGAGAAATGTGAACACATGTTTTACTGCGACAATAGATACAAATGATACAATTTAAAAATTGGTTGATTATCTAACAAATTCATCAGCGACCTCATTTCCCCTCTCGTCTGTTCCATCCACTCAGCATTCAGCATCAGCAGTACACTAATCACCATCCTGATAATCTGTCATCATCTGCACCTGTTTATCACTGGTTCATGCCTAAAGTTAGATGCTTTTTATTCTTGAATTGAATTCAATTTGATGTGTATAGCGATTTAACAATTGTCATTGTCGCAAAGCAGCTTTACACAATCCAAAAGAATTATTAAAGTTTGTATGGAATGTGAATGTGTATAAATCAGAATGTTCAGATAATCCCTGATGAGCAAGCCGAGGGCGACAGTGGCGAGGAGAAACTCCCTGAGATGGCAGTAGGAAGAAACCTTGAGTTTGAAGAGTTTCAAGTGAAAGACTATATATCTATCTATAATCACACCAAGGTCTTTCACTGTTGCACTAGATAGAACAGAAAAGCCATCTAAAGTTACAGTGTGATCTAAAATCTTGCTCCTAGCTGCATGCAGTCCTATAACTAAAACTTCTGTCTTATCAGGATTAAGCAGAAGGAAGTTAATTAGCATCCAGTCTCTTATATCCTTTACACATTGCTCAACTTTACAGTAAAGTGGAACCTCAGATTGCGAGTAACTTGGTTTACGAGTGTTCCACAAGACGAGCAAAGATTTTTAATAAATTTTGACTAGAAAAACGAGCATGTCTTGGTTTACGAGTGCCGAGTTTTTTGACACTGACACACACACACATCCACACACACACACTCTCTCGCCTTTACACCCGCCCTCCACGGCTTCACACAGACACACACACTCTGCTGTACACAGAAACTCTGCTCTGCCGCGATTCTTTTCAAAGGTAAGGTGCTGGTTCATTTTTTTATTTTATTATTTTTTTTACTTTACAGCAGTGGTTCCGTTAGTCTGCGCTCATGCGAGTGTCATTAGAGAGATTTATTTTTTTCCCGTTAAAACAATGTTTCCGTTGTGTGTGTGTTTGTTGTGAAACTTAAAAAGCGAGGTGGCGGGAGGGAGGAGGAGTTTTACTGTGTAAGACGAGGCGAGGGAAGGGGCTAATTCCACACACGCGCACACACACACACACACACAAATACACGGCGCCTGCGGGCACAAACGGAAACACTTATCTGTTGGGATTTATTTTTACTTTTTTTTTATGGTAAAGTGCAGGTTAATTTGTTTTATTTTTACTTTATATATTGTATTAATTATTTTTCTGTATTTATTTTTTTGGACTGTGAAACGAATTATTTGATTTTTCATTATTTCTTATGGGAAGATTTTAATTGGTTTATGAGTGTTTTGGAATATGAGCCCACTTCCGGAATGAATTATGCTCGTAATCCAAGGTTCCATTGTATTAATATGTTTTTTCTCATCTGGTGTAGCTGAGACGTATAACAGAGTGTCGTCAGCATAACAATGAAAACTAATTCCATGCTTATGGATTATTTTCCCCAGAGGAAGCATGTAAAGGGAAAAAAAGCAGTCGGTCTATAATTCTCTTGAATGATTCTCAGGTCACTGTGTTGCTTAACATACAAAAACATTACGCTGAAACTGCTCAGGTACAGGGACTGGACTGAAAAGGAGAGACAAAAAAGTCCTTCAGGAAGCCTGGAGAACTATCCCCCAAGACTACATTAACAAAAACAAGAAACTCTGATTCTTTGGAAGCAACATATGAAGATAAAATGAAGAGGAGTGGATCAAGACATTTGTACAGTAGTGTATGTTAGATATTATGGCCCTTTGTCATGCATTAAAGGTATTTTCAATCTTGGATTTAACCCATTCAGTTCATGTGACCAGTAAAAACACCAATCAATTTTCTAACTATAAGATGTCAATATGTAAATAAAATAATAATAATAATAATAATAATAATAATAATCACTGAAAGATTTTGTGCAAATATTAGTTCAGTATTCAGTTGTACTGTAAGCAAGTCTGGCTTTTTAAGAAATGACCAGACCCATAGACTGATCCAGTATTGTTGTTAGTATTTAATCAAATTAAATGTTATTCTATACTTTAAAAATTGACACAGACACCCATACATGGTTCTTAAAATTTAGATTACAGTAGTAAGAATGTATGTTAAAATGAAGAGGGAAAAATTAAATAAAGTCAGTATAGCAAATAAAATGTGTTGTAAAAACATTTAAATAATTGCACACAGACAAGGCTGATCCTGTGTTCGCGTCCATCTTTCGCGCACACTAAAGAATGTTAACAAGTATGCAAATGGTCACATGACAAGGCGTCAAAAAACAAACATGATACCAGGAAACCCGAAGAAGTGAAGTTTTTTGGGGGTCAGATTCCATAAAAAGTTTGCTTCTTTCTTTGCAAGTAGGCTCTGTGTCTGCCATGATGGTTGTTTTGAAGAAACTATAATAAGGTCTCGGGTCACCTGATCTTTGGCGGAGGCTTCATTCTGGACCAGAGGCTTCCTTGCAGTCTTCACCAGTGTCCACTTCTCACCACCGTTCAGCAGACGGAAAATCCCCGCCGGCTGCTCTTGATCTTTTCCTGCGATCATTTCTAACGGGTACCAGATTTGTTTGTCATGCACACTCGTAACACGACCGGCACTAGGACCTGGAAGTAATACGGTTGCATTTCAGGAAGCATAAAAGGAAACAAGATGGCGCTTCACATTGCTCAGTCATTGAGTTCGCTCATGCCTTGTCTGACGCTTCGCCGACTATTCTGTGAGTACTCACCGATTTGGGTTGCTTCTTTGATTGAGTGTGTGTTGCTAGAATGCAGATTTATTTGTGTAGATCCTAGCTCTTCGTGTAAGAGAGTTCTTAGATAAATTGCGTGGTTATCCTGCCTACTCGCGTTGCTTCCGCGTTTGGGTTTACCATCCACGCTACATGGGCTAACTGCTAAGGCTTCTGTGCTTACCCTCCGATAGCTCGTGACAGAATGACTGAGCCAAAAGCAGTAAACCCAGCGGAGTTTGCTCGCCTCTGTGATGTGGTTGACCAGCATGCCGAGCTGATCAATAAGCTCCGTGGAGAAGTCGTGTCTCTCCAAAAGGACCTCCAAGACGTGGCGGAGCTACGGCATGAGAACGCGACCCTCCATGGGGCGGCTGCTCACTCGGTTGTTGCCACGCCCATCGCAGTGGCTGCGGCACCGCCACCCCACCCCCCTTCTGTGATAGGGGATAAGTGGGATGGCACAGATGGGAGGTGCAGTGTCTTTCTAACCGCATTGGATCTTGTGTTTGAGTTTAATTCCACCAAATACTCCACAGACCGACTGCGCATTGCGCTTCTCGTTTCGTTGCTATCCGGGCAGGCAGCTGAATGGGCAACGGCGGTTCTCCGATCAGATTCAGACACTGCTTATTCATATGTAGAATTCACCCGTCAACTAAAGCTAACATTTGAACATCCTGCTGCTGAGGCGGAGACCGATATGAAATTGTACCAAATTGTGCGGCAGGGAGGGTCGTCCGTGAGTCACTACACCGCGGATTTCCGTACTCTCGCCGTGCAGACCACCTGGGGAGACGCCGGCCTCCGGACGGCCTACTACGAGGGACTGGCTTGACGCATAAAAGATGAACTCGCCAGACGGGAGATTCCGACCACACTGGAGGGACTGATTCAGCTTGCTCTCCGGATTGACCAGCGCCTGCTCTCCCGTCCGAGGCTAGCCCCCGGCTCCTGCCGCCCATCACGCCATCTTTTTCACACACCACATCCCGACCACCAGCCTTCACCACCACCTCTATGGCACCCATCGGATCTGACGCGTTATCCCAACCAGTTTGGATTACATCTGTCGAGGGTCGGCCCCTTTCCTCCAGCCCCATCATCGCCCAGACTCGACCCATAACCCTCGTCATCGACCAACACCAGGAAACAGTCCGATTTCACCTCACCTCCATCTCCTCTCCACCCATCATCCTCGGACACCCCTGGCTTCTGCAGCATGATCCTCTCATCTCATGGTCTCAGAACCGGACCCTCCAATGGGGGCCGACCTGTCTCGAACTCTGCCTGTGGGCACCGGCTGGGACGTGCTCTAGGGAGTCCGAGGCCCCTGATGTCGACACCAACGCCATCCCTGAGGCTTATCGGGACCTGGCTGAAGTCTTCTGCAAAAGACGTGTCACTCACCTTCCTCCTCATTGCCCCTACGACCTGGCCATTGAACTTCAGCCAGGTTCTGTTCCCCCCCGCAGCCACCTGTACTCTCTCTCCACCACTGAGATGCGGGCGATGGAGAAGTATGTATCCTCAGCTCTCCGCCAAGGCACCATACGACCCTCTTCCTTGCCCGCCGCCGCGGGATTCTTCTTTGTAAAGAAGAAATTCTGCGAACTACATCCTTGTGTCGACTATCGGGGTCTCAACATCATCACCATAAAAAGCCGACACCCATTGCCTCTTACCAACTCTGCCTTGGACGCCCTCTCTGGTGCCACCATTTTTACAAAGTTGGACCTCCGGAGCGCCTACAACTTGTGCATATCAGAGAGGGCGATGAGTGGAAGACGGCATTCATCACCCCCACTGGACATTACGAGAGTTTAGTCATTCCATTTGGTCTCTGTAATGCACCAGCAGCTTTTCAACGTTTCATCAATGACGTTCTCCGGGACATGTTGGGCTGATGGGTATTCGTCTACCTGGATGATATCCTTATCTACTCTCACTCCATTGAAGAACATGTTCAACAGGTCAGAGCAGTTCTTAAGAGACTGCTCGCTCACCAGCTGTACTGTAAGTTGGAGAAGTGCGCTTTTCACGAGCGCTCAACCACGATGCTGGGTTTTGTCATCTCGTCCCAGGGTGTGGCCATGGACCCACAGAAGCTAGAAGTTGAATGTCATTGGCTCCTACCCAAGACTCTCAGACAACTTCAACGGTTCCTGGGGTTTGCGAACTTCTATCATCGCTTTATCCGGGACTACAGTACGGTTGCAGCACCATTAACCGCTCTGACTCGGCCATCATCTCATCACTTCCAACTCAACTCTACCGCCATCTCCGCCTTCCACGAGCTGCTGTCGATTCACCACCGCCCCGATTCTTCTCCATCCAGATGCAAACAAACCGTTCGTTGTGGAGGTGGACGCTTCGGATGTGGGCGCCGGGGCTGTTCTCTCCCAACGAGGTCCAGACCAGAAGCTATACTCTTGTAGTTTCTTCTCCAAAAAATTTGACCCCACTCAGCAGCGATACGTGGTAGGGGACCGCGAGCTGCTGGTGATAAAGTGAGCATTGGAGGAATGGCAACACTGGCTCCAGGGCGCCAGGGAGCCGTTTATCATCTGGACCGACCACCAGAATCTCATTACCATCCGGAACCGGAAGGCATCTGGAAGGCAGGCGCGGTGGGCTCTGTTCTTTGAACATTATGATTTCCACCTATCATACCGCCCGGGGTCGAAGAACACCAAGGCTGATGCCCTCTCCCGACAGCACGAGGAAGACGCCCCCCGGGCGGACCCCGCGCCTGTTCTTCCCCCCCTCCAAGATCATCGCCCCACTACGCTGGGAACTGGAGACGAGGGTTCGCCAAGCACAAGCCGCAGAGAACGAACCGGCAGGTGTGCCGCCTGGACGACTCTATGTCCCCAAGAACACCCGGACTGAAGTCATCCAATGGGGACATTCCACCCCTCTATCAGGGCACCCAGGCATGCAGCGCACTTTACAATACGTGCAGCGTGCCTTCTGGTGGCCATCTATGGCCAAGGACATCGACGAGTTCGTTTAGGCGTGCCCAGTGTGTGCCAGGGCCAAGGACACCAATCAACCAACACCCGGGGAACTCCAACTGCTTCCTGTTCCCCGTCGGCCCTGAACACACATTGCCATCGACTTCATCACGGGCCTGCCGGTCTCCGAAGGGAAAAATGCCATCTTGACCATTGTGGATCGGTTCTCTAAAGCTGTGCACCTGGTGGCCCTCGCCAGACTCCCGTCAGCTAAAAGGACAGCCGAGCTGATTTTAGAGCACGTAGTCCGTCTGCATGGGTTCCCCAAGGACATCGTCTCGGACAGGTGGCCCCAGTTCACTGCACGGTTCTGGAAGGCCTTCTGCCGTCTGATCAATTCCACCTGCAGTCTCTCATCAGGTTACCATCCTCAGACTAATGGTCAGACGGAACGGACCAACCAACAACTGGAGCGCTACCTGAGATGCTTCGTTGCCAACCGTCAGCGCTCCTGGGCCCGCTACCTCATCTGGGCTGAACTTTCCCATAACCTCCATGTTTCCTCCGCCACCAGGTTAAGTCCCTTTGAGGCATGCCAGGGTTTCCAACCTCTGATGTTCGAACATCAAGAACCGGAGGTTGAGATACCAGCGGCCCAACAGTTGGTCCGCAGGTGTCGACGGTCGTGGGTCCTAGCCAAGGAAGCAATCCAACGTGCTAACACTCGTTACACCACGCAACATCACCGTCGACACATTCCGGGACGATTGTACCACGTAGGTGACAAAGTGTGGCTGTCCACAAAGAACCTGCACCTCCATACCAAGGTTCATCGGCCCCTACCGCGTCACCCTCTGCATCAACCCTGTCACCTACCGGCTCCAGCTGCCTGCGGTGCTTCGGATCCATCCGGTATTCCATACCTCACAGCTCAAACCCTTCACGACGTCACCCATGGTGACACGGGCTAACTGCTAAGGCTTTTCAGTTTATCCTTTGGTTGCTCGTGACACTGACTCAGTGGACAACAGAAGTTTTACTGAAACAATTACTGAATATGGATTTACTGGCAATAATTTGCATACGGATAAGAAATCAGAACACTCCTTAACTACAAAAATACACTATAGAGAAATTTCTTTTGAACAGAAAACAACCATCTCTTTTGTTTACCCCAAAATGTCCATTTATGCAGAGTTTATGCAGCTTTGTTTATTACTGTCAGTTTATTAACTAATACAATATTAAACTTTTCCTTGAGTATAGTCTCAATCTCACTATCAGCTAAATCTGTAAATTCGAAAATGTCCTTGTCTTCCTCGGGGTTAAATGTGACTGACAGACTTAACCCTCGGACCAGTGTATTGTATAAATGTTCCGATACAGATGTGCTAACACTTTATGAAAAAAAAAAAGATACAGAGTTAACCCTTGTACCTAATTTTAAGATTGAAGTGTGAGTACAGCCCAGATGAGACCTTTTGACCAACGTATAGTACATCATGACTCTTATATAATAGATCATACTATCTCCAAGGTCTCTACGACACACATGGGCAGTTGTAGTGTTTTATTAATGAATTCATTAATTCATTGTTTATCCACTTTGGGAGCTGGATCCTATCACAGGAGACTTGGGGCACGAGGTGCGGTACACCCTGGACAGGTAGCAATCCATCGCAGAGCACACACACACAAACACACACTACACTACGGACAATTTGTGAACGCCAATTATCTAACCTAATCTGCAAGTCTTTGGACTGTGGGAGGAAACCGGAGTACCTGGATGAAACCCACTAAGCACGGTTAGAACATGCAAACTACATGCCCAAAAACCAGAGGCAGGAATCAAACCCGGAGTTGTGAGGCCACAGTGCTAACCATTACGCCACCCTACTGCCTGTAGCGTTTTATATAAAATTAAGATATCCTGTTAATAAACTTGATTAATTTGGTTGATTAAGTTACCATAAACCCACCCAGTTAACACACATGCACAAAGGTTTCTTCAAGGGTTTATTGAGTACTTAAGGTTTTTTTGTTTAAAAAAAAAAAAAGAAAATCTTGTGTTGTAAGGTTCTACCTAAAACCTTTATAGATTCCCTTTATAGATTTACATAAGGAGGAGAAATCGAAACACTCCGAGATTATTACAACAGACTACGAAGATACTTCTCTGTACTGAAAAGAACCGTTCCTTTTGTAGATTCCTATCTGTGTGAAGCTTAAATCAAATTAGGCTCGTTAAACCCAAAACACAGAGAAGGTATAAAGATCCTTAATAGAAATATGCACATGGCACACACACACACACACACACACACACCTGTACATGTCCTAGAGTTTATGCAGCTTTGTTGTTTATTACTGTCAGTTTATTAACTAAGACGATATTAAACTTTTCCTTGAGTATAGTCTCTATCTCACTGTCAGCTACATCTCTGATGTCAAAGATGTCCACATCTTCATCAGGCTTATATGTGACTTCCATGTAGGTCCAACCAATCAGAGCTCTGAATCCAGTGGGGGTCTGGAGGGAACAAATGGATTTCTGTGTGAACAGAGACTCGGGGCTGGTCTGCAGGAACTCGCTCGTGGTCAGGAAATGATCAGTCCCACGTGGTGTTAAGTAAAAGCTGTGTACTGTCTTCATTAAGCGCTTTTCAATGAGGCTGGAATTGGCGAAGGCTTCATTCTGCACCAGAGGCTTCCTTCCAGTCTTGACCAGCGTCCACCTCTCACCATCGTTCAGCAGACGGAAAATCCCTGCCAGCTGCTCTTGATCTTTCCCCGAGATCATTTCTAACGGGTACCAGATCTGACACGACATTCCATAACTCACGTCAGCGATATACGGCTTGTCGTCGATCTCCACCATGTTAATGAGATGTTCATCCAATGGGCCGAAGTCATTCTTGCTCGTCTTGAAGACTTTCGAGCCCAGCGTGGTGCATTTGTAGCCCATCTCTCTCAGCACCCAGGAGAAGAGCAGGTTGTTTTCACAGCACCATCCTCCACGAGGGCTTCTCACAATCTTCTCATATATGATCTGCAGGTCCATGGTGTTCCGCTCTCCACAGTGGATGCTGAGGTTCTCGAAGGGAATGCTCATCACGTGCAGCTTGTGGATGGTGCGGAGCGTGGCGAGGTCGGGTTTCTCGTACACCCCGCTGAACCCGATCCTCTTGAAGTATTCCTGAAGATCCATTATGTTCCTGTGGAGGATAAAGGAAAAAAAAAACCAGAGGCCTTAAAATCTATCTAGCTTTCTAGTTAAATCCAGTTTTAGCAGCTGGTAGCTGGTCAGACGTCGCTGGACCTAAATGTCAGGGGAAACTTTCACGTTTGTTGAATCCAACTAAAGACAGAAAAAAGAGCGTGAACAAACAGAGTTAACCTTTGAACCTAATGATAAGGCTGAACTTTAGTTTAGATACAGCTGTGAGAAAACCTTTTGAACCTCCCACATCATGACTCTTACGTAATAGATCATATAATTTCCAGTAACTTTGTAAAGCACATGGGTGATTGTAGAGTTTTAATCTAGTTTTATTTATAGTTTTTGCTCAGTGTGTTTTATTGAAGTGTCCTAAATCCTTTCATGAAAAAAGTTCGGTATTTTGCTGTTCATAAATACAGTTAATTTGGAGTTTACCTTAATCATTTTTAGGTAAGATAGATAAAGTTAATGGCACGATGGCTTAGTGGTTATCATGGTCATCTCACTTCTGATGTGTGTGTGTGTGTGTGTGTGTGTGTCCTCATCTGTTTTCTTGTGCCCTGTGATAGGTTGCCTCCACATTCAGGGTGTACTGTCTTTTGCACTACGATCCCTAAATAGGCTCCAGGCTCTAGTGGTATAGATAATGGATGGATGGATAAATACACTTCTGTGTAGATTATGTATATACAGTGTTTCATTCCTCATAGGTGTTAAAAGTAAAACCAGAATGTGTGTTCTGGTATAGATTTAAGATTTTCCTATAAGAAACATACTTTGAAATGATGTTTATTATATTTCCCTGCAGTTTTGGACTAAACCGTTTCAAGTAATTACCTGAAGAAACTGAAGAAACCGGCAATAAATCGCGATGAGACACACAAGTTTAGGGCAGACGATGCAGGTTAAAGGATCATGAGAACAACGTTTTATACAGTACTATGCAAAAGTCCCTGTGTTATTCGACACAATCAAAAGTACATACTATTACATATTACATTTGTACTATATGACCTGTAAGCTGATTCATTATTGTTAATTCATTCAAATTTAACATTATTTCATATTTTAACATCCCATGTTCACAAATTGCCTTCCCTTACCTGTTTATTAATCTGGTGTTATTTGCTCTAAAGGGCCAAATACAGGATCATGTACAGTTCACTTTCTACAAAGTCCTTTCTACAGGTTGTCACATGACACCTTATGTTAAAGGTTTTTAATTTTCTAAAGGCACGGAGTCCGGATCAAATGTTAATTATGTACCTCATCAACACATTTGCATAAAATAAGTTACTAACATCTGTAATCTTTAAACATCAGCTATTAGGTTTATATTCATCATCTTAAAATGTATGCACCAATGTTTAGGACGATTTCAAATCCATAGGAATTCTCTTGTTGAAAAAAAAAGATTCAAGAAGAAACTTCTGATTTGTAACTTGTCACAGGTTTTATACAAGGGTTTATTAAATAAGCAAAGCTTTTTAACTTTAACATTGGAAATCTCGCGTTTTAAGGTATTCTAGCATGCTAAAAGTTTTTTTTTTTTTTTTTTCCATAAAGGAAAACTAGACTACAGTATTCCCTTATTACTCTGACGCAGTGGACAACAAAAACACAATCACTGATTCCTAGCCAGAATTTGCATAAGGATGAGAAATCAAAACACCCCTTTACGACAAGAATACACTGAGATTTCTCTGGACAGAAAAGAACCGTGCTATTAAGTAGATTACTATCTGCGTGAAGCTTATTTAAAACTAGGTTTGTTCACCCCAAAACACTCACACATGTATGTGTCTATGCAGCTTTGTTGTTTATTGGTGTGAGTTTATTAACTAAGATGATATTGAACTTTTCCTTGAGTGTAGTCTCTATCTCACTGTCAGCTAAATCTCTAAAATTTAAAATGTCCTTGTCTTCCTCGGGGTTAAATGTGACTTCTATGTAGGTCCAACCAATCAGAGCTCTGAATCCAGTGGGGGTCTGGAGGGAACAAATGGATTTCTGGGTCAACACAGACTCGGGGCTGGTCTGCAGGAACTCGCTTGTGTTCAGAAAATGGTCAATCCCACGTGGTGTTAAGAAAAAAGAGTACATTATTTTCGTGACACGATTGTCAACAAAGCTGGAATTGGTGAAGGCTTCATTCTGGACCAGAGGCTTCCTTCCAGTCTTCTCCAGCGTCCACCTCTCACCGTCGTTCAGCAGACGGAAAATCCCTGCCAGCTGCTCTTGGTCTTTCCCCGAGATCATTTCTAACGGGTACCACATTTGACACGACATTCCATAACTCACGTCAGCGATATACGGCTTGTCGTCGATCTCCACCATGTTAATGAGATGTTCATCCAATGGGCCGAAGTCATTCTTGCTCGTCTTGAAGACTTTCGAGCCCAGCGTGGTGCATTTGTAGCCCATCTCTCTCAGCACCCAGGAGAAGAGCAGGTTGTTTTCACAGCACCATCCTCCACGAGGGCTTCTCACAATCTTCTCATAGATGATCTGCAGGTCCATGGTGTTCCGCTCTCCACAGTGGATGCTGAGGTTCTCGAAGGGAATGCTCATCACGTGCAGCTTGTGGATGGTGCGGAGCGTGGCGAGGTCGGGTTTCTCGTACACCCCGCTGAACCCGATCCTCCTGAAGTATTCCTGAAGATCCATTATGTTCCTGTGGAGGATGGAAGAAAAAAAACTGCTGCCTTAAAATGTATCTAGCTTGGTAAAAGAAAAAAAAAATCCAGTTTCAGCAGCTGGTAGCTGGTCAGACCTCGCTGGATTAAATGAAGATTAAATGTCAGGGGAATTTTTCATGTTAGTTGAATCCATCTAAAGACAGAAGAAAGAATGTGAACAAACCAAGTTAACAATTGGACGTCTAGGTTAATGTTCAGTTACAGCTGTGATAACACTTTATGAGAAAGAACACAGAGTTAACTACTAGTACCTAATGTTAAGACTGGAGCCTGAAAAAAGTTAGGCGTGTTAGCACTAGTTGTTGGTTAGCACTGTTTCATGTGAATGACATCATCTGAAATTTGAAAGTTTTTCATTCGTTTATGTAAATGACATAATGACATTAAATGACATTCCGCGTTCTATAAGTATATACTGTATTCTCCACGTCTGTGAGGCAGGTATACACAGAGTTTTGGTTCATTTTGTCACGCGCTCAAGTTCACAAAATCATAACGTTTTGTCGTGACGCATGTAATACAGTGAGATTTTACACTACTATTCAGCATAAACACTTAAACATAAGCATTTTTTTCTAAGTTAACGTTAGAGCAAGTGGCCATGTAAACTTGCATGTTTCAGATGATTATCCATATTTGAGGTCAAAAGATTACCATTGATGATCAATTATTCCCCGGTAAACTAAGGTTAATAAAGGACGTCTTGAAACATAATGCAATAACTAGTTTTATTTATTCATTTTGAAAATCTTATTAAACATATGATATGGTAGTATAGACATAGAAAAAGCTATTTAAACACGAGTGCACGAGTCTAAAGCAAGCGCAATTATTCATTTAACTTCATTCAGCTGTTTACGTTATATTTTCTGTTAAAATTTAAAGATGGAGCGCCGGCACGTGAGGAGACGAGAACCTGACATGTTAACGGGTTATTTATTTATTTATTTATTTATTTATTTTTACAGTAATTTAATAGCAAACATTCATTTGGCAATAAACCTTTTGGAAAAAAGACGTATTAATTTAACCACAAACAAATTAATGGCTGATCCTGTTTGTTTATTTATTCAAGTTCAAATGAATGTGCTACTGGAATGTATAAATGCACATGTAAATTATTATAAGGAAAATTATGATCATAACAGCATTTCACTCTTATCATGAGATAAGCTGCTGACTGACATCGGTTTATGTTTGAATTATGGTCATTTAGTTTTTATTCATTTCAGTTAAGAAATCTACTACAGGGGCCTCCGAGTGGCGCAGTGGTTAAAGCGCTCGCCCTATCATCCGGAGATCTTTAGTTCGAATCCCGGGTGGTGCTGTAACCTCTCGCAGAGAGAGCTGATTGGCCGAGCTCTCTCAGAGGGGAGGGATGAGAGGTACATAGTGCTCCGATATTAATCACGGCTCTACAGCCAGTCAGGGGCGTCTGTGAGCTCGCGCAGCAGAGGCCGTCCTCTGAGTGTGTTACGCCGCCCCCAACGGTGCGCGAGCGAGCAGTTCGAAAAGATGCGGTCGGCTGGCGTCACGTGGTTCGGAGGAAACACGTGATAGTCTTCGGCCCTCCCGGCTGAGTGGTAGTAGTAGCCTTAATGTGGAAGCCCCCTAGTGACGGGGAGGAATTGGACACGACTCAATTAGGGAGAAAATCGGAAAAAAAAAATCTACTACAAATAATAATAATAATAATGAAAAGTATAAGATGACACAAAACCCTTTTGTGGATTTTCTACTTACACATGATACAATCTAAAGTCTCATTGTGTTAACATTTACTTTCGTTAAATTCGATGAAGATAAGAAATTTTTCATTTCCAAATGTTTAAATTCCAAATTGCTGTAATTTTAGTACTGTGATTATTCATTCATTTAATTACAATGTTTGGCCTGAATTTATATGCTACAGTATCATTTGCGGCAGCTCATTAACACTTGGAGGAATGAACTAGGACTTGAGGCCGCAGTCTATGGTTATAGCGCCACTTAGCGACGTAAAGCTGGCAAACGCAAAACCCTAATGCCGCCACCGCCGTGTGCTGCAAAAGTCCAATTCTGGTTGAGTAACATCTGTAACTCGCCTCGAGCACCAAGTCCCCTGGGTTGGGTTCCAGACACACTGCGAGTGAGTAACTTAGATTAAATGAAAGAAATAAGAACAAATGTTTTTCTGTGACAGGCTGAGAAATGGCAACAAAAAAACAAAACAATTTAAAAATAGTTTGTTTATGTGCTAACCTGAGCCTGAGGTTCATTTTCAATTCAATTCAATTCAATTCAATTTATATAGCGCTTTTAACAATTGACATTGTCGCAAAGCAGCTTTACACAATAAAAAGAAGTAGGTTTTTATGCAATGTGTATGAATCAGAATGATAAGATTGTCCCTGATGAGCGAGCCGAGGGCGACGGTGGCAAGGAAAAACTCCCTGAGATGGTAACAGGAAGAAACCTTGAGAGGAACCAGACTCAACAGGGAACCCATCCTCATCTGGGTGATAACGGATAGCAGAGAATGATCAGCATAATAATGTGTACTGGAAGTTCAGTGTAACAGGAGATGTGTTAAAATTTAAATGAAAAGGAGTCCAGTTTGTTCCCGGAGGCTCAGGTAGACTGTAGGAGATTCCAGTCCTGAGCTATCGAACAACAGAAGTCACAGGTCCCCAGAGCATCAATCGATGATGATAGGACAGTCTTCATGGAAACCATCCCCAGCCACCAAGCGCATCCAGGCAGACCACACGGGGCATCCATGTGACGGGATCTCCAACCAGAAGCAGGACTCCAGGACGGGTTAGACGGCTCCAGAGGGCAGAGGGGTCTGGATCACTGGCAACTCAGGAGCGAACATGTATAGCTCGACAGAGAGACAGAGAGAGGGAAAGAAGAGAGGGAGAGGAGAGACGGCGTTTTTAGCAACGGGGTGTTGTATCCTTATGTGTACAGTACCTACAGTAGGTAAGAGAGAAACCATCGCAAGTGACATCAAAGCTAAAGAACACTTAGAGAAAAAAAAAACTTAATTAAGTAAAAAGAGCTAATTTCTGAGATCCTAAGCCTGCCTCCTGTGTCCTTATCTTCCTGAAAATACTGTAGTGCCAAACCCCAAGGAGTGACTTACACAACTTGCATCTCAATGCTATCATGACCCTAGCTGGCATCCACCAAGGCTAACATTTCACCATTGAGCGGTGCCCAGACCAAAAGGATCTGCATTGGCACCTGTATCAGCCCACACATACAGTCTTATGCAAAAGTTTGGGCACCCCTTGATAAATAACAGATTTTGGTGATTATTATTATTTTTTTATTATTGTAAAAGATGTTAACACCGTCTCTTTTGGAAATGGAATAAATGCAAAATATTTTCAGCAAACATTGATGCATAGTTACTTCTTACATAAGTTGCCATAAATTGTACAAAGATTCAATAAAAACCTTATTACGGCACTGTGCAAAAGTTTGGGAGTCTCAGATTGTTTTTATAAGGTTTCAGACCTTAATCAGCTCATTAGATCTGATGCATGGCAACAGCTGTCATTAGTAAATGCCAATTTCAAAGCTTTACAAATACGTTGACTCTTCAAACCTTGTGTACACACTTGCGGACACTCAACAACCACGAGTTCCTCTAAGCAGCTGTGTAAGCCTCTGAAAATGATCGATGCCCACAATGCAGGAGAAGGCGACAAGAAGATAGCAAAGCGTTGTCAGCTTGCAGTTTCCACAGTGAGAAATGTACTTAAGAGATGGCAGTTCAGGGGAACTGTGGAGGTCAAGATGAGATCTGGAAGACCAAGAAAGCTCTCGGAGAGAACTGCTCGTATGCTGGTCAGAAAGACAAATCAAAACCCCCATTTTACTGCAAAAAACCTGCAGGAAGATTCAGCAGACTCAGGAGTGCTGGTGCACCGTTCCACAAGACCTTCATGGAAGAGTCAGCAGAAGAAAACCCTTACCTGCGTCCCCATCATAACATCCAACGTCGGACGTATGCAACAGAACATCTACAGAAGTATATATCTGATGCGTTTCGGAAACAAGTGAACAACAAGTGTTTGGAGAAAAAAGGAGCAGCATTTCATGAAAAGAACACCTTGCCAAGTACTAAGCATGGGGGCGGATCTATCATGCTTTGGGGCACAGGAAACATTGCACGGGAAGGGGGCGGTTAAGGGGAGCAAATGACACCATCTGTACAAAAGCTGAAGCTGAAAAGAGGACGGCTTCTACAACAGGACAATGATCCTAAACATATCTCGAAATCCACTATGAAAAACCTCAAGAGACGCAAGCTGAAGGTTTTGTAACGGCCAATCACAGTTCCCTGTAATTAGTACATACTGATTATGTAGGGTGCCCAAACTTTTGCACAGTGCCATTATTTTTTTTTTTATCTTTGTTCAATTTATGACATAATTTATGACTTTCTCAATTTTCTCAATTCTCAAGACAGACTATGTTAACACCCTTTCAGTGAAATGACTTGCATGCCTCTTGTGTACTTGTTGCCATCTGCACTGCAGCGAGGGTTTCAGCTACTACATATGGATTCCAGCTAGAATGTTTCCTGTTTTTTGCTTCTTGAGATCATGCCAATTTGATATTCTAGTGTAAAATATATAACATTTCGTACAACTTAGAAAATTCTCTTTATGTTGGATTGCCACCCATTTTATAGTGTTTTCATGCCCGGTGGATCCAGTACAAATAATGTGATGAAATAAGAGAGAAATGTTCACCTTTTGAATCATCTGCCCACAAAACCTTGTTCTGCCACAGACAATGAATTTAGAGGTAATTATTTACAAACCTATGTGGATAACGTTGTATAATTCTCATGTTAAATCCTTAATCAAGTGAAGAACCACATTTGGTAATTTGGTGGGATTTGCATATTTTTTGTATCATTCTTATACGTTTGTATTTATTTTTTCACATTTTTAATGTTTAAAGGAGCCATATCCCTCTATGAGGTGCTCACTGAATTACTTGGAAATGAAAAATCTCAAGACTTTTCACTTTTGTAATGAGTTTTTTGTTGTTGCCATTTTATGTTTAACTGTACAAACATACTAAAAATATATACAGAAAATACAAAAAATACAAATCCTACAGAAGTTACCAGACGTGGTTCTTCATCCAGTTAAAGGACGCAGTATATGGAAACTTCACTAATCTTAATTTGCAACATAAAATTGATAGGAAAAACAAATCACACACACATAAAAAAGGCTTGGCGGTGTTTCAGGTGTTTCAGTACGTGCCCTATATAGAGATGTGTAATAAAGAATGGAACATGAGCCGCTGCCCTATGAGTCACTTGATGTCCAGGCACGGTCAAACCTTTGATCTTTGAAAGTGTAATAACTTCCTAGAATACGTTGTTGTCAGCGTGTTATCACATGTGCAGAGAAAGTCATCAGGTGCAACCGTCCAGCCCTCAACGAGTTGCAACTCCCCACAGCAGTGACGCGAGCGATGGAGATGCTCAGAAAGCACATAAACAACAGAGATCACTTCACTTCAAAAGCCACACCCACAGCCACACCCACGGACAATTTGCTCCATATCCCTGATTAAGCAGAATTCTCTCCTGGACCCATGACATACTTATACACACTGAAGTTTATTTTCCACTCAAGTGAACTTTACATGCAACGAGCACTCATTATATAGACACAGACATTTATAGTCAAGGTGATATTTTTCTTGATTGTTTTGTGCCGTGGTCATTTAGCCTGATTGTTGCTCTACTCTGTCCTGTACTTTATGCAAAGCGCTGTGCCAAAGGAAATCACGAGCATTGCTTTGTTTTAGGTTTTGTCCCTGTCCTGCACTAGGTTTGGAATTTTTCTGTCCACATACTTCGACTTGCTTTAACTCAAGAAGTCCAGAATATGAACACAATAACACAGTAAAAAAAAAATGACTGGTTATGGATTAGGTTAGATTAGATTAACCTTTATTGTAATTTGTGGAAAGTACTGTACATGGACAGGGCCATCGGCATAATGGAAACCAGATTCTCTAAAGTAGACCATGCAGATATTTCTTTGCACCTACCTTCAATTTCCTTCGGGATTAATAAAGATTTATCTCATGTTATCTTATCTTAGACAGTGACTTGTGAAGAGTGAAGTGTTGTTAACTTTCAACTTGAAAATTTCAAGTTTTAAACACAGAAATTTCCTGCCCCTTCCAACTTTCTTCCCCCATATTAGCCCTAATACTCCGTCGTAACTCACTCCGGGTTGCAGGAGGACTGGAGCCTATCCCAGGGGACTCGGCGGGGAAAATCCTGGATGGTGTAATGATCACTAAAAATCACATTTTAGTTGTATATGGACTAACAAGCATGGCTTCTTGGACTGAGGGAGGAAACCCACCAAGCACAGGGAGAACATGCAAACTCTCACAGACACGAGGTGGGAATCTGACCCTTGACCCTGGAGGTGCAAAGCCACTACGCCATGGTCACGTCAAAAACAAAACACAATACTGGAAAAATATTTTAGCACATCTCCCAAAAAGGGGACTCACTTTATTTTCTAATACAGAATAAGATAATTCTAAAAATAAAGACAAGATACAAGATATATATATAAAGTCGTTACAATAAAAGCACCTTCACCTTTCCATGAAATTTTTGTTCTGCATGAAACAAAAACAAGTTGAACGCCGAAAAAATAAGACGCTTTATGTTGTAATAAACTACTTGAAATCTATTGGAGTCTTCCTTGTATTTATGAGAAAAAAAGCTGAACTTAAATTATCCACCTGCAGCAAACCAAAAATGGCGTCTAATTCTATATAATCACTTTATTTCATTTATAATCACTTATGTTAAAATATCTTCTTGATATACAAATATTACATCAGTAATTAAAAATACATAATTATAAATGGTAGAAAAATCATAATGCCCCCAAATCATGGCAATCTAGCTCTTTAGATACACGTGATATAAAATGTCCTATAGTTTATAAGCAGCTTTGTTGTTTATTGGTGTGAGTTTATTAACTAAGATGATATTAAACTTTTCCTTGAGTATAGTCTCGATCTCACTGTCAGCTACATCTCTCATCTCTATGATGTCATTATCTTCCACAGGGTTAAACGTGACCTCACTGTAGGTCCAACCAATCAGAGCTCTGAATCCAGTGAGAGTCTGGAGGGAACAAATGGATTTCTGAGTGAACAGAGACTCGGGGCTGGTCTGCAGGAACTCGGTTGTGGTCAGGAAATGATCAGTCCCACGTGGCGTTAAAACAAAAGAGTAAATCGTCTTCGTCAGGCGCTTGTCAACGAGGCTGGAATTGGTGAAAGCTTCATTCTGGACCAGTGGCTTCCTTCCACACTTCTCCAGCGTCCACCTCTCACCATCATTCACCAGACGGAAAATCCCCGCTGGCTGCTCTTGATCTTTTCCTGAGATCATTTCTAATGGGTACCAGATTTGGCTCGACACTCCAAAACTCACATCAGTGATGTACGACTTGCCTTCGATCTCCACCATGTTTATAAGGTGTGAATCCAGGCTGTTGAAGTCATTTTTGAGTGTGTTGAAGACTTTTGAGCCCAGCGTGGTGTATTTGTAGCCCATCTCTCCGAGCACCCAGGAGAAGAGCAGGTTGTTTTCACTGCACCATCCTCCACGAGAGTTTCTCACAATCTTCTCATAAATTATGTTCATATCTAAGGTGTTCCGCTCTCCACAGTGGATGCTGAGGTTCTCGAAAGGAATGCTCATCACATGCAGCTTGTGCACGGTGCAAAGTGTGGCCAGATCGGGTTTCTCATACACCCCGCTGAACCTGATCCTTCTGAAATACTCCTGAAGATCCATTATGTTCCTGTGAAGGAGGGAAAAAAAAAAAGGAATGATGCTTTGTAGAGAAATGTAGAGAACCGTTGGTAAAATATTAATGGCATTGTGTAGCAGTGGTGGAACACATATTGTAACTAGCGTAAATAGCTCTCTGCCTAACTTATTAATACAAAGAAATAACATTTTGTAAGGTTGAGTATCTTATGACTTGTTTACACTTCTTTTGTCATCAGCCAAAAACAGTCCCTGTTCGGTAATCGGAGAGTGAATCACAGACGGGAAATGGAAAAAGTTTTGATGGAAAATGGAAAAAACGACTCCAGCATGTTAAAATTCACTTATACCACTTCAGCGCTGTTATTTCAGCAAAAGTAAAAATATTCAGTTTAGCCTTTCTAATTAATATTAGAAAAGTTTACATTGTTTACATTGAACAAGTATCTTTTTAGTAGCTTATTGTAAATTAGATTATTAAATCCAGCACAACTGTTTATTACATCACTTTTACTAGACTTCAGGCAGACATCGAAGTACTGCAAAAGGTTCATTAAATTCTGTCCAGACAGTTTTGTGTGATGCTGGAACAAAATCAGCTTGATTGATTACTTGAACTGAAAAAGTTTCATCCAGAACTTTAATCTAAAATAAGTCACCTGTAATTAATCTAGTTATACATACTGCATTTTGTCCTTGGAAAGGTTTATAGCTGCAAAAACAGTCAGAATATCTTGTACACATTTAAATAGCATGTATAATATAATTTATTTAACACTTTAAAGGCCTCCAAACCTGCAAACTCTCAGAGCTCCTGTTTCTACCTGCATGTCAAAGTGAACTGCTTTCAGCAATTTAACTCACAAACAAATGAACCAGCCATCCAAATAACAAATCCAGCATTTCAATCATACCTTAAGAATTAATTGAAAATATTGGCACCCTCGCCTCAAGCTAGGGAAAGTGGCGTCTGGGAAAGGAAAGTTTAAAAAAACCAAAAGGGACTCTCTTCACACTTCCGGGTTTAGAAACCGGAAGTACAAAAGAAAGCAGCGCGGTGTGATTAGCTGCGTTCCATTACGAAGAGTAGCTCGCAGGGAATGTCGACAAAAACGCCACCATTCGGAACACTCTGCGAAGTCACCAGCGCAGACGTCACTTCCTCCGTGCGTTACCATGGTAACATAAGCACCACGGACGTTTGTCGTTGCTGCTGGGGATATTTCGCACTACGGACATTAAATATTGAATGTTTTTGGAAACAAAAACTGAAACCATTATAAAAACATATGCTATCGAAACGGGTATAAATTGTAAATACGAATAATTATTGATTAATAACAGCAATTGATTAAAGATTTATTCATTTTGATATTTTACAGATTATTGGCCCATATAATACTATGGAATTCTTAATTAAATTAAAATGATAAATTATTGTGTCAATATAATATGATGACGTCTTCTTTAATAATCATAATAGATATATAAGTCCTTTTTCGAGCTCCATATTTTTCACGCTCTAGCGAGACGCAATGCCTGATGGGAAATGTTTCTTTTTCGGGTGAAGTGAAGACCCATTGTTCCAATTGTCCCCTACACCGTCCGCAGTTCCCTTCGAACCGAACATTTTCGCTCCCTGCGGTTTTGGAATAACACTTAACATGGCTGAACCCCCTGTCAAGTATACTCCATAGTGTATAGTGTACTTCAGGCCGATCGGAACGCAGCCATGGGTTGCGTTCCATTCCGAATTGTACTTCACAGTGTGCTCCCTACTCCCTGCTCCGTTTGCAGGGAATGTCGGTGAAGGGAACATCCCTGGGCAAAATTCCACCATTCGGAACCCCAACGCAGACGTCACTTCCTCCGTGCGTTACCATGGTTACATAAGCCCCCTAGGATACCTTTCGCTGCTGTTGTGGAAATTTCACACTACAGACATTAAATAGTAATTATTTTTAGAAATAAAAACTGATACCATTATAAAACATACCATTAAAACGAGTATACCTTGTAAATAATTTTTTTTAAATCATAAAAACAATTAATATGAACGGAGATTTATTCATTTATGCTTTACAGATGACTAGCCTATATAACACTAAGAATTTCTTGATTAATTTAACATTTAAATTGTTGTGTCCTTTTAATAAGATGCCGTCCTCGATAATAATGATAATAAATATATCGATCCTTTTTCGAGCTTCATTTTTTTTTTCACGCTCCAGCGAGACGCAATGACTTGTGGGACATTTTTCATGGCCTTTTCCGGTGAAGTGAAGACCTGTTGTTCATTCGTTCCCTACACCGTTCGCAGTTCCCTTTGAACTCAACATTTTCGCACCCTACCGTTTTGGAATCACACTTAACATGGCTGAACAAGTGTACTTCGTAGTGTACTTCGTGCCGATCGGAACACAGCCTTAGTCTACGGAGCCCGGGAAGTCACGTATAGCAGGAGAAAGAAAAAACAATTCGTGGCGACGGGTTCGCAATTCCTGCGCTCAGATTATAAACCGTACCCATTCTCGAATCTGGTTTTTTATTTATTTATTCCAGTTTAATAATCAGTTTAATAATCCGTGCGCTCGGATTTTCTAATCCGCAACCACAAATATATAATCAGCGCGCACGCTTTCGCAATTTCGAAATTTGTCGCCCCGCCCCCAGAATTTCCCGGCAGATTCAACCAAACTGTACTGCAGGAAATGGAAAAGTTCCTTCGTTTTCTCAAAATCGACAGAGAGTTGGATGACGTCACTTTGTCAGCTTTTCGAGAAGAAAAGGTAAGATGCAATACGAAAACAAAATATACCTAAAGTTATGCTGTCTGGCCGAATGCAGTGTTGTATTAGGCCTAATTATTTAATAATAACCAATGAACTGTTGCATGCATTTAATTCCAGCATTTTGTTGGTCTTTAATAATTAGCTTATTCAAGACGTATAAAGTAGTATATATTTTTTAGAAATAAAAATTTCTCAAAGGTGTCTTGGTTGTGTAGTGGTTAGCCACCTTTCCGTCAGGGTCCGGGTTCGATTCCCATCTTTGTGTGCATGGAGCTTGCATGTTCTCCTCATGCATGGTGGGTTTCCTCCGGTTTCACACATAGTAAATAAATGAATGAAAATGTGTTTCAGTGGCAAAAGATATAATTCCATAATTGATAGTAATTTCCGTAAGGAAGCTTGAAAAGCAGGAATCCTAACAAAGTTGCACCGTCTCTTAGTCATGAACTGTCTTATGAGAAGTGATCATAAAGTTAATAATAAATGTCCTTTTTAAAATAAGAACAGAATTGTGTCATAATTTACTTGAAATGAAGAAAGAACTTGGAGCAGGTTGTGTTTTACATTTTTCCTCTTTCCTTTTAGATCGACTGCTTTGCCATCAATTGTATGACAGATGAGCAACTACAGATGTACATCCCCAAATTTGGAGACCGGATAGCAATAAGGCTGTACTGTAGTAGAGAAGTAGCCGCATTAGAAGGAAATCCCGTCGTACCTAGAGCCACGGGAAAACCCACATCGGCACTGCACGGAAAGCAGGCCAAAAGGAGGAAGCTTACTGATAATCGTTCACAAAAACTCAGTGGAAACAGAAATGGGCAAAAAACTGAGCGATGTTACCAGATGGGAGTGTTCGAAGAGGTCCGTGGCTCCTTTGTCCAAATCAAAGTGCAACGAGGTGGCGGGACCAGACAATTAAAGGCTTTAAAGAGCACTACCATGAGAGAGCTTCTGGAGTGCGGCAAGAAGCTGTTCTTTCCAAACGGAAAAAATAAACTAGGGCATATAAATGAATTCGAGCTGAAGTTAAGAGACTTCACAGAAAAAGAACTCGATCCACAAACAACATTAGGTGAACAATACGAGATGAGGAAGGTAAGGATGCTGAGATTGTATCTGTCTTGCAAGAGGACGGAGACAACCGGAAGCGAGAGGACGGAGACAACCGTAAGCGAGAGGACGGAGACAACCGGAAGCGAGAGGACGGAGACAACCGGAAGCGAGAGCTTCCAAAGTGTAAATACAAAACTGGCTGACACTCCACCAATGGACCCTGCTGAAATGGTGCAAGTTAAGCCACAGGCCACCAAGTTAAGGCTTCGTAGGGGAAACGTTTTCCAAGATCTCAATGCAGCTTTCACAGATGGTCTAATATCCGTCTATGAGTGTCTCGTGGATATTGAGATGGTCCTACCCAGTGGTAGCACCAAGAAAGGAGAAGACAACGGTGGAATTCTCAGGGACGCATTGAGTGAGTACTGGGGTACCTTTTTCATGAATTGTACAGCAGGAAGAACATTAAAGGTCCCCTTGACGAGACACGACATGAAAGATGAATGGGAAAATGTAGCCAAAGTGATGATCCTCGGTTACAATACTGTTCAATACTTCCCCATTGCATTGGCCAAACCTTTCCTGTATTACTGCCTTGGACTTGAAATCGACGAGGATGAGCTCTTTGCAGCATTTTTGGAGATAGTTACTCAAGAGGAAAAGCAGCTTGTTGAAGAAGCCATGAGGGACTTTACATCCGTCTCTGGAAGAGAGGAGTGGGTCGAATTCTTGGACGCACATGATGTGAAACTTGTCATCACTGGTAATAATGCCAAGCAGATCTTACTTGATGTGGCACACAAAGAAATTGTGCAGGATCCAGCTTACATAGCAGAGTGTTGGAGTCCAGTTTTGAGAGATCTAATACTTCCACCAGGAGGACTGGCTGAACTGATGACCAGCCTCAATCCAACAGCTAAGAAAGTCGTGGCTGTACTAAAACATGAAACGCTGAACCAGAGCGAAAGCCAGATCATGGGTTACCTGAAGAGGTTGATCAAGAACTCCAGTGATGTTCGCCTCAAGAAGTTCCTGCGTTTTTGCACAGGTGATTGGTTACTTGAGATATGTCATCATTATGTTCATTAGAATAGGACACAATATAGATCAATTATTTATATATTTCTCATACAGGTAGTCCTTTATGTACGCAATGAGTTTCGTTGCAGGAGCACGTTCGTAAGTCGAATTTGTACATAACTGAGACTTTTTCGCATTTGAGCCAAATATACAATGTAAAGCAAACCAACCCGCTTGACTAAATCTGTCCCCCTGTCCCAACACTGCCATCTTGTGGCCAAAACCGTAAACGCACCTAAGGAAATGAATCTCCCAGTGATGTGTTGTCTCTTCGCAGAGGGGACCCCCTGTACTGAGTTTATAAATATGTCAATAGATGAGTGTAAAATGTTTAGATTTCCTGATGTTGTATATTATTTTATATGGTATTGTTATTATACAGTACGTGTACATTTTCAGTTGTTTACTGAATTATTTGCTTCTTGGTAGGAGCTGATCTCCTTGTTGCAAAGTTCATCCATGTACGGTTCATTCAGCCAAAGAGTTCCTCCACAAGAAGTCCTCAGTCTCACACCTGTGGATGTGTCTTGGAAGTTCCAAATAATTATACTTCATATCTCGAGCTTGCAGAAGAGTTTGCAAACGTCCTTGACGCAGACGTATAGGTGATGGATATCGCACAGGGGTAAGGATGCAGAAAATAACCAATGTCAGTTATATTCATGAATTATCCTTATCTAATCTTATCCTCAACGTTGTGTTTGTCCAAGGTGGTCAGACGGCGGGTGCCTGAGCAACAGCATGGGATTCACACTCCTTTCTTTTGATGTACAGCATTCGTTTTTTTTTTTTTTTTATTATTATTATCTTGAACCTCTGTATAATGTGTCAGAAAATGCACAGTTGTTGTAACAGCAGTGTTAGGACGTAAATGTAACATATCCTTTCATAGATTTAAATTGATTGTTTATGTATTTCTGTTTCCTGTTATCAGTGTTTATTATTGTATAAATAAAATAAATTGTTCTTAGAATGTTTACAAAAGCAACAATGTTAGAAGTTATTCATTAGGAGAAGTTTATTAATTAATACTGTGGCAGAAAATCGCTCATATTTTAGTTAAATGTCTATATGTTCTGTCCAACCTTAAATCACCAGACTATGTTGCTGGAAATTAAGAACGGTCCATAAAAACCTTCTCAGTACTAAATTATTTCTCAGCATTGTTTTTATCTCTACATTTTTTATTTTTGGAAAAAATGGTGCTACTTATTTTTTTTTAATTTTTTTTACCTGACACTTTTTTTCCCAGAAATTTTTGATGAATTAAAAAAAAAAAAAAAAAACCCAGCAGCATCTACTTTTAATGATAATCTTTTGTTACAACATACACGATTGTTTAAAAGACTTCCTGGGCTCCGTAACAGTCTTATTATAATATTAATATTTATTTATAAACATGAAATAAATAAAACTTTCTGGACTGTTCTAAAATTGTTAAACTGTTCTCCGAAAAAGTTTCTAAAATTGTTCGAAGTTTTAAAACATGTGACACCATCTAGTGGCCAAAAGTATGAAGTGCAAACACATGTGGAAACGAGTCACAAGTCAAAGCGGGACAGAATAACAGAACACAGTTAAGAGAGTAAAAACTCCCTTTATCAAAACTCCCTATATATATATATATTTGAGATAAAAACAATAGTATTAAAAGTTTGTAATAATGTTGTGATTGTGGGGTTGTAGCAGGCGAGGCTTGAATGCAATGATTAAGTCTTTAGATTTTAATAATGTAAAAGGCAAACAACACAAATCACCTGATACATGGAGCTCTGACTACAAGAGGACTAAAACATGAACCATGGCAAAACAACAGAGAAGTAAAACAAATGCAAGACAAGAACTAACGAAATGCACGACTACTTTTACCAAACTACAGTAATTAACCCCGGGTTTAGGTGAGTGTCTCATCATCTGACCGAGATGCATTCTGGGACATAAAGTCCAAAACTAAACAAAAAGTAAGGCGTTATCCCTGACGAATTATATAAAAACATTTAAAAAAAAAACATATATCTGGCTCAGGATTGTGTAGTATAGAGTGACGTGTGTGTATATATATATATATATATATATATATATATATATATATATATATATATATATTTGTTTTTCATTTTGAGAGTTCTACATTTTTGTGCCATCATCCCAGCAGTGGTCAAATTTGCACATTATAAGAATTATAAAAGGTATTGATAACTTTTGTTCTACCTGACATATCCGAAAACACAAACACACAGTTTGAAGTCTGAAGCCTCTCTGTTAACCCACACGGGCGAGGCTTCAAAGCGCATATGTTTCTTCATCATTGACCTTTGCTGTGTTGCCGCTTGAGTTAAAGGGAAGTTAAAGGAGTTCCTGGGAGGCCAGTGTTTCAGCAGTAAAGATGACGCCTGATCATGGTTCCTCTGGCATACTGAGAAACACTTTTTACCTTGATGGTATCCAAGCATTAGTGAAACACAGATAAGTGCATTCGTGTAGCAGGAGATTATATAGAGAAATAAAGGGAGTTTTACTCGCAAATGAAGAAGAAGAGCTTAGGCTTTCAGATTGTTTTCAAAATTTTGAAACAAACAACCTGATATCTACTGATGTTACCATATTTTGGTTACAATCTCTTTTTTTATGCTCACTTATTAGTCCATTAACTGAGATGGACTATGGAAATGATTAAGCAATTTGTCTGTTTAAATACAAAATACACACCTGACTTTGCAACAGAAGACGTGTGAATCAGTTTTCCTGCTCTGTAATTGGATAAAGTTCCACACGTGGTAACGCCAGGCTTGTGTGGATGCAGTCCTAAGAGAAAGTGGTAAAACTCTAAGGTTGTGTAAGTAAATGATATTTTGCATAAGTTAACATGATCTTCTGCCTTTATTACATTTTTCATCGCCTTGTTATGTTATTAATATCGAGTGCTTGTCATTTATAATGTTTGAACCACATGGTAACTGTAAAAGTTTCTACTGCTTACTCACCTTTATGTTTAACTCACTATAAAATAAACTATAATTAGGTATATACTGAACCTTTTAGTGTGGCCAGTCTAAGGCACACCTGTGCAATAATCACGCTGTACAATCAGCATCTTGATATGGCACACCTGTGAGGTGGCATGGATCATCTCGGCAAAGGAGAAGCGCTCACCATCACAGATTGTGACAGATTTGGGAACAATATTTGAGAGATATGGTTATTTTGTGTATGTAGAAAATGTTTCAGATCTTTGAGTTCATCTCATAAAAAATGCGAGCAAAGACAAAAGTGTTGCATTTATATTTTTGTTCAGTATATATACACCGTATATTGTATGTATGGGGGCACTCCCCTGAACCGAGGTGACTAATTAGTTTGGCTATAAATAGCCACAATGTTCATCATCTTCTGTTCTGATGTTTATCGCCTTCTGTTCTGCTTTGTTTTGTCACGCTGCCTTGCCATGATTCATGTTTTGTTCTAGTTATTTAGTCCATTTTAAGTTGTTGGAAAGGCGGCACGGTGGTGTAGTGGTTAACTCTGACGCCTTGCACCACCAGGGTCCAGGTTCGATCCCCGTCTCCGTGTGCATGGAGTTTGCATGTTCTCCCCGTGCTTGGTGGGTTTCCTCCGGGTACTCCGGTTTCCTCCCACAGTCCAAAGACATGTAGGTTAGGCTAATTGGCGTTACTAAATTACCCGTAGTGTGTGAATGAGTGAGTGTGTGTGTCTGTGCCCTGCGATGGATTGGCACCCTGTCCAGGCTGTACCCTGTCATGTGCCCTAAGTCTCCTGGGATAGGCTCCAGGCGCCCCGTGACCCTGAATACAGGATTAAGCGGTATAGATGATGAGTGAGTAAGTTGGTGGAACTTGAGGGTGACAGTTACTGGGGGGGGGTCTCTGTGGAATGTGCAATTTTGAATCCAGATGGGTTTTGATCGTTAAGGTTGTTCTGTGAGAGATAAAGATACATTTGTTTATAAACCGTCTTTTTAAGAATTTAATAGGGAATAAAAGAGAGAAGTGATACCGGGCTATAAATGCTAACTTCTGCTGGATCCAGGCAGGGTTTCTTGAGGATGTTTGAGGAGTTCAAGGTGCCTTTACTTGACCTCCAGATCTCAAACTGATTGAGCATTTGGCGGATGTGCTGGTCTAACAAACCTTAGAAATGAAAGCATACGCTGCTGAAAACCTTGGTGCTAGAAACCACACAACAGATTCATTCTCTAGCTCTTGTGGAGTCCAGGGCCTTGAAGGATAAGAGCTATAATGGGAGCTACACCATGGAGCTTGTATTGTTACGGCTGAATGAAACATAAACCACTGCATTTTGTTTTACAGTTTTACAGTTAATGACTGTGGTTATCTCCATGTATCTCTCTATCTTACCTGTCCAGGGAACCATTACAGGAGATTATTTTGATTATATTTTTTCACTGTAGGACAAGGCTGTGTAAATATTTCACGGGTTTCACTATTGTCTTGGTGTTATTTCACTTCGATCCAGTTTTATAGCCACAAAGAGTTCTGCTGTACAGAAATCTGGATACACAGTAGATTTCGGTTTATTTCTTTTCAGCCGCATGGACACAACAGTGGCAGGGGAACACTCCCAGTGTGACAATGTGAGGAAGAAGCCTTGAGAGGAACCAGACTTTAAAATACATCCTTCTCTGGGTGACACCGGATAGCCTGATTATTCATCCATTTACAAGTCACTAATGTTGAAAAAGGTACAAGGTGTCTTTGCACATCCTTGTACTGTATCTGTCTGACAAAAACAAAGGAAAAAGCTGAGTTGACTCATTTCCAGTTTGCACCGGTGTTGCTCTCACAGCATCCTCACAGTGAGACAGCGGGATTAGCTCAGGTTTCTTTAACCATATTTATTTTAAATATTTAAACGATTTACATAGTGTAACTCATATTTATATACATATACGTAGATATACCTACATAGCAAGTACATACTGTAGACTATACTCACTTTTTGTATATGTATATGAGTCATACAAGTGTCATACAAAGTTACTACAAAGCCTACAGTATGTGGTGCCTTTACTCCTTTCATTTAATCAATGGAAGTAAATGCTTTCTCCTAGTCACTGTCATGCTAGTTTAATATATAATGTTTTTAGTTTTGCTACTTAGTTTCATGTAAATTAAGGCAGAACGAGATCCGCTAAATAGTTTTAGACAAAGGTCACTGTAATGGGATTTAGGGTGAATCCAGAAGTGTTTCATACCGAACTTTCATTTGAAGTTCATTTTAATCAGGTAAATTGAGGTAATAACTAAATCCAATACAAACTAGTTCTGGGTTGCTCTCGGGTCAGTCGGAACCCTGACCCAGCAATGTGGTTTTTTTTTTGGAAGTAAAAGTAAGTCAAGGACACCAGTGTTGTTTTAGTTGGTGAAAAAATGTTTATTTACTTAACTTTGTTAACCCTTAGGGATCTGAGGGCTTTCTGCAGTGATTCAGCACTCTTCTTAATATCCCAGTAAGACAGTTGGACCTGGTGTACCACCAGAGGTGGAAAGAGTACAAAAATTTTGTACTCAAGTAAAAGTACTGTTACTTCAGTGAAGTACAAGTAAAAGTTACCATTATAAAAATCTACAAGTAAAAGCAAAAAGTAGCTCATCAAAAATTTACCCAAAGTAAAAGTTACCGAATTACTTACATTTTTTTTTTTTTTAAACAGTGGGGGTAGGCATTCTAACGTAGTTCAAAAAAGATGAGCAGAGTAGCTGTTTTAACTGAAAGAACACCTTTGCATAATACATCTGTTGTCTTTCTTGTGCTTGAAAATCAAAGTGGTCACTTAAATGTGGCGTTACGTCCCAGTCTCGTGCCGGGCCGAACAGCAAAAGAATGGTTCAGGGTTCTATTATAAATCGTATGGAAACGGTGGTATATGTCAGAAAGAACTAGATCCAGTCATTAACTGATGAAATAATGAGGTTTCTATTGCTTTACAAAAAACACACACACACACACAACAGGAGGAGGAGGATCAGATTCAAGGTGGACCCAGGAAAAAATAATAAACTAAATGGTATTTATATTTAGTAGCTAGATTACCCGCTAAAAAAAAAAAAACAACAACAACCCACAAACAAAAATTCAGGTCCCTTCCCTGACTCCCTAAACCAAAAACAATGAATAAATTCCCTCTTCCGAAAATAAATGGCAGCCACGCCCCTACCCCTATGGTGAGCGCACAAACATACAGTGAAATTATCTACAAATATATACAAAGTGCGACCAAAGCAAAGGTGCAAAGCAATAATCAAACTCAATGGAGGCAAAAAGTCCAAACGCCAGAATCACAATCCCTTTCCTCTTTTCCGCGTCGCTCTCCGGTTTATATACGGTGGCGCTGGTTGATGACGTCACTCTCAGGGCGGAAGCGACCGTGTGGAAGGTCAGGTAGATGCGGATGTGGGGAAACAGTCAGAAAACCTGCAGTGGAGTCTGGAGCGGCGCGCGACCAGGACACGAGACACACACGCGAGCGCAACGAAGCATTTATACAAAGCATCATATTTTTTAAAAATTATTTTTGCATTTTCTTTCATTTGTTTTACTCAGTAGCGAATATGATTTAAAATGTAGCGAATTACAATACTTCAAACAAAACATATTTAAGTAAAAGTAAAATTAGAGATTTTAAAAAAGTAGAAGTACATAAAAAAAAAAAACTACTCAATTACAGTAACGCGAGTAAATGTCATTCGTTACTTTCCACCTCTGTGTACCACACATACAGTAGTACCGTGTCAGTGTCACTGGGAATGTCAACGTTATAAATTATGATAAGATCTTCTGGACCTGACCAGAGAATGAAATGCCAAAGGAATCAGGAGACTCCGAGGCCTCAAACTCTGACTGTATCTCATGGCCAAGATAAGGACGAGATGGATGGATACAGTGCGTCGATTGTGACAGAGAACATTTTTCTGTCTGTTTTTCCAAAAAACTTTCTTTTTGTTTGACTTGGAGAGAGTTTATTTAGCGCTGAGACTGCTCATCTGTTTTCTGAGCAGAGAGAGCGGCACACTTATGTTTATCGCATTCCTGCGCAAGTTTACTGATCTTTTCATAGACTCATCTTTAACCCTATTCATGGCTTCATCTTATTCTTGCTACACAATTCATCCAACATCTGCTGCAATTCCTTTTCAAAACTGGAATCATCACAGGATTCACAAGCCATCCATCACACTTAGGAGGCTGAAAACACGTTACTAACTACACGTTAGCCTTTTACTGATTCCTCTACAGTCATCTGGCAGTGTGTTTTATAACAGGATGGAAGAGACCAGTCGTGACCATCACTGTCCCACCGGATTCACCAGAGTAAATTATAATAAGAACTTATCTTATTTTTATATTGTATTGTATGTTGTATATTGACGAATAAGGGCTGGTGTAGCTGGTGTCTCTATCTAGGGAACAGTAGGCAGCATCATCTTCAACTTTTATGTCATACCGTAAGGGTATTAATATATCTGTCGAATGATTGGAGCAGCGTGAGGATCGGCCCGCGAGTTGACTCCATTCGTAGGTAATGGTAGCATGCGGGCGTCTGGACCTGACCGCAGCGACACCTCAAGTATACAATAAATACTGTTTGTCTGGTGTCCACGGGAAGTGTTTTTGGATTGGTTTCTTCTTGTGATAAGAAGCAAAACATTGAAAAAAAAGTGATGAAAATCTGTTTTTCTTTGACTCCCGGATGTCTCCTTTTACCTACTCAGTAATTGACAGTTCCCCGAGGTGATTAGCTCTGCTAATGTTTAATGTTTAACTGAGCTCCCAGTAAAACTGGGTGATAGAGAAGTTGAAAGTATTGATTAACCCTGACAGTTTGCTGAACATTAACTCTTCAAATTGAGCAAAGCAGCAACAAAGGTTGATTAAAAAAAAAAAAAAAAAAAACCCTTTTAAAGTAAATTTTTTATTTGTATCAAATTTCTGGTGAAGGAACTGTCACGCGAAATTAGGCAGTTAGATCTTGGTTGCATCATGACAGACATCATGTTCCTTATCGTTTGCTCTTATCATGCAGTACACTTAGTTCATGTCAGGGTTTTCTTTTTATGAGGAGTAACAATGTATGCAATAGGTTGTGTGTGTGTGTGTGTGTGTGTGTGTGAGAGAGAGAGAGAGAGAGAGAGAGAAGACCAGCAGTGAGGAGGAACGCTTTATGCCACATAGATCTTACATGAGTAAAATGAAAGCAAGTCAGTTATTGTGACTAAAGTTAAAAAAGCGCGTAGCGGAAATACAGGACAAGACTTCATGTCTGTGACTCAGCATGTCTTTGATGTCTTCAGTTTAGGTGATGGACAAAAAGACAGAGACAGCCTCTGCCCGAGACTTCTGCTCTAGTTAACCTTTTTGATTCATAACGTTTCTGACGTAACTTGAAACTGAGCCGGAGCCAAGAGCACCAGTACTGGAGAATAAAAGCATTCAGAATAAAACAGGCTGCAGCACAGAACACGTCTCCTCTGTGCCAGAGACAAGCACAGGTACTTCTCTGACTTCAATCTTCATATTTTAATGCTTTGATTATGCATTGATAAGAATAATGAATATAATAATATTTTCTTTACATATTAGTGAAATATTACTGATCCTATTGCTTTATATGGTTTAATTTTACTGCTGAGATTTTTCATTTATGTTAAGACTTGTATTATTATTATTATTATTATTATTATTATTATTATTAGTAGTAGTAGTAGTAGTATTGCCTATTTGTATGCTGTTTTTTTATCTTGGACTGCTTCATGATTAATTAATAAGTATGTACATGCTATATATAGGAAATGTATGAAATTAAAATCATAGTGGAAATGTAAAATATATATATGTATGTATTTTAAAATGTAAAAAGTAGCCACCGTTATAAATAATTAAAAATTATTAAATCAATTTATGGATATTAACATTGATTAAAATGTGCCAGCACAAAGTGATCATCTGATTCCATTTTATATATACATATATATATATATATATATATATATATATATATATATATATATATATATTTTGTTCTTCAGAGCCAAAGAAAAATGACGATCTTATCACATCAACCGAATGACAAACGCGAGAGTGTTGAAGGAATATCCTTCGTGAGTAACATCTGCCATTGCTGTTCCTCCTTCCCACTCCTGCCTTTTCACTTTCTAAATGTTCAAACCTTTTATCATTCCTTTGCACTCTTTACACAGAGGAAGAGGAGAGAGAGCTCTTTGAAGCCCGAGTCGTTTGTCGCCATGAACTCGTTTCCTGAAGGCTCTTTGATTCCAGACTACAGAGAACCAGAGCTTCCGCCCAGCCATGGGAATAAATACCACGCCAGCATGAAAACCCTGATTCCTATTCGCTTCAGCTCAGGGTAAACATGCTGCATGTCATATCGGTATCTGTCCAGCGATGATTATATAACCTGAGATTTATTTATATGCTTATTACTGCTGCAGTAAAATGAGTGGATTGGTGGGAATGGATTGTCTTCCACATGTGCTTTCTCTGAGACACGTGAAGTCAGCAGTTGCTCGTCATGCTGAGTCACACACTCTGAGGACACTCTGATTTTTTGTTCTTGAAAATGGAGAAATGGAGGAATAATCATTTTAAATACAGAAATGACAACGATCTAATGATCTACTTATATTGCACGTTCATATCACAACTCTTCAGGAACAACAGACAAGCAAATTAAAGTAATATTTGACACTCCAAATGTAAATCTAAAGCCTAATAAGGTACGCAATGCTTATAACTGCAGCTCGAACCCTCTGGACGATGCCGGATTCTTCTCCTTCACCACCTTCTCATGGATGACGCCCATGATGTGGAAGCTGTTCAGGAATCGTCTGGATGAAAACTCCCTCAGTCTCTCTCCTAATGATGGAGCGCACAAAAATGGAGAGAGGTAGGCCATGAAGGATGCAGATGTTTCAGACAGAGGTGTGACATAAAGCCGGATTGATTTAAGGAACGGATGTGCTCTGAACCAAAGCTGCAAATTTGATTGATTTTTTAAAAGCAAATTTACTTTTATAATGTTCATTATTAAAAAAAAAATATTTTGCTTTTATTGAATTTTTTTCTGCCATATTAGATTATAGCTGTTATATTATATAATTATATTGGTAATAACTTGCTGGATATCTACAGTTTAGACATAACTATAAACGTGCATAAAATATGACAATATAAAATAAATACAGCTGTAGATATACACACTGGTAATGTATCTCTTCTACATCACACCACCCTGACATTAATTCTTCTCTGCATGAGCACGTCGTCTATCGGTTTTTTAATTACATACAAACTTCCTTATTACTTTAATTAATTATTAATTTGATAATAATATTCTGCATTAATGTTAAGTCTTAACATAACAATGACCTATTCTGGTGTGTGTGTGTGTGTGTGTGTGTGTGTAGGTTGTTAAAGATGTGGGAGGAGGAGGTGGAGCGTGTGGGCATTGAGAAAGCATCCATAAGCTCAGTAGTGGTGCGTTCCCAGAAGACACGCTTTTTAGTGTCCTGCATCGCCGCTACTTTATTCACTATGGCGCTGTTTGTGGGACCGGTACGTTCCTTATTGCTACTTTATTTTTTTATTGTCTCAAATTCTCCCATTGCTCTTATTTTTTCCCATTAATGTGGAACGCTAGAAATGTTTTTCATTTAAATTTTACATACATACATGTTTTTTTTTAGATATTTATATCATCATTATTTTAGTTGCAGATAATTTCATAAATCACACAAGGCATACACAGGAGAATTCACATGTTTTTACGTTTTTTCTTTAAAAAATGAATAAACTGAATGTATATCCTGCTCTAAGACGCTGTTCTCTCTCTCTGTCTGTGTACTTTTGCATTCTCCAGTCTATTCTGATGAACGAGATCCTGACGTTCGTCGAGCAGTCTGACGGGTCTGCGCTGGGGCACGGGGTCGGCTTGTGCGTGGCGTTGTTCTGCACGGAGTTCGGTAAAGCTTTCTTTGCGTCGCTTCTCTGGGCCGTGAACCTGCGCACCGCCATCCGAATGAAAGGAGCCTTCAGCATGCTCGGTTTCCAGAAAATCATCACACTCCGAACACTAAGCGACCTCACTGTAGGGGAGGTGAGGCCTGATTGCTTTTGTCTCTTACAACTTTTGTTGGTTGTTGTAGGGCTGGGCGATTAATATCGTGAACACGATTATGTGATACCGTAAATAATGACATACAGTGCTGTGAAAAAAGCACTTTTATTTGCCCCTACTTGATAAAAAAAAAAAAGAAAAAAAAGAATTGGGGGGTATTTGTCACACTCAAACTGATTTTTGGACCTGGTACTAGTCCTAGTGCTTCAGGATGACTTGCTATCATTGAAGGAACCATGAATTCTGTGGCCTACCAGAAAATTCCTGAAGTAGAGAAGTACCAGAATGTCCGGCCATCAGTTTGCGACCTCAAGCTTAAGCTTTACTTGGTTATACAGCAGGACAATGATCTGAAACACACCAGCAAGTCCACCTCTGAATGGCTCAAAAAAACAAAATGAAGGCTTTTGACTTGAGCGGCCTAGTCAAAGCCTGGACTTAAATCCGATCAAGATGCTTAAACAGGCCGTTCATGCTCGGAAAAACCCTGCAATGTGGCTGATTTAAAAGAATCCTGGGAAGTAGAGCGGGCCAAAATTCCTCCACAGTGTCGTGAAAGGGTGGCACAGCCAGTTATTACTGTAGGTTTAGGGGGCAATTACTTTTTCACATAGAGTGAGGTAGCTTTGAACAGTTTTTTTCCTTAATAAATGAAATCATCACTTAAAAAGTGCATTTTGTATTTACCTTGTGTAATATACTTAAAAAATCTCAATCATTTAATTTTGATAAATAATGCAAAAGAAAAAAGAAAATTAGGGAAGGTGCAAATACTTTTTCACAGCACTGTGCTTATGCTAAAAGTAGTATTAAGATAAGGAATTATAAGGAATTAAATCTCAAAATTGAAAGGATAGTTTACACTTCTGCAATGATTGCGATACATTTTAATTTCTTTCATATAATGTCTTAAAAATTGTGAGGGCTACTGAGAGCAGAAAAGTTTGACCTTGGAACCTAGAGCCAGAGGTCATAGCAGCTTCTGCTCATCTTCCATCCCTAAGAAAGCCAAAAATATTTTTATGCATTAACTTTTTTTTCGCTTTTTGGTCAATCAAGCAATTTTTGCTTGCAGTTTATATGCAAACTTACTGGGTTAGTAAAGAAGGTGCAGAATGCTGCTCAAAAAACTTAGTCTCAGTTTGATTTGAACGGCGTTTGTATGTATAAAGTGATGCATTTTCATTCAAATATTCCAGTGCTTACCAAACTCCCACATTCATCTTCAAAACAAAAGTAAGATATTATAAGAATATGTGACTTACATTCGACTGAATTGCACTAAAATAACAAGATAAAATAAAATAAAATAAAATGATAATCTGCTTTCATCTCACGGAATTGTTCATAAATAGCTGTTATAATTTCACGGTTTTGTGTTGTACCAGTTATATTCTTTTAAACTCTACCCACAGTCCAGGCGAACCTATTTGTGTCATTTTATGATAACGTGTGGCCTCTGGGCCGGGATTAAAAGAAAAAAAATTCTGCAAAGATATTTGTTAGCTAAAATAATATACAGAGATCATATGAAAAGAGCCTGTAATCATACAATAAAAACACTAGTCTTTCTTTTTCTCTTTCTCTTGTGCAGATGATCAACGTATTAACGAGTGACGGCTACCGCATGTTCGAGGCAGGGCTTTTCGGCACTTTTACGATTTGTATCCCCTTGTTGCTGATCGTGTGTATTATTTATTCATGCTACATCTTGGGCTACACTGCACTCATAGGAATCGCCACTTACCTCATATTCATTCCAATCCAGGTGGGTTAGTGAACTTCCAGTGGAGCCTTTAACACACCACACTTTCATTTCTAATATCCTTACAGTGATACATACTGTATATGTAGTGTTTGTAAATAATGCTGTCATGCCATATGATTTACAATTATATTAGCTATATTCGCAAAATTACAAACGAGTCTGTGTGATCTCGTCCGCAGTTCTTCATCGGCATGCTGATCAGAGTGCTTCGAAAAAAGGCCGTCTCTGTAACGGATAAACGTGTTCGCACCATGAATGAAGTCCTGACCTGCATCAAACTCATTAAGATGTACGCATGGGAGGAGTCTTTTGAAAAGAAAATCACAGGTGCAAATTTAACAAATTTAACAGTCAGGTTTATGATCGTTGCCTCATCTGAATTTAATTGGACGCTTCAATCCAAATTGTAAGACACTCTTGGTACAGATGTTAAAATAGAAATCACTGCTGTATAATTATATAGTTTGTTTCTTAGCGTTTGTGCCAGGGTGTGGAGTGTAAACTAAATTATTTAGTATATACAGTGGAACCTCGGATTGCGACTAACTCAGTTTATGAGTGTTCCGCAAGACGAGCAGAGATTTTTAATACATTTTGACTTGAAAAACGAGCATGTCTTGCATGTCACACACACACACACACACACACACACACACACACACACACACACACACACACACACACACACTCTTGCCTTTACACCACCCTCCTCGGCTTCACACAGACACACACACTCTGCTCTACACAGAAACTCTGCTCTGTCGCGATTCTTTTCAAAGGTAAGGTGCTGGTTCATTTATTTATTTATTTTTTACTTTACAGCAGTGATTCCGTTAGTCTGCGCTCACGCGAGTCTCATTAGAGAGATTAAATTTTTTCCCGTTAAAACAGTGTTTCCGTTGTGTGTGTTTGTTGTGAAACTTAAAAAGCGAGGTAGGGGGAGGGAGGAGGAGTTTTACTGTGTAAGACGAGGCGAGGGAAGGGGCTAATTCCACACACACACACACACACAAATACACGGTGCCTGCGCGCACAAATGGAAATGCTTATCTGTTGAGATTTATTTTAACTTTTTTTAAAGGTAAAGTGCAGGTTAATTTGTTTTATTTTTACTTTATATATAGTACAGTGGAACCTGGATTGCGAGTAACGTGGTTTACAAGTGTTCTGCAAACCGAGCAAAGATTTTTAATACATTTTTAATTGGAAACCGAGCAAGTATTAGTTGCTCATGTATCATGTATCACGCATGCGACTCTTATTTTGACACTGAGCGTTACTCTCTCACCTTCTAGTCCGTTAATATGCGCTCATGCCAGTCTCAGAGAGATTTCTTTTTTTCCTGTTAAAACGGTGTTTCCGTTGTGTGTGTGTGTGTGTGTGTGTGTTGTGAAACTTAAAAAGCGAGGTGGGGAGAGGGAGGAGGAGTGTTACTGTGTAAAACGAGGTGAGGGAAGGGGCTAATTCCACACACACACACACACACACACACACACACACACACACACACACACACACACACGGCGGCTGCGCGCACCAACGGAAACACTTATCTGTCAGGATTTATTTGTTTTTTTTTTTTAAGGTAAAGTGCAGATTAACTTATTTTATTTTTATTTTGTAGATTGTATTAATTATTTTTATGTATTTATTTTTTGGGGCTGTGGAATGAAAAATTTGAGTTTTCATTATTTCTTATGGGAAATGGTGATTTGGTTTACGAGTGTTTTGGAACACGAGCCCACTTCCGGAACAAATTATGCTCGTAATCCAAGGTTCCACTGTATTAATTATTTTTCTGTATTTATTTTTTTGGGCTGTGTCGAACTAATTATTTGAGTTTTCATTCTTTCCTACGGGAAGATTTTGATTTATGAGTATTTTGGAATACGAGCCCACTTCCGGAACGAATTATGCTCGTAATCCAAGGTTCTACTGTAGTTTCTTTCTGGTTTAATCTACACTGTCTGGGTACAGATAGGTGCAGTTTCAGAGGTGTCAAATTATTGGACTGCATCAGAGAAGAAAACGTTTAACATAAAAACAAAACATTAAAATTGGGTTAAGAGCTGTTCAGTGCATTATTAAAACCTGGGCGGTAGATTTACTGTTATTTGTTTTCTAAAGGTAAAGTGCAGATTAATTTGTTTTATTTTGTGATATGTGACGAGGGGAAGAAAAGCATGCTTATGTTTAATCAGAGATCAGCTAAACAATTAATGAAGTTAAATAAATACATAAATACAGTAACAGTTGTAATCAGAGCTATGTTTAATAGTGAAAGTAAGAGCATTTCCATATCCTCCTGGGTCCCTGCGTCCTCATATGGAGACATCACCGTTTGGGTTCGCTGCACCTTATACTACATTCTGTCTAACTTAGACCTGTTGTCCTCATTCGTAGACCATTTATAGCGTCATTTAATGGCAGCAAAAGCACAATACATTGTAGATTATTGTAATTAGTAGAAACAAAAGAAGGTTTCAAACTCCAAGATAATTCTTAGATTTTTTACTTATTAGATCCTACTAATCCCAATTATAAAGGAAAAAATTAAAATGCATGTGTGGGTCTTAAGAGGATATGCACACAATGTGATGAGAACTCAGAGCATTCGGACTGTGTGTCCGTAAGAAAACCACTTGTTAGTGAGACTCAGCAGAAAAAAAAAGGCATCAGTTTGTTTGGCAGCATGGAAAAAGCACACGACACCTTATTTTTCATTTTTCACTCTAACTCTCTTTTTTCCTTCTTAGATATTAGAAAGGAAGAGAAGTTGCTTCTGGAGAAAGCCGGATATACCCAGAGTGTTAACAACTCTTTAACAGCTATAGTTCCATCTCTAGCCACCATCCTTACCTTCATAGTTCACACGGCTCTCCGCTTACCTCTGCAGCTCTCCACCGTGAGTCTCTTTATCAACCTCCTCACACACGGACTGGAGAAAAACAAGTCCGACGTTCTACATGACTCAGCTTTCAATATATATTTTTTTTTTATTGTGGCAGTAAAATTATATTCATGTGATTCTTTTTCATTGACATTTATGCCATGCCTTAGAGCCAGTGTTTTATTAGACTTTTATACCTTCTATAAAAATAAACATATTCACGGGGGTTTAAACGGATATACTTGCAATATGGTTTTATTGTTTATTGTTTCTCTGTGTGTTTTTTTAGGCATACACCGTCATTGCTGTGTTTAACTCGATGCGGATGACGATAGGTCTCCTGCCGTTCTCTGTGAAAGCGATGGCTGAATCCAAAGTGGCTATGGCACGATTAAAGGTTTGTTTTTTTAATATATATATTTTATTTGAAACTTTTGACGTTATAACAAAGAAAGGGATGCACATACAGGCAAAAAGTACACCAAACACCAAGCAATCCTGTGACAAGCAACAGATAACGAAAACAGAAAAGAAAGAGGTGTAATCTTCACCGCTCCAGTCAACTTTCCAGGACTGCACATTCTGCACAGTGTGACAAACATGTAAAGAATCAGACCAAGCAAGGAAAAGAAAGAAAAAAAAAAAACATGCTTGCCAAAGATAAAGCAGTCAGTCAATGGGCATAGAAAGAGAGTGATACAAGGTGAAAGTGAGCAGCACGTACATACTGACAACAGTGAACCTCATGTTCAGGTCTCATCAGATAAATTTCTGAAGATATTTCTGGATCTTCAGAAATTTGTTTCGGAAATTCTGTTTTTCTGAAATTAATCTGTTCCATCTGGGCAATGACAAATTCCACCGCGCCATCTCTTAATACGTGGTAATGGTGGAGACTTCAAATTTAGCAGTCAATCTGTTTAGATCTTAGGTTAATACACTTTCTGAGGTTGATGCACTTTTGAAGCCGCACCGGTTTGCTTATACACAAGGTCAGTAATGTTTAGTAGGCAAACATTTACAGGATTCTAAAGCGTATGCAAGAGCTTTCTTACGGGATTTTAGTTCAGCTTTTAATTCTATACACCTATGTTTATTTTTAAAAACATGATATTCAGGTGAATTATTTTATTAATGTACTGTATGTGATTGTTTTAACAAAGAGCATTCAACCGGTCAGAATTAATAATATCCTGTCAGAGGCTAGAGAGAACTGTGGTGTGCCTCAAGGTTGAGTGTGCTCACCAATCTTGTTTACACTATATACTAATTAATGCAGGAGCAGCCAACCAAGCAATTACATAATGAAATTCTTTGATGATACAGCTGTATTAGTCCTGATCCATAATCAAAAGAAGATTTTTGGCTTTTACTGTTTGGTGCAGAATTAATTTTCTTAATTTAAACACAAATGAATCTAGAGAGGCTTAGTGGTTAGCACTGTCGCCTTGCACCTCCAGGGTCTGGGTTCGATTCCCGCCCTGGGTTTGTGTGCACATGTTGAGTTTACATGTTCTCCCCGTGCCTTGAGGGGTTCCTCCAGGTACTCCATTTTCTTTTCCTGAGTATGAATGAGTGTGGGAGTGGGCAGCGCTTTCAGGGTGTACTGTACCATGCCTCAACTGGGATAGGCTCCAGACGATTAGTGACTGAGTGAGTGAGAGTGAGAGTAAAACTACAGCAATTATATTTGATCCCATTGAAGCAGGAATTTATAAGTCAGTGATAAAACCAGACAATCAGGAGATTCTTATAAATATCTAGGTGTGCACATGGACAACAAATTAAGCTGGAGTACTCATATTGATAAACCGTTCAGCTTGGTTCAGAGCTGTATTTTGGATACGAATTCGGATTATATAGTGGTACTTGAAAGCATTATCAGATTTGGAATCGCGACAAAACAAAACAAGACTGGATAGAACATCTATGAAAGTGATGGGAGAAAAAGAAAAGACTATCTGCGCCTACACGTAATGTATGAAAAATATGTAATCGGTTTGACACACAAAAAATGCAAATGTGCAAATGTGTGCAGTGCTTATGGGGCAATAAAGTTTATCTTGTCTTATCTTATCTGAATTCATTTCTTCGCTGAACCAGCTTTTTTCTTCAGAAGAACCAGCTTTACATTAAAGTGGTGGCATTTGGTGGCAGATATTTTCCGATTGCAATCCGGATGTATATTTATACTAAGTTGCTTGGAGTACCAAGTGAATCTACTACTCTACAGCAATGGCAAATGAATGTAAAAGTGACCCGAAGATATCTTTTGTTGTTCATCGTGAAATTGAATTGTACATTCATAAGCATGTTTTAAAAAATGTACAGCGCCATCTGTTGAATTTCGAACTGAATGTAAATTTTGATGTGTCAGTGTGAAGTGTGTGGAATTAAAAATATATATTTTTTAATGGTATAAGGGTGTTTTCCATTAAAATTTCTAATTTCTTCCCGTGGGCCGATTGCGATGAAACAAAGCCTGTATGTTCCCTTAAGCTCGGCCAAATACACCAGTGAAAACCCTATTCAAATTTGTTCAGTAGTTTTTACATGATATGTGCACGTACAACAGACAGAAAAAAAAACAAAAAAAAAAACATCTTGATATATGTTCTATTACTCTTAATCTTACGCCCGCCTCAAATAATTTTTCGCAAATATCTTCAACTGCACAGACACGCCAACTTTACAGTTTGATTATACTGTATGTAATAGATTAAGTCAATGAATCACTCCAAGTTCTTCATGATTTCCAACTTCCTAGATATCAGTTTAATTGTAATGATTATTTCACAACTTTATTTATTTATTTATTTATTTTCATGACAGTTTATCTTACAGTACATTAATATTAACCCACACAATGCAGATTAGAGATTACAATATAACAATAATGCAAATAAATAATTTTGTAAAAAAAAAAAAAAAAAGGACAATAGATAAGAGAGATATAATTTGCATTGAATAAACATTAATTGAAAGCTAAGCAGATGTTTTATCTCTTTAGTCTCATCTCAAACGTGTCCAGATTGTTGAAAGCCCTGTGTGCCTATTATTTATTTATGGCTAGTGCACAGAAACTTCATATTAATCTTATCAAAACATCGCTATTTAAATAGTATAACTGTTTCATAAAACTATTATTAGATTTTAAAATAGCTTTATTTTAAAAGCTGTACTATACTACACATGTGCAATAAGCCATTTTTATATATTACCTTCTATAAGGTAACTTGTATATAAAAGTGGTTTATTGCACATTTCGTCTAAGTTCCTCAGCTTAATAACCTTCCACTCGTTTTCTTGTGCTTTCTTTTCCAGAGGATCCTGATGATAAAGAATCCCGACCCCTATCTGATTCAGAACAAAGACTTGAACGCCGCTTTAGTGATGAAGAAAGCATCCTTCTCCTGGACGTCCTCTGCTCCGAGCAGCCCTGAGAGCTCGGGGACCGCGGCCAACGGGATGAAGAAGGGTAAAGAGAAGCAGGGGGAGGTCACTCAGAACGGCACACACACACAAGATACTAAATCGACGCTAATGGACATCACGTTTACTCTTCCCAAGGTATATTTGTGTGTGAGAAAAAGAAATAGAGAGAGACTCTAGTCTATGTTTTACAAGCAGAAGTATTTTATAATGGTACTCAAATATTTAATTCGACCACCTTTAGCTTTGATTACAGGACACCATGTGATGTCCAGTTCATGTGTGAAAATGACTCATTGTGCTCCCAGAACCACTATAAAAAAGTACAATAGTGTGTACTGGTATAGGAAAATAATCAGTGATCAGGTGGTGATGCAGCCTGACATAATGAAAAGTTTCTCTTATAGCACAGCAACATTGTATATTTAATGTTGTGAAACATCTGGAAAAAAATGTGTTTAATTTTTGTCTCACTTGAAGTTAAGAAAAAAATACAAAACTTCTGTCCTGTGTCAGAAAACCTAATACAGTGGAACCTTGGATTGCGAGTAACTCGGTGTTCTGAGTTTTTGACTTGAAAAACGAGCATGTCTTGCTTTATGAGTGCCGAGTTTTTTGACACCGACACACACACTCTCTCGCCTTTACACACCCCCTCCACGGCTTCACACACACACACACACACACTCTGCTCTACACAGAAACTCTGCTCTGTCGCAATTCTTTTCAAAGGTAAGGTGCTGGTTCATTTGTTTTTTTGTTTTTTTTTACTTTACAGCAGTGATTCCGTTAGTCTGTGCTCACGCGAGTGTCATTAGAGATTTCTTTTTTTCTCATTAAAACAGTGTTTCCGTTGTGCGTGTGTTTGTTGGGAGGAGGAGTTTTACTGTGTAAGATGAGGCGAGGGAAGGGGCTAATTCCACACACACACACACACACACACATGCACACACACACACAGCGCCTGCGCGCACAAACAAACACTTATCTGTTGGGATTTATTTTAACTTTTTTTAAGGGTAAAGTGTAGGTTAATTAGTTTTATTTTTACTTTATATATTGTATTAATTATTTTTATGGGCTGTGGAACAAATTATTTGAGTTTTCATTATTTCTTATGGGAAGATTTGATTTGGTTTACGAGTGTTTTGGAATATAAGGCCACTTCTGGAACGAATTATACTCGTAATAGAGGGTTCCACTGTATTAATAATGGACTTGAGAGTTCATACTGTTGGTACAAAATAAAATAAAGGTGCTTTCTACTGTATATCGATAACTACAGAATATTTTTATTTGTTTTATGCAGCGTCTCCACCGCACAAGCTCCTGTTTAAATTGCTACTATAGAAACAGTGAACGTACCAGTAGAAAGCTACAATCACTGTCAGAGGTGTTATGGAAAATTAATCAACACCGTCTGACCAACAGAACTGAGCATTCATCAGAGCTATAGTAGTGGTAGAAGTAGAAGTAGGATTGTTTGATGGGAGGCTGCCATGGTGAGCATTTGATGAGAGATCTTTTTTTTTCTTGTTCCAGGGAAATCTGCTTGGAGTTTGTGGCAATGTTGGAAGTGGAAAAACCTCGCTGATCTCAAGCATACTTGAGCAGGTAGAGTATGATTCTCCTTCACAGGTGTATAATGTATACGTGTGGTTCAGTGGTGTAAGTAGTTACATTATTTGTAATAATCTAATCAGTGATGACCTCACGCCATGGTGATGTGGCTTCATTCTTTACACTTAATATGAAACAGATTATATTGTAATGAATGGAATAACATGAGGAGTGTTAATAAAGACTGACATTTATTTTGCTCTTAGATGCATCTTCAGAGTGGATCAGTCTCAGTTAACGGAACATTAGCCTATGTTTCCCAGCAAGCCTGGATTTTTCATGGAAGTGTACGAGATAATATCTTAATGGGAGAACCTTTTGACCAGGGCAGGTAACACACCAAGCCGAGGACTCGTACTTCTCACGCTTCTAACTGATAGATTAACTACTCTATTACACATACACTGTAAAGTAAACACTTATCCAACCAAAAATCATATATATATATATATATATTATAGTTTATGTTTAATCAAGCTATATCGCACATGAGGGAGTGCTGTTGTGCTAAATATCAGGATAGCCTTGAGGAGCGTAGCCTGATATTCAGACCCTCAACCTCGACTGTGATATTGCTTTTATACAACATTATACAACAATGCCTTTGTGTTTTAGGTATAACCGTGTTATTCACGCTTGCAGTCTGAAGCCAGATCTTGCAATTCTTCCATACGGTGACCAGACAGAGGTCTGTTTTCATGCAGGAACTTCAGAAATAAAAAAAATATGCCCCCCCTCTCTATCTCTCTATTTCATTTTGATCAGGATATGATTATATATTAATGGCTGTATATTTTGATGTGTGTACAGATCGGAGAGCGCGGTCTGAATCTATCAGGTGGTCAGAAGCAGAGAGTCAGCCTTGCAAGAGCGGTGTACTCCAACCGAGACATCTTCCTATTGGACGACCCTTTGTCAGCAGTCGATGCCCACGTTGGCAAACACATCTTTGAGGAGTGCATCAAGAAAGAGCTGAAGGGCAAGACGGTGATCCTGGTCACACATCAGCTTCAGGTATTTAGGTCACTTTTGATCTTTGATTTGTTCTTCTGACCGTTCGTCTGCTCTTCCTGAACAGATCTTTGAAATCTAAAAAAATTTGAAAATTGGATTGAATAAATAGATCAGACGCTTATATTCCATTTACAGACATATTCGTGTCTTGGATCAAAGCTGAAATGTTTATAAATTTTTTCTAGATTTTTTTTCTAGATAGATATGCAAGGCCAAGACAATAACGGTATCACTCGTCATTTTTATGAATATTCTTCTCATTTATTGTGTAAAGTATTGTGTATGGATAAGTGGACGTCCATGACGTGCGGAGTCCCACAAGGCTCAATTCTTGCACCGCTTCTGTTTAGCCTGTATATGCTCCCACCAAGTCAGATAATGAGAAAGGCAATTTGGTTCTATCACAGTTATGCTGATGATACCCGGCTTTACCTAGCCTTATCTCCAAATGGTTATAGCCTCGTTGACTCCCTCCGTCAATGCATTGATAAAATTAACAGTTGGATGTGCCAAAATTTTCTTCAGTTAAACAAGAAGAAAACTGAAGTCATGGTATTTGGAAACAAAGATGAAGCTCTGAAGGTGAATGAATGCATACCTTCACTCTAGGGGTCAAACAACTAAAAATCAAGTCAAGAATTTTGGGGTGATTCTGGAGACAGACCTTAGTTTCAGTAATCATGTTAAAGCAGTAACTAAATCAGCATATTATCATCTCAAAACCATTGCAACAATTATATATTTTGTTTCTAATCAAGGAACTTGGAGAAACTTGTCCATGCCTTTATCACCAGCAGGGTGGATTATTGTAACGGTCTCCTCACCGGCCTTCCCATGAGGACCATTAGACAGCTGCAGCTCATCCAGAACGCTGCTGCCAGGATTCTGACTAGAACCAGAAAATCTGAGCACATCACACCCGTTCTCAGGTCTTTACACTGGCTGCCTGTAACATTCAGGATAGATTTTAAAGTACTTTTACTCATTTATAAATCACTCAATGGCCTAAGACCTAAATATATTACAGATAGGCTCATTGAATATAAACAGATCACTCAGATCATTAGGATCGAGTCAGTTAGAAATACCAAGGGTTCACACAAAACAAGGGGAGTCCGCTTTTTTTTTTTTTTTTTAAGCTACAGTATTATTGCCGTCCGCAGTTGGAACCGGCTTCCAGATGGGATGAGATGTGCTAAAACATTAGTCACATTTAAATCTAGACTCAAAACTCATCTGTTTAGCAGCGCATTTACTGAATGAGCACTGTGCTACGTCCCAACTGACCGCTCTGTATTCTGTGTCTATTTTTTAACTGTTTTATTTTGTTTTTATATTTCATTTTAT
>QNUK01000057.1:667500-672500 GCA_013621035.1 Clarias magur
GGCCAGCCCAATGAGCTTCTTCGACACGACCCCTACTGGCCGTATGATGAATCGCTTCAGCAAAGATCAGGACGAGATCGACGCCGTCTTGCCGTTCAACATGGAGAACTTCCTGCAGTTCTGCCTCATGGTCACCTGCACCCTCTTGACTGTGGTCATCGTCTTTCCCTACATCCTCATCGTCGTGGCCATACTGGGAGTCATCTTCACTGTCATCCTCTAGTAAGATTTAACGTTCCTCCTTCAGTCACCTGCAGTGTAGATGCCTACAAGTAGCAGTCTAGACAACCTGAACCATGGCCAAAAGTTTTGAGAATGACATTTACGATATTTATTTTCACAAATTCTGACAAACTCCAAACAGTAATTATGTAAGTATGTTGCTATAAGTCAGGATGTGGCCCAGAAGTTTATTGCAGAGCAAATTGCAAGAAGGTCTTGAAAAAATTTATTTTTGTGGCATTAAACTAATTATCAATAAAAGGCTGTGACACTTACAAAGTGCTAGTAATTATACTTCAGTATACCAGAGTAACATCTGACAAAAAGAACGCTGAAGCATCAGACTTTGTGAAAATTAATATTTGTTTCATTCTCAAAACTTTTGGCCCCCAGCTGTACTCTATAACGCTATGAGATATGATAAAAAAAAAAAGGAAAACAATTCTGCTTATTTGTGATATGTAATATTTTTTTATTGTTATATGTTTATGAATGTCACTCGGGTCACAAATCATCACTGTTTTAAACAGCAATGGAATAGACTGTATTACTGTACAAACATAAAAAGTAGTTGAGCATACAGTCTGCAAAGTTGTTTAGTCTGGTAAACACTGCCATCTGCTGGTCAATGAGAAAATGTCAGTTAAATGCTCTTTCATTTTAAATTCTAATAGGATTTTTAATTAGCTGATTCATTTTCTATCATCTATTTTTCGAACTTTCTATTTTTTCAGCTCCCCAAGTAGTGCAGCTACACATCGCATCACATGTTTATATTAAAGTGCTTGTTCTAATACAATATAGTTAACATCTCATTCTCAGGGACTTGGATATCATACACTCCACGTAACCTAAACCTACTAATAAATGGTTTAACCCTTTAACATTATGGAAAAAGCAATAGATTTTTTTCTTAGCATATTTTATTTCTTTACAGCAATAATAACAACCATCATGTATCATCATGTTTCCAAATATAGTGGAACCTTGGATTGCGAGTAACTTGGTTTACGAGTGTTCCGCAAGACGAGCAAAGATTTTTTATAAATTTTGACTTAAAAAACGAGCATATCTTGGTTTACGAGTGCCGAGTTTTTTGACACCGACACACACACACACACACACACACACACACACACACACACACACACACACACACACACTCTCTCTCTCGCCTTTACACCCCCCTCCACGGCTTCACACAGACACACACACTCTGCTCTACACAGAAACTCTGCTCTGTCTTGATTCTTTTCAAAGGTAAGGTGCTGGTTCATTTGTTTTTTTGTTTTTTTTACTTTACAGCAGTGATTCCGTTACTCTGCACTCATGCGAATGTTATTAAAGATTATTTTTTTTCCCATTAAAACAGTGTTTCCGCTGTGTGTGTGTTTGTTGGGAGGAGGAGTTTTACTGTGTAAGACGAGGCGAGGGAAGGGGCTAATTCCACACACACACACACACACACACACACACACACACACACACACACACACACACACACACAAATACACGGCGCCTGCACGCACAAACGGAAACACTTATCTGTTGGGATTTATTTTAACTTTTTTTAAGGGTAAAGTGCAGGTTAATTTGTTTTATTTTTACTTTATATATTGTATTAATTATTTTTTTTGTATTTATTTTTTTGTGCTGTGGAACAAGGTTCCACCTTGGTAATCCAAGGTTCCACTGTACCAGATTAACATCACATAAATTAAATAATTTTTTTTAAATGTCTCATAAAACGTTTACTTTTTGTGCTGTGGTGCTACAAAGCAATTGAATACTGTTTAAAGACACAGTGCCATCTAGTGGAGTGGTCTATTTTTTTAACAATAGCAAACCACAACCGAATGATAGAGATGGCTCAATCAGGTTAAGTTCAAGTGTATATTAACATGCTTGTTTTAATACATTATAGTTCTATAGACTAACAGCACATTCAAAGGGACTTGGATGTCTTACACTCCACTTACACTAATTCATTAGTCTTACACTAATCCATTAACATATTCACTAAGGAAAAAAGAGGAAAAAAGAAATTAAGCTAAAAAAAATCCTTACAGCAATAATAACAACAACCAGTGTTTATTTTTCAACAGGATCTAATATAGGCTTCTTCCAAATGGTTGAGATCCCACTTTAGTGTAAAGTATCAACATTTTAACAAATATCAGATTGACACACACATTATGAAATTATTTTGTGTTATTTTGTTTCTCACAGCATGCTACAAAGCAATTGAATACTGTCATGCTGCTTTAATACACAGCGTCATCTAATGATTTTTTTTTTTTTTACCTCAACCGAATGGTAGAGATGGCTTAGTCAGGTTAAGTTCAACACATTTTATACACATGATATATTAACTCAAATATATGTGCTCTACCAAAAAGTTGTGCAGAACATTAAAGGGTTAAACAATGATCTTATTTAGGAACCATAATTATTGATGTTGTAAAGTCTTCTGTAACGAAAAATAAGTTTATTTAACGTTGTCTGGAGAAGTCTTGAGAGTCAGTAACACAACGTCTTCCACAACGTCAGAGTCTTCACGTCTTTATTTAATAAAAATTATAAAATTGCTGACAAATCTCTAATCACTTTAAGAAGAAAACAGATAATCCAGGATGTGCAGTTATTGGAAAATAAAGTCACAATGATATTTTCCTATAACAAGATACTGAGATGCAAATTTTTCTATTATTTGTCCTGTTGTGTTGCGTTGTGGTCTGGTGTGTTACGCGCTAACACTACGCTCCTTTGTGTGTTTTAGCGTTTTCCAGAGGAGCATTCGAGAGATGAAGCGGCTGGAGAACGTGAGTCGGTCCCCGTGCATCTCTCTCACGACCTCGGTCATCCAGGGCCTGAGCACCATCCACGCTTACGACAAGAGAGCGCAGTACACAGAAATGTACGACAAAAAAACAGTCAGACTTCTTTTAGTACAGTATGGAGCACTAATTCCGCCTGACATAGAGTACTGATCTTATCTTCTTTGATGTGATGTGATGTTTTCTTGACAGGTATAAAACGATCAGCGACCATAACAGCAATCACTTCCTGTTGTTCAACTGTGGAACGCGTTGGTTGTCCTTCTGGCTGGACTTCCTGTCTGCCACAGTTGCTCTGACGGTAGCGCTGTTTGCCGTGCTCACCCCTAATGAGGTCATCAATCCTTCACTCAAGGGTCTGGCGATATCGTATACCATACAGGTAACTAACACACACACACACACACACACACACACACACACACAAACACAATCTGAGTGTTAGTTTTAAGAATTGCACTGGTGTGTACTTGCCACTGTCTGGGTTCGATTCCCACCTCAGGTCTGTTCTCCCCGTGCTTGGTGGGTTTCCTCCAGGTAATCCGGTTTCCTCCAACAGTCCAAAGACATACAGATTAGGCGTTCCCACATTGCTCATAGTGTGTGACTGAGTGGGTTTATGTGTGAGTGCTCTGTGATATCCGGTCCAGGGTTTAAGTCTCCTGGGATGATGAGCTTGTGTTGCTTATTGTGTTTGCGTCTCCTGTAGTTGACCGGCATGCTCCAGTACGTCGTGAGACTCTCTACGGAAGTGGAGGCGAAGTTCACCTCGGTGGAAAGACTGCAGGAGTACATCACGGTGAGATGTTCTACACTTTAACATAAAAGAAAGTTTTAACATTTTATCATAATTGTATTATTGTTTTAAAAATAGGTCACGCCCTAAATTATGATCTCTTTCACAGGGCTGTGTGTCTGAAGCTCCACGCAAGGTCAAAGACGTTAACATCCCGTCAGGCTGGCCACAAGAAGGCACTATCACTTTTAAAAAGTACAGCATGAGGTACCGAGAGAACACACCCATAGTGCTCGATCAGCTCGACTTCGCCATCAAACCACGCGAGAAACTCGGCATCGTGGGCCGGACCGGATCAGGTCAGAGTTCATTTAATGAGACATAAAGTAAGAATATCTTGGCAGTTTGAGGGTCAGAATTTATGTCGGTTTTTCTCAGATACACTGCTGATAATTTTTTTGATAGATAGATAGATACTTTTTGGATCCAGACGAAAATTCCAGAAAAAAAATCTCACATTTACACATTTTAATATTACACGAACATAACCCGAGTAAATACAAAATGCTATTTAAACGATGATTTTAGCTGATAAGAGAAAAAAGCAGTCCAGACGTACCTGGCCCTATGTGAATTGCCCAATGATTTGTGAAAAATCATCAATGAACTATGGTTAACCCCATTTTTTTTGAAAGCTGAGTGAAATTTCCTTTGACACACCCAGGCCGCGTTACTGCCAAATTCAAGAACAGATGCGAAACACAGTAATTAACACGTATCTCTGGAAAGTGTTACAAAACCATTTCTAAGACTTTGGGACTCCGGTGAACCACAGTGAGAGCCATTATGCACAAATGGAGAAAACCTGGAAGAGTGACGAACCTTCCTCAGGAGTGAACAGCTTACCAAAATTACTCGGAAAGCACAACGAGGGCTCATCCAGGAGCTCATAAAAGACGCCAGAACAACATGTAAAGAACTGCAGGCCTCATTCACCTCGGTTAGGTTCGGTGTTCATGATTCAACAATAAAAAAGAGACTGGAGGCAAATGGCATCCGTGGGAGAGTTCCAGGGCGAAAGACACTGCGGACCAAAGTGGCACTCAAGGGCTCGGCTCACATTTGCCAAAAAACATCTTGATTTATCTGAAGACTTCTGAGCAAATATTCTGTCGACTGGTAAGACAAAAGCTGAACTTTTTGGA